>CM076577.1:581974763-582360675 GCA_034641835.2 Pinus albicaulis
TAGTCTAACACTGATTCCTGACTTGTCTAACCACTAGTTCTGAATCTCCCAGAACTTTTAAGCTTTGTATATTCATGATCCTGGCTGTCTGCAATCCTAACAGAAGTGCTTCATATTCAGCCACATTATTAGTAGCTTCATATTCTAGCTTGAAGGACAATGGGACCCATTTCCCTGTAGGAGAAATCAATAGTATTCCGACTCCATTACCTTCTCTTGAATTTTCTCCATCAAAATGGAGTGTCCAGATTCCTGCTTCATGGCTCTCTGAGGGCTGCTTAGTCCTGATCTGACAGAAAGCTGGTTCATGAAGATAATCTTGATCTTCTTCGAGCATCAAGCATGAGAAATATCCTCCTTTACTGTAGAATGGTGAATTTACAGAGTTGTCAACCTTAGTCACCATCTTGAAAAATCTAGTCTCCCTGTACAACCTCCTCTCTTGGCCACCAAAAACTGGGATAGTGGCATATGTTAGATCCAACTTAATTGACCCACCAATTTTTGTTCCCCAGGACCTTGACAGCAACATGCCAAAGCGAGCTGGGATGTCAGCCACCACTATGTCCATCACCACACTTTTTGTTGGGATTTGGGCCAAATTGACCACCAAATCCTTGATCATCCCTAGGCATTTAACTCTTTTGGAATCAAATGAATAGAGGTCCTTATATGGACGGGTGATTTGTAATCCTAGTTGTTCCATGACTGATAGAGGCAGTATATTATGGGAAGCTCCAGAATCTAACATACATTTATGTAATAGCAGGTCATGAATCACTAGAGATACATAAAAGCGAGGAGTAGAAGCATCTAATTCCTCAACATGTGGACCAAAGACAACCATGGGTATTTCTTCTTGAAGGTTAAGACTATCCAGGGTGAGTGCTGCTTCTGGAGGGATCATAAAAGAGGTGACTTGGGATTGATATGCAGGTTGCTTCAATAATTCAATCAAGGGGACTGGGATTTTGACTTTTTCAAGTTCCTTTTGCAGACATAAAACAGAAGAAGATTTTTCTACTACAACCTCTTTTGACACTTTATTTTTAGTTGAGGGTTTGACCTCTTTTGATACAGACTTGGTATTAGGAGGGGTGACTACTTTTGAAGAGGAAGGAATTTGATCATTAGACTGCAAAGGTTTTTTTAGAGGGCCCTTACCTTTGTCTGTGAATTTCTGCATTGTAGACTCCTTCTGAGCAGGTGCTTCCTTCTGGGGTAGATCCTCTTCTTGATATTGAGTACGAGTCCTCTTTATAGAAGATCTAAGATCATATCTTCTATTGAAATGTGCTTGCATGAAATCGGAAAATTGTTTACAATAATGATCAATTTATGCGTCTTCTGTGTCTCTGGCCTTTTCTTCTTCTTGCAATGAGCACTCAGCTCCATCATTTCCTTGCAAAGGACATTCTTCTCCATCACTATTTGAAAAAGAGATATTTGCATCCTCCATCCCATAGGCAGTGTCATCAGTAGAATCATCTACTGGACCTTCCAGGTACAATGGGTGTGGTACCTGATCTTGTTGTTCCTTTGCTTCCCTTGGAAATATTTGCAAGGGTGGTTTCCGATACTGAGGATTATAACCTCTGCTTTGAGCATTGTGGAAAATATTGGAGGCTGAACTCTTGGCTTCCATTTCAAGCTTGACCAGTTTACCAGAAAGGTTCTTAATCATTTTTCTCATTTCTTCAATTCTGTCATTGGCTGAGTCTCTATCTTGATAAGAGGTGGACACCTCCTCTTTGCCCCTTCTCCTAGTATCTTGTTCAGATTTTCCCTTTGATTTTCCAGTGGAGGAAAATTTTGCTTCCAAATCTAGTGCATCTGACTGAGCATCATCCAGAGTAGCAGGCTTTCTTTCTCTGAGAGAGAAACCGAATTCTGAATCAAAGGCTGCTACAAAAACAACTTTAGCAGCAGCTTGATGAGGTTTCATATCAGCAGGAAGACTCAAATACAATTTATTAAATCTCTTGATAAATTCTGACACCCCTTCATTATGTCTTTTCTTGAGTGTATTAAACTCAGTAAGACAATGTCCATGGTCCTTTTTCTCTCCCCATTTCCTGAGGAAATTGTCTTCCATTATTTCCCAAGTGGTAATAGAACGGCCTGCCAATGTCTTAAACCATTTTCGAGCTTCACCATCAAGAGATTGGACAAACAGACTTAAGACCACATCTAAATGTTCCACATTAAAATTCTCTGCAAAAGCACAGAAGACCTCAAGATGTCTTTGAGCATCAATCTCGTTTTCCCCATTGAATCGGGGTAAAATCTTCAAATAATCTTGTGGCATATCATTCAACACTTTGGGTAATGCCAGAGGGGCATACTTATTTAGCAAGAAGCCTGGAACATTGGCCATTGGAGGGGGTGGAGGTAGTGCAATAGTTTGATGAGTAAGAGGAGGAGGAGGAGGTGGAAGTGGGGTATGAATAACAATAGGAATATAATGAACAGCAGCCTGAGGTGTTGAGGGGAATAATGGTCTGTTAACAGTAGATACTTCAGTGACTTCTTTAACCTCTTCAACCTCAGGAGTAGGGTGAAAATTATCTTCATTTATGACACCTCCTCGAGGTGAACTATCTAAATAATAATCGGTATCTCCCACAGTGGAGTCAGGAACTAGCACTTGAGTTTCTTGAGAAGAAGAGGATGGAAATTTTTCTATAGATAAATCAGGGATTTCAGAGTGGACTGATTTTCTCTCCCTCCAATTTCTTCTATGTATGATCTTTTCAAGGTCAGACACTGAAGGTGTATTTGGCTGAGACCTATCTGACCTTAGGTGTGTCTTACGAGGAGCCAGGACTGCAAATGAATTTATCTAATAAAGAATGTGGAGTCGCCAAGGTGAGGGATCTACAACTCTCAACTCTTCATAATCACCTACTTGAAGAGTGAATTAGATTTTGTCGAGGCCCAAGGATTTAAAATTTCTCAACTTCGTTCCCTGGCAATGGCACCAAAAAGATGTTGTCACTCCTAGAGACAGCCTAGAGTTGTGATAGACCAGTGCCTAGGACATCTTATATAGAAACAAGCATATGGTATAACAGAGGAAGTTATCAATAAAAATCTCTCATGCTATCTCTTGTAAAATAAGGAATACTAATCTAAATGGGACCAAGACCTTTAGAAACTAACACATAGAAAGAAATACTGTAGAGGCAACATGAAAAAGTCCAATATAAAAGTAACAGACAATTCAGAGACAGCTTACTGCAAAGAGGGTCGATTCAGAAATACCTCACAGAAATAAGTTATCAGAAGGTGTATGTAGTGAATGAAATATTGAGATAATATTAGTTGTCATTGAGCTGATATCCAAATACGCAATACCACCATGTATGGGCTTACCAATCTAAGAATCCATACATGACAATAGCGTTTTAAAAACACCCTCCCAAAGAAACTAATATAGCAGAAATATGGTTTAGATGAATAGTGGAACATAATATCATGCATGAGCCATATTTAAAGCGCTTGACTAATCGGAGCATGGGTATCAACTAGGATAAATCCATACCAAAAATTAGTGAACCACTCACATTCCAAAACATGATACAAGAAATATGGATGAAATGAAATGATCTATTAAAATAACACATAAGAGAGAAAGTTACACACTGTGAAATACCAAAGACCAGAATCCTCTTTGACAGATGGAGCTCCTCCTCATTGAGACCCTATGGGCTCTGAACATTCATACAAGAGTTCAACAAAATGTATACAAAACTCCTTTCACTACATAATTTTCTGATAAAATCTGGAACCCCCGCATCATCTGCTCTTCGGGAGCTTTATAGGAGAACAAGAAAGCTCGAAAAGGGAGTAGGTGATGAACATTTAATTTTCCTCATTAAAACAAAATGGCAAAAACGTGCATGCCCATATTGCTCGATGACTTTGTAATGCTGTTTGTACCCTGCTGACTGCTTACATAAATAAATGCACTGGGTAGAAAACTCTTCAGGAACACGACAAAGAGTAAAATCTCATAAACATTCCATCCTTTCCTGAAAGAAAATGGTGCTGAAAAGAAAGCTTTAAGGTATTTTTTCTTTGAATGGTACCCTCTGCCTTCTAAACCCTGAATTATGGTTTAAGATCTTCAATGTTGAATGTTGAATTCCTTGATCATTTGTTGATATTTCTCTGCTGCTCCATTAATGTCTTCATCTGCTCAATCTGTGCTTTGAATGGATCTGTAGGGTTTGACAGATTTTAACCCTGCTTCTTTAATGGAATTCTTGTCGATATCCCTCCCCAGACCCTTCTCCATAATTACAGCCTCTGAAAAATAGTCCTTTGATGTGCTCTGCTAATGCAAACAAGATTGTAAATCATGGCAGTTTTCCACTACTGTAATCCTGCAAAACTCGCAAACTTGTTAGGAAAACCAGGCATGAAGATGATGGACATGGCAAGATCAATGAAAATGGCTGTGCAGACATGGCGAAATGGTGGAACAATGCAGGGTGGCGGAAAAATGCAGTGGAACGATGGTGAATGGACTGGGTGGATAAATGCATTGGTGAAGGTTGACGGAGTGCAGCAAATGAAAAACCTTTGAATTTGACCTTTTGAATGAAATATAAGGAAGAAGGAATAAAATACGAAAAATGACACGTGTAATGGTGACGTGGAGGGAGCTGGTCAGTGGCGTGGCGTGGATTTAGCCTAGACCGTCCGATATCAGGAGGAGATCGACGGTGGAAAACGTATAGGGGGCAATGAGACGATGGGCCAAGGGCACTATTGACTTGGACTAACACCCGTACAAATTTGCAATGTGATTATCGTCGGATAGATCGCCCCTGATCGGATGGCTCACGTGCATATCGTGCCGGGTCTTTGATCGAACGATAATGCGCGATGAAGGGTGATTTTTGAGCCGTACACGGAGACACGCGGCAAACACTGTATGGAATCGCTCTGAATATAGAAATACCGCCCGCCTCCAAAAGGCGGTGCGATATAAACCACTTGTTTTGCACAGAGAGCGGGTGTGGGGGACCCCTGGGCAGAGAAGAAAAAGGGACCATAGGATGCCGGGAAGTCAACGGCCGAAAATGCTCCCGATTACTTATTTAGATAAGCGCTCATTGGACTAGCTCCTGGTCTCGGAGCTGGGTCATGTGGGAGGGAAAGGTCAAGAGAGCTAGACGAAGGGGGCTGGCCTGCAATTATAAAAAATACAGGTTTTTCACCTACTTTTAATGTATTTCGGTTATAAAGGAGGGAAACGATAGGCGGAAAATGACTTTTTTAGGCTGAACAAAGGGGGTTTACAAGGTTCAAAGAGGATTGCTTGCCAAAAATTTAATAGGAGGTTGACATGATCAACACAAGGAAGATACAAAAATTTTAGATTAAAAAATGTCCAGGTTCGTAAATTCAAAATGAATAAATAAATTCATGCTTCAAGAGGCAAGTGGGGCCCATTATCATTTAAGAAAACCATTCCATGCTTATAAAAGAGCCAAAAAGACATAAATACATTTCATTTTCACTCTTATTGCTCCTCATCATCGAGCTCATCCTTCATTTGGTAAGAAAAAACGTGTTTTTTTAGCTGAAAGTGGAGAAACATTGCAGGCGTTGCGCACCAGTGAACTGCATTGCACATTTGGAGGAGGCGCTGTGCATAGATCAACCACGTTGTGGATAGGCACTATGCACCAGTGTTTTGTGCTGCGCACGAGGAAAGTTTCCCAAACTTGCCCAAAAATCACCCAAATAAAATTTTCAAACCTCCATTCCATATTTTTTACTCTACAAGCATAATAACAAGTAATTAAATTTATTTTTATGCCCTCTCTTCCTTTGCAAACCAAGAAATGATAACAAGCTTAGTTCCCTAGGGTTTTATAGGAATTTCATGCTTTTAGTTTTCAAATGATGGATTTATGCTTAAAACCCTAGTATCATAGTCCCTACACCTATGCTTTTAATTTATGCATCAAATCCATCCATCACAAATACATTTCCCTTCATTTGTATCATTTCCCTATAAACCCTCGCCGTATTATACCAATTTGGGTATTTTTCCTAGCTAGGGCTATGTTTTTTTCTTTACCACCCCATCCCCTCACTAATTTCATAAATATTCATTTTAAACACACTCCACTACACTCCCTAAACCCCTTACACTCTCTCTCACACCATCCCTAAACTTCTACACTCAAACCCTAGTCCCTACACCATCATCACTACCCTATGCTACCTTTTTGGCAGCCTCCTAGACCTAGACCTGTAATTAAATTCCCTAGGTATACTCCTACCTTCCCTACATCCATTTACACCTCCCATACCTCCCTAACACCCTTCCCTACGTGCTAAATTTTTCTCATCCCCTTTTCCCTCTCCTAAACCCTCCATCCTACTCCTTTCCCACCATTCCCTGTTTTGCACCACTAGGGTTTTCCCCTCGCAAAGCACTTATGGAGGAAGAGAAGAAGACCTGTAGCAAGGGATTTCAAATATCAACAACTCCTTGAGATTTATAACGGAGATAACAAGCTGCAAAGGCACATGGCCACTCATTACTACACCAGGAATTTGATCTCCAAGGTCAAAGTCAAACAATTGAGGGCAAAACTCAACGAAAAGCTAATCAGCCAAAAGGAGAAGGGTAAGTGGGATTTTATTATTGATGCATCCATGGTTGAATAAAATACCTCATCAAGCATTTTTGGGCCAATTTTGAGAATATTTGAAGAAATTTGTGTATTTTCGTTAAAGTTGGTGCAGTTTTGAAAATTTTGGCCCACATGGACAATTTTTCTACAAATTGTGTTTCTGACTAAATAGAGATGAATTTTACAAAAGTGAAATATTTTTTTGTCCATAATATACCAAGTAAAAAAACCCTCCTTCATTTTATACACAGTTATTATTATTTTGGAGCAATTCCAAAAATACAATTGCTACAAGAGGTTTTTTGTACTTTTGGACACCTTGACTTCAAGACAGTTTTTCAGGGGTTTTTAGAATGTGTTTGCAGTTCTTGATGACTCCATTTTATAGAATCCATCATACTCTTTCCAACCATACCTATTTCAGCCCAAACCTCCTCTTTTAAGGCCTGCAAATACCCTCTCAAAGACCACGTTGCGCATACGAAAACTTCGTTGCGCTTCTGCAAATTTAAGTAACCAAATTAAAACTTGGGTTTTGAACAAATGTGGAATTATTTTTGAAACCTGTACGAGATTTTTGTTCAAAACATGACAAAGAACAAAACCATCTCTCATTTTTTCAAAACCCCTTATGGTTAGATATATATGGCTTCATATTTGAGGCCTATTTTTCCAGAAAACCCATAAATGTTTGTGTTTTGGTGAGACTGGTGCAGTTTTTTACTAGGTCCAGAAGTGCAGCGCCTTAGCACTGTGCTTTTTCCTCAGGGCTCCAAATGAAAAGTGGACTACATTTATATAAATCTAATGGCCTCCTCTCAAAACCCATTTTCTTATATTTTCCAGAAATATCCCAGATTTTGAGAAAAATGAGAAAAAGGGGTCAAAAATAAACATTTTACCCCTCTTTTTAACTAGCGTTGCACACCTAGAGACACCTTGGGAAAATGAATTTTTGAAGGCCTTCTCATGGGTCAGTTTCAAAATTTCAAGATATTTTGGAAACTATACAGACAATAATAGTTTACCTTTCTCTCATATTTCAATTTTGACTTCGGGAAGGTGCCTAAAAATGGCCTCCAAGATGGTGTTGCGCATCTACGATTTTCTAAGATTTTAATTAAAATTTTCACTGTGTAATTTTTTACAATTCCTAGTTTTACTTTTGTAAAAGTAAAAATTTGAATGTGGATGAATGTAAAGGTAAAAATGTAAATGTAAATGGTAAAAATGGAGTTGAATAGGTGTCTTATCCTCCATTTATTGCTTTGAGAACATGTCTCTTAGTGGTTAGATAAAGGAGGAATTTGTTGTGTAACCTCCCTAATGTGTAGCAGACTTCATACACGTGCATGAATTTGACTTTCTTGCTAGAAAATTCGACCTCCAAGGGAGGATTTCAACCTCGGTAGCTATACGAGGCCTTTTTTAATCATTTCCAAGTGTTGGAACATTGGAGACTGAACTAGTGTATTTCAGTTTGACAAAGTAATACAGTGAATACAGAGAAAATTTGCAGCTTAAATTTAGGGATTCATGTGGTGAGCTTGTATGGCTATGTTTCTCTTTTGTAAGTCACTTCATTGAATTTTTTCTCTTTCCATTACATATCCACTACTTTTCACTCATTGTATTTATAGTTTTTAAGCAGGATTCATGAAGAATACATGTCGTGTTTGATGAGATGATGATGTTGTCTTTATTTTATTCTTAAGGAATGAATTCATACTTATATACTTGTTCCTAATCTCTCTTTTCATCCTACACCATAACCATATAACCTAAAGGGTCATTCAAGATTTCCTACCTTGCCCCTTTATTCCCTTGCAATTTTTTCTCTTGTAACCCTACCATATTTTTCAAGCCTAGCTCTAAAGTTCCATTTTCATCCAACACTAAAATCCAAATCAACCAAACCCTAACCTGCATATCTAGCCTAAAATATCCATGATCTGGTCAAATTGGTTGTGAATATCATTGATATATCCCTCTCAACCTAGTAGGGCTAGCTACTAGGTCAAAGTGGTATGTGGTTACCTTTGTTGATCTCCTTCTCAGCCTTTGAAGAACTGGTGGAGAGTTAACATCTTGGCATCGTTTCTAGGGAGCGAGGTGATAGATATTCCCTTAAAAAGAATGGTAAGGATCAGATCTGATTGTTGATGGTGAACAGTGATCAGGCATAATAAGGATGTGCATCATTCATCTGGCGACTCTAGTGTCAAAGAATCCAAAGGTTCATAATTTTCATGGTGACTCCACTTTTCAGGAACTGGTAATCTAAATAACTTCTTGGTGACTTCATTGTTTTCAAAATGGATTGAACTGTTCGAAGGTATGCTCCTATGAATCGAGCTCATATTCCCGTTTTCTGAATTATATTCCTTATATAGATTGGAAAAAATAACTTCCAAATTTTAAGGGTCAAGACGGAGAAGATGCTAGTTTGCATTTGGTCAAACTTCATTTTCATATTCACAAACTAAAGATTAAGTTTCCTTAAGGTTGTATGATGAAGATGTTCATGGCTGCCTTGGAGGAAAAAGCGAGATCATGGTATGAAGGTTTACCATCTATTAGTTTATATTATCTAAAGGACTTTCATTCAGTTTTATTTCAACATTATCAAAGCTCTAATTCTTCCTTGTCGATGATTGATGGTTGATGTGAGATTTCTGGAAATTTCGTTGAGTTTCTTGAAAATTTGTATGGGGATGAAGAGTGTCTAGATGATGAGATCATAGAAGCCCTTCATGATTTTTCCTCCCAACAAGAAATAGTAGCTTCCTCCTTGGATGAAACAACCTCGAACCAAAAAAGAGAAATGCTTATTCTTGATCGTGAAAATCAAAATCATCAAGCCAATAATTACTGCTATAAAACTCATTTTTCTCCTCTGTCTGAAGATGAGATAGATTATCTCCTAAACAGTCATGTTACAGTCCAAATTTGTAAATTTCGAGTGTTCACATATTCAAGAATGTGTTAGTGAAACTTCTTCCATTATTGAAAATGAAAATCTGATTTTAAATGATGACAGTCATCAGACTGATGAAACTATACAAGAATTTGTTATGAGTAAGCCAATTTGTGATGACGATTTCCTGCAAGGAGATCAGCTAACAGGGATTATTTTCTTTCATGAAAAATATAGGGTTGTCATGTTTAACAATCTTGAAAATTTTTTTTATGTTCAAGGATTATTTAGACTATGAATTTGAGGAGTATAAGTCTGAGTGAGACATTGTGCAAGAGATAGAGTTAGAGTTGCCCATGCTTCACGAATTTACAGCCAACACTTAGGTAGCAAAAATTCATACTTCCCTATGCCTTCCTATGGATCAACAACCAAGTTTTCTTTTAGACCAAAATGAAGGGTGTGCTTGTTTTTTTTCTGGATCTCAAGACAAGGTAAAATTTCATATTTTTGAAGATTTTTTTACTGATTTTCTACAATTAGCAGGGAAGATGTATTTTCTTGTTTTCATGGACCAGAAGCACATGTTTAGTGGACACTCGGAGTTGCCTATATTTTGTTTTTTCTTCCTAATTAAGGAAAGTGAGAGCAGAATTCAAGTAGCCATCTGTTGGATTGGTTACACTGGAAGGATCACTTCACATGATTGTACATATGTCTTCAACAACAGGTGGTTGTCATCGAGATTTGAAGCCCACAAGTCTTGGTGATATGCTGCCATCAATAAGTTTTGTAAGTTTTTAATTCAGTAAGATTCAATTCAATTTAGTTTTGAGTTATTTTTCATTATTTATTCTCGTCTTTTGATTTTGAATCCATGCCCAATTGTTAGGCTACTTGGTCTACGGTGTTCTTGACACCTCTAAGGAGCTGCCATCCCTAGCTGGAGCCAAACGGTTAGTGTCAGTATTTTCATCCCATCACCAGTGATAAATGGGCTCTTATCATGTCTTGTTATGGTCCCATATTCAAAAAAAATTCATTTCACTAGGTTTTAAAGAAAAAATTTGGTCACTGGGCATTAGGTTTAGGACTATTTTCCACTCCTCCCAATTTTTAAATTGTTGGTCCATGTCATCAAATAAGCTGAGTATATCATTATTAAGAAATTTTCATCATCATTTTAGTCATCACCACCATGATCTCATTCATTTCAATGTCTTCATTAGGTCATTATGGTTTCAAGGTCACCAAACTCCCATTTCATGCATAAAATCCAGCAATTGGAAGAGTGGTAATAAAGCAAGTTTCTTCAATAAATTTTGATTTTTAAATGTAATTTTATGTTTCTATATGTAATAAGTACTTCAAATTTCTAAAGTTGCAGTTCAGTGTTCCAAGGAAGATACAAAAATTTCAAATTACGAAATTTCCAAGGTTGTAAAATCAAAAAGAAGAAAGAAATTCATGCTTCAAGAGACATGTAGGGCCCATTATCACTTAAATAAAACCATTCCATGCTTATAAAATACCCAAAAAGACACAAATACATTTCATTTTCAATCCTCTTGCTCCTCATCATCGATCTCATCCTTCATTTGGTAAGAAAAATGTGTTTTTTTAGTTGAAAGTGGAGAAAAATTGCAGGCGTTGCTCATCGGTGAACTTCGTTGCGCATTTGGTGGAGGCGTTGCGCGTAGATCAACTGCACTGTACATAGGCGTTGCGCACCAGTGAACTGCGCTCTACATGGGGAAGAGTTTCCCAAACTTTCCCATAAATGACCCAAATTAATTTCTCAAACCTCCATTCCATATTTCTCACTCTCCAAGCATCAAAACAAGTAAGTACATTCATTTTTATGCCCTCTCTTCATTTGCAAACCAAGAAATGATAACAAGCTTAGTTCACTAGGGTTTTATAGGAATTTCATGCTTTTGGTTTTAAAATTATGGATTGATGTTTAAAACACTAGTATCATAGTCCCTACACCTCTGTTTTCAATTAATACATCAACTCCATCCATCGCAAAGCCATTTCCCTTCCTTATGTATCATTTCCCTATAAACCCTAGCCCTATTCTACCAATTTGGGTAATTTTCCTAGCTAGGGCTATGTTTTTCTCATTACCACCCCCTCCCCTCACTCATTTTCTAAATATTCATTTTCCCCACACTCCACTACACTTCCTAAACCCCTTACACTCTTTCACACACCATCCCTAAGCTTTTACACTCAAACCCTAGTCCCTACACCATGAGCACTACCCTACGCTACGTTTTTGGCAGCCTCCTAGACCTAGACCTATAATTAAATTACCTAGGTTTACTCTTACCTTCCTTACCTCCATTTCCACCTCCCATACCTCCCTAATTCCCTTCCCTACCTCCCAAATTTTTCCCATCCCCTTTTCCCTCTCCTAAACCCTCCATCCTACTCCTTTCCCACCATCCCCTATTTTGCACCACTAGACCTCGTAAAGCACCTATGGAGGAAGAGAAGGATCCATATAACAAGGGAGATCAAATTTCAACAGCTCCTTAAGAGGGCTAATAGAGATAACAAGCTACAAGGAACATGGCCACTCATTACTACACCAGGAATTTGATCTCCAAGGTCAAACTCAAACAATTGAGGGAAAAAATCAAAGAAACTATAAATAGCCAAAAGGAGAAGGGTAAGTTGGATTTTTTTGTTGATGCATCCATGGCTGCATAACATACCTCATCAGGCATCTCTGGACCAATTTCGAGAATATTTGGAGCAATTTTTTTTATATTGGTGCAAGTTGGTGCAGTTTTGAAAATTTTGGCACACATGGACAATTTTTCTTCAAATTATGTTTCTAACTAAATAGAGATGAATTTTACAAAAGTGAAAGAATTTTTTTTCAATCATATACAAAGTAAAAAAAACCTCCTTCATTTTATACACAGGTATTATGATTTGGGAACAATGCCAAAAATACAATTTATACAAGAGGTTTTCTGCACTTCTGTAAACCTTTACTGCAAGACAGTTTTTCAGGGATTTGGAGAATGTGTCTGCAGTGCTTGATGACTCCATTGTGTAGCAGACATCATAATATTTCCAACCATACCACTTGCAGCCCAAATATCCTCTGGGAAGGCCTCCAAACACCCTCTCAAAGACAACGCTGTGCACAGGAACACTTCGTTGTGCTTCTGTAAATTTAAACGACCAACTTCAAACTTGGATTCTTGTAATATCCCAAAATTGGGAGAGAAACAATATATCACATAAAACTGGAAATATGTAGAAATATCACTAGATCAAAACATGAGACAACCATGGAGCCATTCCATTATGTTTATTAGCAGAAAATGAGTACAGGATCTTGAGGAGAAAATGACTCAAGATTGGGAAAACAAGCCTCCCATGAAACAATGGATCTAAATATGAAATGTTGCTAATACATGAAAATTTGGAATGTTATAACTGCGTTGTCTATGAGAGATTAATAGCTGAAAGATATAAATATATATAGTTTCTGATACAGTGCTCCAAAAATTCTAGGACTAGAGGTCTATGCTCCAAAACAGATTTCCAAGACAACCCAAAAAAGGTTTCCGAAAATACCCAACATACAAAAATAGAAATATATGGCCCTAGGGCTAAATAACCACTGCAACTGAATCAATGATAGGAGGTGGTTGATCTGATATATGGAATAGTTGATCCTCCTCCAATAGATCTCCTAAATAAAGTGTTGATCCCCTCATAGGAAACACAACTCCTCCAACTAGGGCAATAAACCCACTGTTGCAACTGCTCTCTGAAATAACGTAGTCCTTGAGGGAAACTGCATTGTAGCTAGTGGTAGCTACTTAGCCTAGTGCTAGAAGATGAGATGAAGCTCTAATAACTTCCTCGCAAGCTTCCCGGATGAAAGGATGATCCTTCCAATGGATCCACTACTACAACCTTGCAACACAACACAAATCTTGAATATACTACATTGTAGAAGAAGACTGAAGCTTGGCCAAATAGCGGATAGTGGATATGTAGCTCAAGATACCTCTCTTGAGTAGGCACTCGAAGTCCCCCAAGGATGAGGGTGGGATTCCCACTCAGAAACACCCTTGTGCTAAACATCATTGCAGACCCTACTAAACAACAAAAGCATGCATAGATATGTCACATGAAAAATCTAGATCTAAAAATATCAAAATCAATAATAAAAATCCATGTCTTCTAATGTTGCCATCCTCTGCCTTTTATGCTTGGTGAGCATCCTCACCCTGGGTCCCACTCATTAAAAAAGTTACTCTCATGCATACACTCCTCCTAAATGACTGAATTTTCCTGTAATAAACCTCCACTATCTCCATAACAACGTTGTTGATATGGTCAAAATTGACCCTGTCCACATGCTCTAGCCCCTATTCACACCTAAGGGTGCTTTATTGAGCTGATAAAATGAGCCACATTCACATGATAAGTGGTCTTATTCCTACTAAAGAGATTGATGGGTCTCCCTACTCATTTATTCAGCTATTTAAGTGACAAAACAAAACTTTAATATTCTAATTAGCTGAAGGCTAATTTTGGAATATTACAGTCCTCCCCTCCAAAATGTTACTTGTTCTCAAGCAACTTCAAGGATACTGCAAAATCCCCTCAAGGAATGATATATGACAAATTTTGAGTGCCTCATAAACCCCAATGAGAAACTCCAATCCCCATGCTATCATCCAAACAAAGTGAGCCATTCTTGGTATTCATAGAAAAAATCACCAATCCCCTGCTTCTGCAATGTATAGGGGTTGAATGGCTGAAAAATGAGAGATTAAATTGTTCAACTCACACTGAATCTCTCTCCACTTATGATAAATATTGAACTGTTGATCTTGGGCTGCAATAATGTGGTGATCAAGAATCCAAAGGGCACATGGACTATCATGATCCCACTCTTTGGTTCCAGGAACCTCTCTTTCCCAATCCATCCCACATATAGTGAATAGAATTTCATCACCATATGGGATCCAAAAGAAACATGGACTAAGTGTCACATGACATACTAGATGGTGAAAATAGTCTCTCAAGTGAGACCAGCGCTCTTTTGCTTCTATTTGTCTCAAAACATGACATGATAAGTGGTCATCCAACCACTTTCTTGTTGCCATAAGCTTCTCAAAAGCTTGAAAATAATAAAGGACATTAGGTGTTGGCTAAATATGAACCAATAAAAACAATTCTTGCCCAAAGTCCTCTAGAAAGTGGCCATTCCCATCACTGAATGTAGTCCCAAAAGGTCGTGAAACCCAAAGAGAGGCTTGCTCTCTTGTGGAGAAATGTGCTGCAAATGTATGGCAAAGGAATGATCATACAAGGTTAGTTTTTAAATAAGCATCAAGACACAATCCTTACCATATATTGTAGGAAATTTGGTGAAGAGGTCCATAGATTATCCTTCTTATCTCTCCATCAAAAGGGGAAGTGGTTGTAACAACCTTGCAAGGTGGTTGCTTTCCTCCTCATACATCAAACAAGCTACATATCTCCTGATATGTTGGATCACAACTTCTTTGAGATCCTCCTAACAGAATCCCTCCATAATGGTGTGATAAGTCTCAATGAAATCTACATGCTCGGAAAAGAATGCCTCATATGCTGCATGTAGAATCTCCTTCTTGAGCTTGGAGTCTCTAGTCAAGTAGATATGATCTTGGAAATAAATGACTCCGTCAACCACTCTATATCTCCCATCTATCTCTTTCCCATCAAGAACCTTACATGTGAAGAGGTTGGTGAGCCCTAGTATTGCACCAAGAGTGCTGCAACTCCCAAGGATTTCCCTACCTTAATTTATCAACACGGGATTCATACAAACTTTGAGGTGACAGTGCTATATACACAGCAGATGCATTTTTTTTATGTCATCCTCTTCTACATTACGAAAGGGTGTTATTTCTTAAATTATGAGAACAACTGGAAAGTAAATTGCTGGAAGGAAATGACATAAAGGAAACTGAACTAAATTATAGATTTTAGATTTCTATGGTGTGAGTTTTGAGTTGCTGGAAAGAACTGACAAGAATGAAGTTAATTGAATTTGTGAAAAACAAATAGCAGAAAGGAAACCAATTCTAAACCACACTTAACTTGTTCCAACGAATAAATGCAATCTACTTATCCTATGATCTATCTACCACTCTCTTATCCATGCAGCTAAACTATCCATGACTTAATTCTAACTAAAAAGAGTTAATTTGCATCTTGGAGGAAGAAAAAGGGCTAAAAGAGGCTAATGGGGGGTTTAACACATGAAGGTTTGGAAGTATAAAGAGGGGGTTAAAACCTTAGAAAACCTTATTATAACATGAGAAATGATTTTGGAGCGGAAAGAACTCAAAATTGTGATGGCGAAGTGCGATGGAGGACAAAAGCCACAATGTGCGATGGGGCAATTGCAACTTCGCAAGTTTAAATGGATAGCAGTAAGGACTTAACAGAATGATGTCGCAATCGCAAAGAACCAGTGGTGATTTTTAAAGGTAACAGCTAAAATGTGTGAAGTGCTATTTTTTGATGGCCGACGTGGCGGTGGGACCGACGGCAGGGCGCGATTTCGCAATATCGCAATCGTAAAGAATGAAGTTAAGTGTTAAGGGAGAAAGGCTAATGTTGCGATGTGCGATTTGCGATTTCGCAATATCGCAATCGCAAAGAACGATCGGTAAGTGCTAAAGCTAAAAGCCAAATGTTGTGATTTGCGATATGTGATGTACAGTGGTAAGAGTCTCGAGGAGCAAAGGCGGAGGTCGATTTTTCGGTGGTTTGGAATGTTTTTTCATGTGTTTTTTGTAAAAAGGGTAGGCAGCTGTGAATGGAGGAAAACAAAGAAATAATGTTGAAGGGCTAAAGTGTGTTCAAAAAAAGGTAAGTGCAACATTAAGGTGACAAGGAAAGGAGGGGAATGGAGGCATAGGAGTAGTGCTCAGAAGTGAAGCACACCTGCGGATTCATGCATGGGAGATAGCCATAAATGCGTGATGAAACAACGAAAGAGAGGCTTGGACTTGGAAATACAATTTCTTCCCAAAATTCAAATAGAAAGTAATTTTGGACTATGGTAAGGTCTATCCTACTCGAACTCTATTGACAGAGATGAGAGGGGAGGAGTTGATCACATTTTTTGGAGTTTTCTCTCTATTTCACTACAAATAAGCAATTAACACTATAGCAACACAAAAACTAAACAGTAATGAAACCTATCAGAAGCATATCTAACTTAAATGGTAGAAGAAAAACTAGCTAAATGACAAAAGGGAAAAGATAGTAATAGCAGATAAGCTGAGGCACATGGATTGGGCCCTAACCCATGAGCCTAGCCCTCTAAAACTTAACTGAGTCAAATGAAATTAGTCTGCTCATTTCATAAACGAATAAGGTCATACATCTCTAAAAGTTTGATCAGTGAATTAAACAAAAATCTCAATAGCTCACAACAATAGTTCTGAATGCAATCGAGACTAGAATAGACTAAATCTTCCTAGATTTAGCTCTGCTCTATTTATTCTACAGGGAAGCTACCAACAGCTCCCTTGAAAATGGTGATTGAGTCCACTTTCACTCCAAGTAAACATATATTTAGTTCCCTTCGTCTTCAGTTGCTTGGTTGCCTCTTGGATTCTAATTGTTGGAGGGGGATCTCATGAGGATCCTTTGGCTGCCTTTGAGAGTTGAAAATCCTCCTATAATTCCTCTTTTATGTCCCCTCTGATTCTTTATGATAAAATCCTTATAAAAATGATTAATAATTGTTGATTTTATACACTCAACCTTATATTAGGCACTCAAAGTATGTTAGCCTAAATCACCACCTATACTAGCATCATAAAGCCAAATAATAATAAAAATGCAAGAAAAATACATCTAAGAAGGAAAAAAGGTGACTATTAACCCCTCCAAATATGTCTAATGATGGAGCTCATCATCACCCCCCTATTGAATAGTTGCTCATCCTTTGAGAAACTAATCCTTCTCCTGCATTTCCTTTAAGGCTCTGACAGACCCTTGTATTTCCTGAGGAAGAAGTGTGTGAGCTTCCCCAAGGGGGTAAAAACCATTATTCTTTTTTTCATTCTCCCATTCTCTATCTTGTGCATATGTGTCCTCTTCATCAGTCAATCCTGGCAGCAAAGGTGGGTTGAGATTTAGTCCCAACCATCAGATCTTTTTTTCCTGCATGGCCCTCTTGTATAATGGTACCCTTTCCAATGCACCCCTCAATCTTTCAAGAGTATGGTACTCCTTTTTCTTGAGGCTATGAGGGAGGTTGTTCCATCTCCTCTGGATGGCCATAATGCACTCCTCTTCTATCTTCCTAGAAACATCATCAAAGTGGATTATCACCTAGTTTTGAGTCTGAAGGTAACTTTCCACCAGTGCAAGGTCCTTTTCAATCTCTCGATGGTTAAGGATGACTCCTCTTGGGCTGAAAAATTCTGGTCTGAGATATAATGGTTCTCTATTTCTTCTTCCCATGACCTTCCATATCTCTTTTTCTCTAGAATCCTAATTTACCATCCAAGATGCTAGAGCCATTAAATTCATATCCCCCATTGTAGGATTGGGGTCCCAAATCTCTAGATTTGTCAGCACAAATTTATTCACATAAAACTTTTCCATATTTGTCTGATCATCCATGTTATCTTGTTTATATAACTACATGAATTGCCTGCAATCTTGAAAAGGGAGTGATCCATGGGAGGCTAGAGTTTTGATTTGAAATAGAAGCAATTTTTCTTTGAGGTACACAGCATATGAGTTACAGGGGAATATATGTTGAAGGGCTTCTATGCATAAGTCCGCCATGGTGGCTACTTGCTCCTCTTTTTGTTGCAATGTCTCCTTCAGTGCTATATTCTCTGCATGTGCCTTTTGCAGTTTCTCCTTCAGAATTATCTCTTCGATTCTTTCCTCCCGCCTTGGTGATTCTTCAATGATAATTGGGCTTGTGGGAGAAGTTTTTGGCTCTCTCTACTTCTTGTCAGCTTTGGAATACCTATAGGTCTTCCTTTTTCTCTTTGCGCTCAGAGGAGCTATGGTGGAAACCATATTTTTGTATTGAGGGGATGTGGTGTTGTGTTGTGAGTCTATTTCTCGCCCACTTCCTGCTATCTCTATGACTTCTTTTTCCATCTCTCATGTTTTTCTTTAGCCCTTTGTCTCTCTGCTTCTTCTGGTTCTTCTTTTTTTTCGAGTTCTTCCTCTTCTTCTTTCGGTTCTTCTTGTTTTTGCTAGTTTTTCCTCTTCTTCTTTAAGCACTACGTGCTTCTGTCGGTCCCTCTCCCTTTAAAAATTTTCTATTTACTAGTTTGGATGAGATGACATCTTATTTTATTAGATAGTACGACTAATTTTAGAGTGCTTCTGTAACTTGGCTCAGCTATAGTTCTGTTGTAGACAGTTGTTTCCTTCTCTTGTTAGTTCATGATGGACTGCATGTTTCCTCCCCTCGTTCTCCTCTCCTCCACTTGATTTAAATTATTTTCTTTTGCATGCCTAGGTGGCGTGTACTTCTAGTTTTATTCCAGTCATACCTTAGGTGGTGGCTGAGCTAGCTAGCCACCTTTCTGCCCCTTAAACTCTAAGTCTTCAAATTAATTATTTCTGGCTATTATGGATGCATAGCAAGGGGTGAGATTCTATACCTGAGTTTACCTGTTGTTTCCAAGGTGGTTGTAGGAGCTGGAGGTTGGATACAAGCCTTTTATATGTTGCGTTCCTCACCATATTCCTGTACTCTGAATGAGCATCTTGCTGAATGAGAAGCTTTCTGAATGAGTAGCTTCCTGAGTGAGCTGCTAATATTTTCTTGTTGTTTCTCTCTATTTTGGATGTCGTGTGGGGTGTTGGAGATTCCATGAGTGGCATTCTCGTTCTCCTGGAGTCTGTTATGCAACTTTTCTTCTTGTTCTTCTTGGCAGTCCATGAAAAACTTTTTTTTTTTTAAGGAACTTCATGATGTTTGTAGCATTCTATTTGTGTGTTACTTCCATTGCTACATTGTGCCTAGGAATGGAGGAGTGTGGTGTATGGAGGTGATGGACGAAGTTATGAAGATGAATGGAGTGAATTATGGGATGGATGGTAAGATAGAAGAAGGGGAAAAGAAGATGATTACTTCCCTGTGTTTCCAGAAACCACTAACAACCTGCAAAACAACACACATAGAAAACATGGAGATGCAGATGTGTTTATATATATATATATATATATATATATATATATATATATATATATATATATATATTCTCTTTTCTTTTTCTTTTTTTTGAAAGAAAGTGGGCTACATCAACGGAGGTTTTCAACCCACAAACTTGCCTTGGGAATCTCAGAGAGTTTTTCACCCATGGATATTTATTCTCTTTTTCTATTTATTTTTTTTTAGCAAGTAAGCTACATCCATCGAAGTTTTCAACCCACAAGCTTCTTCTTCTTCTTCTTCTTCTTCTTCTTCTTCTTTCCAGGAGGTGTGGGAAAATATGGAATTTCCCATCACATACACATCTCTACTTATTGAATTTATGAACTCTGCCTTTGACAAAGGCTTCTTGTAAATTTTAAGTCTGTGACCATTGGCAAGCAAGGGGATTCCTTCCTCATCTATGGTCCTGATTTGAACTGTGCCATTATCAAAACATTTTTCCACTGTGTAAGGTCCTAACCATCTTGTCATCATCTTGCCTTTAAAATATTTGAACCTTGAATCATACAACAGTGCCCAATCTCCTTCTTGGAAGGTCTTTTCTTTGATTTTGTTTTCATTCCATACCTTCCTTTGCAGTTGAACTACCTCTGTGTGAAGAATTTCTTGCATTCTGAACTCATCCAATCCATTTACTTGCAGCAAACTCTCTTTTTGGGCATTTGATAGATCTATATTTAATTCAGTTGCCATTATTAATGTATTGAATTCAAACTCAACTGAAAGTAGAGCTTTCTTACCATAGACTAGTTCAGAAGGAGTGAATCTTGTTATTGTCTTCCAAGTAGTGTTGTAGGCACAAGTAGCTTCTACCAATCTGTCTACCCAATATTTTTTGTTGCTGCTCACAACCTTGGTGAGGATTCTCTCTAAAGCTCTGTTAGTGAGGATTCTCTCTAAAGCTCTGTTAGTTACTTTTACTTGGCCATTCACCTCAGAGTGATAGGAAGTATAATTTCTATGCTTAATCTTGTGCTTCCACAAAATATTCTCAATGCGGTGAGAGGTGAACTATGATCCCTGATCAGTGAATATTTCTCTGGGATATCCAAATTTGTAAAACACATTCTCCCTCAGAAATTTTTCTACTTTCTCATCGGTTTCTACCTTCACTGTTTTTTCTTCAACCCACTTCGTCAGGTAATCAATGCAGATTATGATATACTTCTTTTGTTCGGATGGTGGATCTATGGGTCCAAAAAATTCCATTCCCCACTTGTCAAATGGATCAAGAGCCACCTAAGGGTGTAAAGGAATTTCATCCCTTTGTGTGGTTTTCCCCATCCTCTGACACTGGTCACACTTGCTGGTGTATCTTCTGGAATCTTGATGAAGGGTAGGCCAATAGTATCTTGCCTGCAAAAATTTGTAAGCAGTTCTCTTTGCAGAAAAGTGGCCTCCACATGGGTTGTCATGACATTCAAAGAGGATATCAAAAAATTATTCCTCCCTCACACATCTCCTTAGGATCTGATCAGGACCTATCTTGAAAGTATTTCCCCCAATCCATGTGAAAGAGGCGCTTTTTCTTATGATTCTACTTCTCTTTCTGAATGAAAGATTAGGAGTGAGTTTTATAGCAACCAAGTAGTTGGCTATATCATCAAACCATGGTGAGAGTGTTGATATGGAAAAGAGGTGTTCATCAGGCAGCTAGTCATCCACCATTCCTTCTTCACCTATAGGGAGAACTAACGTGGACAAAAAATATGCAACAACATTTTCCTTTCCAGGCTTATCAACAATAGTCAAATCAAATTGCTACAAAATTAATAATCATCTAATTATCCTAGCATTTACATATGGTTTTTCATTAAATAGTTGATGGATGCATGGTTAGTGTGGAAAAAGGTCTGATATCCAGTTACATAATGCCTAAATTTGTTCAATGCATGGAAAATGGCTAACATCTCCTTCTCAGTAACAGTATAATTCAGCTCGGATTTGGACAAATTTTTGTTGGTGAAATAAATGGCATAAGTGATTTTTTCCTCTAATTTTCCTAACGCTGCCCCTACAGCTTTGTTAAATGCATTAGTGTGGATATGGAAAGGCAGAGTCCAATTTCGACCTCGAAGAATGGAGGCGGTAGTTAAGTGTTCCTTAATGAGCTCAAAAGCCTCTTGACAATGGACGAACCAAATAAACTCAGAATCCTTGACCAATAACCCACATAATGGTGAAGCCATCTTCTCAAAATATTTGATGAATTTTCTATGTAACCAGTTAAGCCTAAGAAAATCCTGACATCTTTCTACTTTTGAGGAGAAGGTACCCTTTTGATGATAGTGATTTTGTTCGAGTCTACCTGTATTCCTGCTTGCGATATGGAGTGTCCTAATAAGACCCCTGCTTTCTTCAGGAATTCAAACTTTTCTAGGCTCAAGGAGAGATGCATCTCAATGCACCTTCTTAGTACTTTACCCAAATTGGAGAGAGTTTCCTATAAATCATCCCCATATGGTGTGAAATCATCCATGTATATTTCGACAAAGTCATGGACTAAATTAGAAAAGATGCTCAGGACAACCTTTTGGAAGGTGGTTGGGGCATTTCATAACCCAAAAGGTAGGACTCTATAAGCAAAGGTACCCCAAGGTCAGGTGAAAGTAGTCTTATCCTAGTCTTCAGGGCTGATTTGAAACTTATTCTACCCATTGAACCCATCTAAGAAGGAAAATACATTCTTCCCTGCAAAAAAATCCAAGAATTGGTCTATAAAGGGAAAAGGGAAATAGTATTTCTTGGTGGCTTTTTTAAGTTCCAAATAATCAACACAAATTCGCCACTTCCCATTCTTCTTTGGGACTAGGACAAGAGGAGATACCCACTCACTGTCGGATATAGGATATATGAACCCTACATCCAATAGTTTCTGCAACTCTTCTTTGACTATGTCCTTCAGAGCCAGATTCATCCTTATTTGGGGTTATCTCACAGGCTTGCATCTTTCTTTGATGTAAATGTGATGTCTACATAATGAAGGATGCACCCCTTTCATGTCCTTGTAATCCCAAGCAAATGCTTCAATGTTTTCTTTCAAATGTTGGCATAGTTGCTTCTATTCTTCATTTGAGAGGTTTGGGTTTATTTTTAGAGATATGGATGGGCCAAACTCAATAGCCCTGGTGGTTTTAGAGGTTGTCTCAACTGAGTGCACTTCCATCCAAGGTTGTCTTTCAGACTATTTGACTAAGGTTTCGAGAGGAGTGTTAGTGGAGGACTGGTTTTGAATGGCATGGTCGATGAGTTCATCTTCATCAAGTTGCCCCCCTCTAAGAATAACATCTATGGTACACATAGGGGCAGTGTTATATAACCCATCTTCTTCATCCTCCCACCATATAGGGAGATCATGATCAATGGAAGGATGGGCTGGAGGATATAACACTAACTGTTTAGACAAAGGCCCATTTTTTATAGTCATGTTTTCGGCCCGACAACTAATATAAGCATCTGCGATGGCTAACCAAGGTCTCCCTAAGATGAGAGGATAACCATTAAACTTGGTTTTTGGTTGCAGGACCAGGAAATATGTAGGACACTCCCAAGAGTCAATGGTAACCATAAAATCCTCAAAAATTCCTTCCAGAGTTACTGTGGACCAATCTGCAAGTTGCAGAATTGTTGTGGTTTTCCTCAAAGTCCCTTGGAGATTAAGTTTCAACATAGTTTCCTTGGTCATGACATCGATGGTAGCCCCTAGATCAATCGGAGCATTGGGGACTATGACACCGTCTATATGCACATCAACAACTGGACTACCAGGATCCAGGTATTTCGGAAATATCACCTTCCCCAACATCAGGTCAGACAATTGTCCTACCACATTGATGGTGGGGGTATCTCTCTTCCTTCTCCCACGCTTCTTGAAGCATTTTTCTTTGATGAGCCCATCGCATATAGGGACATCCTTAATGGCCTGGAGAAGTGGTATCTTTACACAAATTTTCCAATTCTCCCAGGATTTCAGTCTCCTATGGGATGTGCTGACTAGGGTGGATCAAGCGCTCGGGAAAAGGAGGTTGTTGGATATGAGTGTTATCTTCTTCCTTTTCCTCCTCAACCTCTATAGATGGAGATGGGGGATGGTTTTCTGGGAGTACTCTTCCAAACCTGAGATTAACCTCCTGTATCTCCACAACATAAGTTGGATGGGTTGTTTCTCCACTGGGAGCCTGTTGTGCCTGTCTGTTGTTCAGGTTCAGACTGGGATGTGCAGGTATAGGTAACTTAGATGGAGCAACATGAGTAAGTTGAGGTTGAGGTTGGGGTGGAGGCATTAGAGAAATTAGTTGATTTTTTTGAGGCCTCCACCCTTGGGATGGATTGATCCACTGAGGTTGTTGTGGAACATACTGCTTAAATGGTTGGTTTACTGGCTGAGGATGATATGAAGGGTTGGAAGGCCAAGTAGGAGGTGTAGACCAGGATGGAGGAGTGAGGGTGTACCAAGGTTGCATGGGTGCACTCTGATTGTTGTAATAGTAAGAGTAAGACGCACCTTGCATACCTTGTTGATATGGCCGAGGGCCTTGAGCCCTTCTCTAGGTGATGAAACAGAGTTGCTCTGGCATTGTTTCCCCACCTTGATATACAGCTTTAAGTCCAGGCAAGGAGGGACACTTGTCTATGGCATGATTCTCTTCACAGACTAAGCAAACCTCTATGACATTCAGTGAACATTCATTTCTTGGGTGCTTCCTGGTACATCTAGGATAGAATATGGCCAGGGCTCTCTCTTCTTCCTCTTGCTTCCTTTTGACCTACATTTTGTCCATTTTCAAATAAAAGGTGTGCAACATGTCACTCTTGAAGTCCTCTAGCATGTTTCCAATCTCATGTTTTAGGAAAGTGGAAGAGGAAGGGGTATTGGATGTACTTTGGCTGGCTCTTCCCTTCTTCCTAAATGCCCTATAATGGTTCTGGAAGACAGTTTTGATTGTTTCATAGGGTTGTTGGTAGATATATCCTCCTAATAACATATTCAATATTTCTATCATCTCTTCACTGATCCCTCAAATAAGTACAATTTTAAGTGAGTCCCGATCAAGAGTACAGTTGGCTCTCTTATAGTTCAGTTGAAACCTCTCGTCATAATCCTCTGAGGATTCATCGAGCCCTAGAGTCATCCTAAACATCTCAACCTTATTTTCCTTGCACCTATATTATTCTTTGTACTTCTTGCTGAAGGTCTCTTCCATTTGTGCCCAGGTAGTGATTGCTGATTAGTGGTTGTCATTGATGTCAACGCAAGCAGCACCAGGGGATAATCCAATATTTCATGAGAATTTTTACCTACCAAATTAATATATTATGGGTCAATATTTCTTTTAATGGTTTCTACTTGTCGAGATGTTTCCGTTGATATATGGCATGCCATCTAATTCTTCACAGCTTGAGAGATATTTTTTGAATTTTGTACCCCGAGTTAGTGGGCTAAAACCCCATGGGGTTGGGAATGGGTCATTGAAAATTCATAATTAAAATTTTTTAAGCTCCTAAAAATCCCTCCACTTTCACTTGTTGAAGCCCCTCTCAACTTAAGCATTTATATAAATTGTGATCCTCAGTCCCTCCTTATGCAAGGGATTCGGCCATCTGAAACAGGTCATCGTGGAATTTTCGCTCTAACTTTTTTTCTACGAAGGGTCAAAAGCTGAAATGTTTATGAGGTGAAGCCGAAATCTTGAGGAAGCTACTGTAAAAATTTCAGATCAAGGTGCACAACATTTTTGGAGATATGATCTGTGGAAGTTAGGGTTTTTGCAGGCTCCTGAAATTCATCTCAAAGAAGTGACCTTGGTAAAATCGTCATAACTCTCTCTCTGAGTATCAGATTTGAATTCCGTAAAAAGTGGAAGATAGTTCACAGTATGGAATTTTTTCTCTATCAATTTTAGAGCCAAATGAAAAAACAGTGACACATGGCACGTCATAAAAGTGCACTCTATTGAAACATGCCATAATTAGGGCATTGTGAGAGATTGGGTATAACTCTCTCTTGAAAAATCCAAATTAGGTCAGACCTATGGCATTGGAAATATGACTTAGAGGACTAATATAGGACATAAAATCAGATATTTAGGATCTGAAATAAAAAAGATACACTAGATTCAATATCGAGCTCCTAGAAGGCAAAGAAAAAGCTAGATCATGTGTTGTCAAGGGTTGCAAAGGACTAGAATTTCTAGGGCAGCAAAGCAAAGCAAGGTGCAGCAGAGGGTAGCATGAAAAGAGCAGCAACCAAGGTGCATAACAGCAGCAAGAATTTCATCATATGAAGTCTTCAAGTGGGCAGCACTGCATACAATCATTGTAAAGGTATCATTGTACTTCGTCATTGTAAATACATTATTGTAAGGGTGTACTAGTGTCTATCTACCAAGGGTTGAAGGCGAGTTTTGGGAGGTCTAGGATCATCATTAGGTGGTTGTGTCAAAGTTGGGGTTATGGTCTAGTATATTTTCTTCTTATACATCATTCTATATCATTGTAAAGTGGACCATTTTCCACTGGTACGAGAGTCCATTCTTATTTTATTCTTATAGGGTGGTAGGGAGGGTGCTAGGGTGATTTGTAGCTCATTGGGTGTTGGGAGATACGGTTCGAGTTGACTACTCAAGAATCTCGGGCGTTGGAAGGTCCATATCTACGGGAGAGTTTGAGAAGAATTCTTTTCTAGATTCTAAGATGTTGGAGCTTTATTTTCAATTGGAGTTGAATATTAAAGAATTATTAGAAAAGCATTAGGTGGTTTTTGTCTTGGAGTGGGTTTCCACCTTAAAAAATGTGTGCATTTGTGTTCCTCTTTTTTATTGCTATCATTGTACAAACATTGATAATATTTGAAGATTAACTAATGCTTTAATTGAAAGGAATATTGATTCACCCCCCCTCTCAGTATTTCCAACAATTGGTATCGGAGCTTAGTTCCTTCAATAGCAGTTTAACAGATGGAAGGAGGTCATGGAGAATGGTGTACCTCTATTCAATGAAAATAATTATGTACTCTGGAAAGGAGAATGGAGGTCTATCTCTTGGCACAAGGTAACGAAGTATGGGAAACTGTTCAAAATGGATTTACATCAACTACGGATGAACAAGGTAAGAAGAATTTCGTAAATGATGCAAAAGCAAAGAATATTATTATTAATGGACTTATTGAATCTTCTTATCATAAGGTGTTGGGTTGTAAAACTACCAAAAATGTATGGGACAAGCTTGAGAATATATATGAAGGTGACTCAAATGTCAAAGAAGCAAAGCTTCAAATCTATAGCGCAAAATTTGAGCAACTCAAAATGAAAAAAGATTGCAACATTGCTGCATAATTCCAATACGTTGATGAAATAACCAATACTCTAGAAGGATTGGGAGAGCCAGTTGATGAGAAGACTATTATACGGAAGATTCTTAGAACGTTACCAGGGAGATTCAACCCAAAGGTATTGGTCTTAGAATACAGTGCAAATCTGGACAAACTCAACAAAGATGAATTACATGGAGTTCTCATAGCATATGAAATGAGACTTGATGAAGAAGAGGGTACTTCAAATCTAGAAACTGTGTTCGTTGCATATAAGAAAACCAATAAGGATAAACAACCTTTAATTGAAAAGACATGCACCTTCAAGTGTGAAGAAAAGGGAGATGATTAAGAAGGTATTTCAGATGAAGAATATGCTTACTTCACGAGAAAACTAAAAATTGGTAAGGGACAATTCAAAGGTAAAATTCCATTGATATGTTTCAACTGTAATGAGGTTGGGAATTTTGCAGCAAAATTTCCAAACAGAAGTAATGGCAACTCAAAATGAAATAAAGGCTTTAAGAAATTCAACAAGAAAGGATCCAAAAGGAACTTTCTGTCTAAAGAAGATAGCTCATCATCCGATGAAGACAATGACAGTGAAGAAGAAGCCAATGAGAGAGTATTGTTTATGGCCAAGCACAATAAACAAGAGGTATCAAACTACAAAGAAGAAGGATGGACCATAGAATAATTTTATGAGGAAGAAATCAAGCTTATAAAAGATCTCAAGGTAGAGAAGATCCGTTCCAATACTCTTGAAGAACAAGTTCAAGGTCTCAAAATTGAAGTTGAAGAACACAAATGCATTGAAGAGTCACTTCAAAAGTTGGAAGAAAGAAACCAATAAAGGGAATAATTAGAAGCCGAAGTAGTCTCGCTGCATGAGGAAGTGAAGAAAGGAAAAACTATCCAAAACTATGCCAACAGCTCAAGGGCATTGGAAGAACTCATCAACAATCGACGATCTTACAACGAAAAAACTGGCATCGGTTACAAAGAAGAAGAAGCATGACCTTCTACAACAAAATACAATGAACCTATGAGATCTGACATGCATGTAGACTTCATTGGACAAGATTCGCAAGAACAGCCTTGGAAGACAACTCCTCGACGAAAATTTCCATCCAAGTACCAACATATTTTTTATGGCTACTGTTATTCATGTGGAAAATTTGGTCATAAAGGTACGTAGAATATCGCACATACCCTAGGAACGAATACAATTCCGGGGAGATCTATCGAGAATATGAACCTCCCGGGGCTGAGCGAAACATCATTAGATTTGAACATTTAAGAAATAATATTGAATGTTACAAATGTCGAAACTTTTGGACACATAGCCAAAGAGCTGCCAGGACTTGAAAATCCTCCGGAAAGAGATATTCGAAGCCACGGAATGAACGAACATGGAAGAAGAAGAAGAATGATAATTGTGCTCTCTATTTCAAGGCTCAAAAGAACAAAGATGTGTGTGGTATGTTGATGAAAACGGTTGCTCCAACATATGACTGGAGATAGAAATAATTTTTTATCTTTGAAAGAGAAGAAGGATGGAACCATGTCCTTTGGAAATGATGGATCTTCAAATGTTATAGGATCAGGTACTGTCACTCTCGGAAGAAAATATGCTCTAGCCAAGAATGTTCTATTGGTTGACAACATGAATCAAAATCTACTCAGTGTTGGAAAAATGTGTGATCAAGGACACACAATACTATTCAACTCCACAAAATGTGAAATCAGGAAAGGCATGTATGGTGAAATTGTGGCTACAACAAGTTGAGCTCCAAATGACATATATGTTCTAGATGAAGCAACTAAAGCATGTCTAATAGCTAAAGAGGATGATATAATATTTGGTAGCAATAATGATCGACTAAGTAAGAAGTTTGATACAAAGGTGCAAAGTGATTTCGAGATGTCTTTACTTGGTGAGCTCACATATTTCTTAGGGCTTCAAATATCTCGGCAAGAGAAAGGAATATTTATATGTCAAGCGAAGTACATTAAGGAAATGCTCAAGAAATTTAAAATGGAAGATTGTAAACCCATCCTTACTCCAATGGTAACAAGTTGCAAATTGAGCATAGACGACTCATCTAAGGATGTGGATCAAAGGTTGTACAGATCTATGATTGGTATTCTTCTATATGTAACATCCTCCCGGCTAGATGTTATGCAAGCAGTTGGACAAGTAGCAAGATTCCAAGCAGCACCAAAAGAATCACATATTAAATATTCACCGGCATTGGAATATCTTCGCCGGAAGCTTGATTCTCCCAAGTTCTCATTAGATTTTCCTTTTTCGAATACAAAGGGAGTGGAAGTAGATTACGGGTACAGGATGGTTGTGTGTCAGGGGGAGTGGAAGTGTGTATAGGTCCACAAGATGGTTTTGTGTCAGGGGGAGTTACCCTTTTCCATTGATGTTAAAGGGATATAGAATGTTTTAAGAAGAGGTGTCATGATCGAAGGGGGAGTACTTTTGTTGCCATCAATGCCAAAGGAGGAGATTGTTGATCAACGGTTGTCATTGATGTCAACCCAAGCAGCACCAAGGGCTACCCAAATATTGCATGGAAATTTTGACCTACCAAATTGACATATTATGGGTAAAAAATTATTTTTATTGTTTCTACTTGTCGATATGTTTCCGTTGATATATGGAATGCCACATAATTCTTCACGGTTTGAGAGATATTCATGTTTGAAGTTTGTACACCCAGTTAGTGGGCTAAAACCCCATGGGGTTGGGGCAGGGGTCATTGAGAAGCCATAATTAATATTTTTTAAGCTCCTAAAATTCCTCCCACGTTCACTTGTTGAATCCCCTCTCAACCTAAGCATTTATATAAATTGTGATCCTCATTTCCTCCTTATGCAAGGGATTTCGTCATCTGAAACAGGTCATCGTGGAATTTTTTCTCTAACTCTTTTTCTACGAAGGTTCAGAAGCTGAATTTTTTATGACCCAAAGCCGAACTCCTGAGAAATCTTCTGTAAAAATATCAAATCAAGGTGCACAAAATTTTTGGAGATATGATCTGTGGAAGTCAGGGTTTTTGCAGGCTCCTGAAATTCATCACAAAGAAGTGACCTTGGTAAATTCGTCATAACTCTCTCTCTGAGTATCGGATTGGAATTCCATAAAAAGTGGCAGATAGTGCACAGTAGTTTCTTTTCAATATATCAATTTTAGATCCAAATGAAGAAACAGTGACATGTGGCAAGCCGTACAAGTGTGTTTTGCTGAAACATTCCATAATTAGGGCATTGTGAGAGATTGGGTATAAATATCTCTTTAAGAATCCAAATTGGGTCAGAATTGTGGCATTGGAAATATGACTCAGAGGACTACTACAGGACCAAAAATTAGATATTGAGGATTTGAAATAACAGAGATAAACTAGATTCAATATCGAGCTCCTGTAAGGCAAGAAAAAGCTAGATCATGTGTTGTCAAGGGTTGCAAAGGACCAAACTTTCTATGGTAGAAAAGAAAAGCAAGGTGCAGTAGAGGGTAGCATGACAAGAGAAGAAACCAAGGTACATAACAGCAGCAAGAAGTTCATCCTATGAAGTCTTCAAGTGGGCATCTCTGCATACAATCATTGTAAAGGTATCATTGTACTTAGTCATTGTAAATACATTATTGTAAAAAATTGTACTAGTGTCTATCTACCAAGAGTTGAAGAGGCAGTGTTGGGAGGTCTAGGATCATCATTAGGTGGTTGTGTGAAAGTTGGGGTTATGGTCTAGTATATCTTCTTCTTCTACATCATTATATATCATTGTAAAGTGGACCATTTTCCATGGTACGGGAGTCCATTCTTCTTTTATTCTTCTACAGGGTGGTAGGGTGGTGCTAGGGTGAGTTGTAGTTCATTAGGTGTTGGGGCATCCATTCAGTTAACTACTAAAGAATCTCAGGCATTGGAGCGTCCATCCAGTGGGAGCTGGAGAAGAATGATTTTCTAGATTCTAGGAAATTGGAGCTTTATTTTAAATTGGATTTGAATATTAAAGAATTATTAGAAAAGCATTAGGTGGTTTTTATCTCGAAGTGGGTTTCCACCTTAAAAACTGTGTGCATTTGTGTTCCTCTTGTTTTCTGTTATCAGTGTACAAACATTGATAATAATTGAAGATTAACTAATGCTCTAATTGAAAGGAATACTGATTCACCCCCCCCCCCCCCTCTTAGTATTTCCAACAGTGATGCTATCCCTAGGCAAACCCATGAACCAACGCAAGGTTGCATCCTTAAGGGTGGATTGGAATAGATTCAACTTCTCATCATCAAAGGTGTAGTCATAAGTCCTAAAAACAATAGAAAATTCAAACATGAATGTGTCAGGGTCCTTAGAAGTAAGTCCATGGAAGTGTGGAAGAGCTGAGGGGCTAATGTTTTTCATTTTAGTTTCCCCATCTACCTCTCTTATGGGAAAGGCTCTCTGAGTCCCAGCCATGGTTAAGATAGGTGAAGTAGGTCCCTCGGTTGAAACAAGATTTTCTTCTTCTTCCCCAATAGGATCCTCAAAATATTCAGAAGGCTCTCCTATAGGGGGTTCAATCTCACTGCCATTGAAGATGAGTGAAGGGTGGCTAGGAGGTGATGTGGGGGTTTTAGGTAAGGTTTGTCTTTGAGTATTCCTAGTCCTACGAGGCATGAAAATCATATCTTTTTTGTAATTTTTCAATATTTCCAAAGTGACATGAAAATAAAGGAAAGAAGAAAAGAATGCTAAAACAAAATCAAAATATCTACTAGACACCTCCCATAAAATGACGCCAAAAAGTGGTGAGCCCTGGTATTGCACCAAGAGTGCTGCAATTCCTAGGGGCTACCCTACTTTACTTTATCAGCCCGGGGTTTGTACAAAATTTGAGGTGACAGTGCTATATACACAGCAAATGCATTATGTTCATGTCATTGTAGGTTTTAACCTGTCACCAGTATCTACAGCAGATCTCTTAAAAACGAGAAGATAAACAATAGCGAGAGCATAAAACATAAAACAGATAAACACAGAGATTTTTCCTGGATCCCAAATCGGGATGACCAGCTTGATTTTTCATTATATTCCTTTTAGTGTTACAACACATATATATACATGCCGAAGCATACATAAACCCCAATCCATTAACCCTAGATTAGAACATAACCATAGTTCCCTTGATCGGATCTACAAAATACCAGGGGCCGAAAAACCATCGTACCCCAAAACCATGTGCAAACCCATGCACAAAACCATGGGTGGATCCGCCCACCGGAAAATAAGGACCAAAAAAAAAATTTCAGGGCGCTGCCCTGAACCTTGACAGGGGGGGCTACCATCCCCCCTGTGACCCCCTCGACGTTGCACCCAGCGCAACATACAGGGGGGGCTATCGCCCCCCTATGACCCCCCCACGCGTGATTAGTTGTGGAAAGAATATAACACATACCCAAAATTCTCCCACTTGTTGTTTTCTTTCCACAAGGGGCCACAGGAGAGCTTAGTCATTAGCCTAGTTCTGCAATGCCCATTGTTTCTCTACACCAAGAGAACTTCTGAGTGCTTACAGAATTCGTCAATGCATCTACAACATTCTTCAAAGTGTCCACCTTTACCAACAACTCCCTCTAAGCCTCAACCATATCTCTCACAAAGTGATATTGAACATCAATGTGCTTTGTCTTTGAATGATAAGCAGGGTTCTTAGCCAAGAAAATTTCACTTTGGCTATCACAATCTGTCCTTATAGATTGCTGCACCAACCCCATACTTGAACACAATCTCTGCAACCAAATTGGTTCCTTTCTTGCATGAGTGGCTACTATGTATTCAGCTTCTGTAGTTGAAAGAGCCACTACAGACTGTCTTTTACTCATCCAACTGACTGCACCTCCAAATAGGCTAAACACATACCCACTTGTAGATCTTCTTTGGTCCAAATCTCCAGCCCAGTCAGCATCAACAAAAACACGAATGTCCAACACTCTTTCCAATCCTAGTCTTCCCTGGTAGCACAAGCCATAATCACTAGTGCCACGCAAATATCTGAAAACCCACTTCACTGTTGTCCAATGCTCCTTCCCTGGGTTTGACATAAACCTGCTCAATACTCCCACTGCATGTGCAATGTCTGGTCTAGTACATACCATTGCATACATTAGGCTACCCATTACACTTGCATATGGAACACGGGACATATCCTCCTTTTCTTCTTGTGTATTGGGACACTGTTCAGCAGACAACTTTGTTCCTACAAGAATCAGAACATTCACCGGTTTACTATCTTGCATATTTAACCTCCGCAATATAGTCTCGACATACTTCCTCTGGTTTAACCAGAGCTTCCTCTTTGCCCAATCTCTATTAATTTCCATGCCCAAAATATATTTTGCAGCACCAAGATCCTTCATGTCGATTTTGGAGAATAGTTGGGTCTTCGAATCTTGGATAATTTCTTTGTCATTTCCAATCAACAAAATATCATCCACATACAAGACCAAATAAATAACACGATCACCAATTAATTTAAAATAAACACAGTGATCCTCCTTGCTTCTGGTGAAGCCAAGTCCCCGTATGTAGGTATCAAATTTTTGATACCACATCCTTGGTGACTGTTTTAACCCATACAGAGACTTATTTAACCTGCATACTAGTTATTTATTTTCCTTCACCATAAACCCTTTAGGTTGTTTCATGTAGATCTCCTCTTCCATATCCTTGTGAATAAATGTTGTCTTCACATCCATCTCTTCTACCTCAAAATAAAATGTAGCAACGACAGATAAAAGTAATCTAATAGAAGTAACTTTGGCAACAGTAGAAAAAATATCACCAAAATCAATTCTCGGAACCTGGGAATAACCTTTTGCTACCAACCAAGATTTGTATTTCTCCACCTTGCCTTCTACATTCATCTTCTTCTTAAACACCCATTTGCTCCAGATGGGATTCCTTCTAGCCGACAACTCCACCAGATCCCATGCCTCATTTTTATGCAAGGATGCCATTTCATCAACTATGGCCTCCTTCCAGAGTTTTCCATCCTCTAAATATACCACCTCCCTGACAGTTCTGGGATCATCATCAGTTATAGTTAAAGCAAAATTTGAATAGAAAACAGATGGACTATACCTTTCTGGTTGTCTTCTCTCCCAAGCTGATATTCTCACAGATGGAGTTTGTGGCTCTTCCTCTTCTAAGTCTTCTTCTGTTGTAGAGTCTGATTCATCCTACTTTAGCTCAAACTCTATCTTCTCAGGTTCCTTTGGTAGGACTTCATGTTTAACAACATCTTTCACCTCTCTAAACACCACCTCTCAGTTGTACACAACCTTCCTTGTTTCTAGGTTCCAAAGCTTGTAACCCTTTAAACCATCCTTATACCCAATAAAGAAGCACCTTTCAGATTTATTATCCAACTTGGTCCTTTTCTCCTTTGGAACATGTACATATGCATCACATCCAAATACCCTCAGATGTGAAAGAGAGGGTTTCTTAGCAGTCCATACCTCATGTGGATTCTTATCCTCCACTGCCTCTGCCCAAAATTCTTGCCCTAACCCGGTTCCACTAAGCATGCTTCTTGCCTTTTCCATCAGTGTTCTGTTCATTCTTTCTGCAACTCTGTTTTACTGAGGTGTGTATGGAGTAGTCTTTTGTCATGTTATACCACACTTCTTACAAAACTCTTAAAATTCCTTCTTGCAGGACTCCCCACCATTATCTGTCCTCAGCACCTTTATCTTCTTCTTTATCTTCTTCCTTGAGAAGTCATCTATGAATTAAACATAGTACACATACTTACCCAGTGATGGAACCGACACAGGTCCAAACACATAACTGTGCAAAATCTCTAATATCTTGTTCACCCTCTTAGCACCAGAAGGAAAACTCACCTGATTCTGCTTCCCATACACACAATGTTCACAGAAATTGAAATCGAGAGAGCTATTAGACATACCTTCTACCATACCATTTCCATGCAGTATCTGAAGGCCCTTCTCTCTAATATGTACAAGCCTTTGATTCCATAGCATGGTATTTTCTCTAGAGACCACTAGGCTTTCCACTCCACTTTCGGGAACCACAAAAATGTTTCACACAGCAATAAAAGTGTTGCCATGAAGCTTTTACAGAGTTCCAATCCGAACTCCCCGCACTAATACCAGTGCTCCCCGAACCATCTTATAGGTATCTTTCTCGAACATTATTTTTACACCTACAGCATCCATCTTGCTTAAAGAAATCAGATTTCTGGCCAATGCAAGAATGTGCAGAACACCAGGAAGTGTTCTAATCCTTCCACCTTGTAGCTTCATCTTGAATTTTCCACGTCCGACGATTCTGGCCTTCCTATCATCACCTAAGAAGACATCACCACCATCATATTTCTCATACTCGCAGAACCACTCCCCATGGGGAGTGAAGTGAAAGGATGCACCCGAGTCAATCAACTGTGACTCATGATATACATGTGTATTTGAAGAAGAAGCCAAATACACATCCCCACCTTCATCTGAGGTGGTTTTTTCCTCTGCAGAAGGAGCATCATCAGATCCCTTTCCTTTCTCAGGAGCTTTAGATCTGCAGTCCTTTTTGTATTGCCCTTTTTTTCTGCATTTCCAACACACCTTTACAAACTTTCCCCTCTAGATTTAGATCTCCCACTCAAAACCTTATTCTTGTTTATATTTTGGGACCTTCCTCGTACAGATAAGGCATCTCCATTATGGCCCTCCATATTTCTTCATCTCATTTCCTCCGACAACAAGGCTGAGACAATATCATCAAAATTCAAGGTAGTTGTATTGCTACCTATTGTAATAACCAGACTATCCCACGAGTCTGGTAGAGAACACAAAAAACTGATGCACTTATCTTCATCTAAGATTTTAATATCAACATATGACAGCTGACTTACCATAGTATTGAAGGCATTCAGATGCTCTGTCACCGAGTCTCCATCCTTCATCCTCAGGTTATACAGCTTTTTCCGCAGGAACAATTTATTCACCAGAGACTTAGATTGGTACAAAGTCCCTAGCTTGTCCCACAAGGTATTTGTTGTAGCTTCCCCAAATAAATTCAACAATACTGAATCTGAGACACACAACCGTATCGTGCTCTTTGCCTTCCGATCCAGATTCTTCCAGTCTTCATCTGACATTGTCGTTGGTTTAGTACCTGGATCTACTGCAATTCATTGATCTTTATCCACCAGCAAATCCTCCATATTGAGCTTCCACAACTCAAAACTCTGACCATTAAATTTCTCGATCTATATCTTCCATCCGCTCGCCATCTTCTTTCACCGCAAGAATCAATCCCGCAGATCTCCCACTGAATAGGGTCTACCTCAGGCCTGATCAAAAAACCCCTCAGCAGAAAAGGCGTTCCCTTGAAGCCAAAACTGCTCTGATACCAAATGTAGGTTTTAACCCTGTATAGAAATTATCTGCAAAGGAATCTTAAAAACAGAAAATAAACAATAGCGAGAGCATAAAACATAAAATAGATAAACACAGAGATTTTCCCCTGGATCCCAAATTGGGATGACCAGATTGATTTTTCATTATATTCCTTTTAGTGTTACAACACATATATATACATGTTGAAGCATACATAAACCCCATTCCATTAACCCTAGATTAGAACATAATTGTAGTTCCCTTGATCGGATCTACAAAATACCAAGGGCTGAAAATCATCGTACCCCAAAACCATGTGCAAACCCATGCACAAAACCATGGGTGGTTCCACCCACTGGAAAATAAGGACCATTAGTCGTGGAAAGAATATAACACATACCCAACAGTCATCCTCTTTTTCTTTACGAAAGGGTGTTATTTCTTAAATTATGAGAACAACTGGAAAGTAAATTACTGGGAGGAAATGACAGAAATGAAACTAAACAAAATTGCAGGAAATAAATGATAAGAACGAATCTAATTTAATTTTCAGAAAACAAATAGCAGAAAGGAAAGCAATTCTAAACCACACTTAACTTGGCCAAATAGAAAAATTCACTCTACTTATCATATGATCTATCTACCATGCTCTTATCCATGCAAATAAACTATCCATGACTTAATTCTAACTAAAAAGAGTTAATTTGCAGCTTGGAGGAAGAAAAAGGGCTAAAAGAGGCTAATGGGGGGTCAAACCCCTAGAAAACTTTATTTTAACGTGAGAAATGATTTTGGAGCAGAAAGAACTCAAAAGTGTGATGGCGGAGTGCGATGGAGGACAAAACCCACGATGTGCGATGTTGCAATCGCAACTTCGCAAGTTTAAATGGATAGCAGTAAGGACATAATGGAATGAACTAAATTGTACGAAGTGCGATTTGCAATGGGGTAAAGGTTGTTAGCTACGATCTGCGATGTGGTAAGTTCTTCGGGATGCAATTTGCGATGGGGATGACATGGTAGTGAAAAGAAAAAGGGAAAAGTTGTGATTTGCGATTTGTGATGTGGCAATATCACAATCGCAAAGAACGAGTGGTGAGTGTTAAAGGTAACTGCTAAAATTTTCATAGTGAGATTTTGTGATGGTTGACGTGGCGGTGGGACTGACGGCAAGGCACAATTTCACAATATCACAATCGCAAAGAATGAAAGTAAGTGTTAAGGGAGAAAGGTGAATGTTGCGATGTGTGATTTTCGATTTCGCAATATCAAAATCGCAAAGAACGATCAGTAAGTTCTAAAGTTAAAATCCAAATGTTGTGATTTGTGATATGTGATGTACGGTGGCGGGAGTCTCGAGGAGCAAAGGCGGAGGTCGGGTTTTCAGTGGTTTGGAATGGTTTTTCACATGGCTGCAAGGCTTAAGTGCATTTGAAAAAAGGTAAGTGCAATGTTAAGGTGAGAAGAAAAGGAGGGGAATGGAGGCATACGAGCAGTGCTCAAAATTGAAGAACACCTACGGATTCATGCATGGGAGATAGGCAGAAATTCCTGATGAAACAATGAAAGAGAGGCTTGTACTTGGTAATAAAATTTCTTCCCAAAACTTCAAACAGAAAGCAATTTTGGCCTGTGGGAAGGTCTACCCTGCTTGAACTCTATTGACAGAGATGAGAGGGGGATACTTGATCATAGTTTTTGGAGTTTTCCCTCTATTCCACTACGCATAAAAAATTAACACTACAACAACACAAAAACTAAATAGTAATGAAACTTATCAGAATCATATCTAGCTTAAATGGAAGAATAAAAAATAGCTAAATGACAGAAAGGAAAATATAGTAATAGCAGAGAAGTTGAGGTACATAGATTGGGCCCTAACCCGCGAGCCTAGCCCTCTGAAACTTAAATCAGTCAAATGAAATCAGTCTACTCATTTTATAAAATAATAACTTCATACATCTCTGAAAGTTTGATCACTGAATAAAATAAAAATCTCAATAGCTCACAACAATAGTTCTGAATTGAATCGAGACTATAATATACTAACTCTTCCTAGCTTTAGCTCTGCTCTATTTATTCTACAGGGAAGCTACCAACAGCCCCCTTGAAAATGGTGATTGAGTCCACTTTCACTCCAAGTAAACAAAGATTGAGTGCCCTTCATCTTCAGTTGCTTGGCTACCTCTTGGATTCGAATTGTTGGAGGGGGATCTCATGAGGATCCTTTGGCTGCCTTTGAGAGTTGAAAATCCTCCTATAATTCCTCTTTGTTGTCCCCTCTGAGTCTTTATGATAAAATCCTTATAAAAATGATTAATAATTCCTGATTTTCTGCACTCAAACTTATATCAGGAACTCAGAGTATGTTAGCCTAAATCACCACCTATACTAGCATCATAAAACCAAATAATAATAAAAATGCAAGAAAAAGAGATCTAAGAAGGAAAAAAGGTGACTATTAACCCCTCCAAATATGTCTAATGATGGAACTCAACAGAGTTTCTTGGAATACTCCACCAATAATTGGGATTCCCAATATGGATCTATACTCCTCAATAATGATAGTGCTGCTAAATTCTGTGATGGAGTACTTGTAACCTCATAGCTCCCCTATTTGACATACTCAATGCCAAAGCCACATGTCAGAGTATTGCTACCCCATATTTGTTTCCTCCCTTGCAGTTGATCTTGCCCAAGACAAGACTGAAGTAAATGGAGGTAAACCTCCTTTTGGAAGGTATTGCCCATCCAAAACTTCCATAGTTTGGAAAATGCATGAAAGAGTGTCAATAACCTCTTGTCATATTCAAAAATCTTCCTCATGTGTGGAAGTATCATTTTATGCTCCAAGGCTATGGAGTATCCCTTTAACACCATGATTTTTCCATCACAGAATCCTAAATCATCATCTTTCAACGCAAATAGTTGAGTGGGAGATGGCAATGTCCATATCAGAAAATTTCTCATCCCTCCTTTGAACCCATCAAAGGCTCTCTACATTGTGCTAGCTTCTCCCAAGGCTCCTTCCTCAGCCAGATCTAGGAATGATGCACCATGTTGAGATAAATCTTTGATAATATTCCAATCAGGGGGTCTCCCTGGTGGAATGCCTCCATGTAATGAAACATCAAGGCCTACAACAGGCTGTATATGTGAGTGGACTGATTTATCCCTGCCCTCACTGCGCAAATCATCCTTCTACTTATGTGCATAAACCTCCTGAAATGGATGGGTGTGTATGTTCCCAATCACTTGATGCTGGCCATACTTCTCATCTTCTCCTACCTTCTGCAAGATCTCACAGTCTCAGGTGTCCTTCTCCAATGTAATCAACCCATGCACACCCAATGTTATATTGGTGTCAATAGTCTTAATCACAAAGAAGTGATCTGTCATAGTGTATATCCCCAAAACTATGGTCAATGTTGGAACACACTCCCTCCATTGTTTAGTATCACTTCCCATCAATACAGACACATGTTGCTCCTAATCTTCATATGTGAGATCCTTTGGAACTTCTTGCAAAGATACAAGAGCTCCTCTAGTTGAAGAAACTGCTTTATCTCCATCTCCAAATGGTGGTGGATCTCCTCCTACTTTTACAGCGCATATATCTCCCTCCAATTATTCCCTTTCTTCCTCCTCATCATTGGAGAATACTCACCAACATTAAGAGGTCCTTTGTCTTGATCCCCTCTTGAAGGAGGAATCATCATGTCTTCTTCTTGAGAAGAAAGTTCTTGTTGAACTGGGGCTTTTTCCCTTGGAAAATTATTTTGAAAATATTTAATCCCCTCAACAATATTTTGAAATGGATTTGGTATCATGGATCCTTCCAACTCATGCAAAGGTTCTAATTTATTTGGTTTGGCTAGCTCACCCAAGGAAGTTTCAGAATGTTTTTGATCAAATATTTTCACTAACCTTCTAGTGAACTTGGCATAAGAAATTTCATTTGCATGATTCAATGAAGAATATTCATAAGACCACCAAGAATAAGCCTTACCTTCAAGGTGAAATTCTGCTATCTTAATTTCCTCCTTTTATGAAACTTGATGTAGCTATAAATATGCATCCAACTTCCTTACCCAAGCCTTGGTTGTGCACTTGGGTGACCCATCAAAAGTAGGCAGAAAGAATCTACCCAAAGTGTGCTACATGCACCCTTTTCTTCTATTGTGTTTACTGGGTCTTCTATTTTCTTTGATTTGGCAGAACCCTTGGAATTTTATATTCTCCTTGAATCTTCTATATTGAGATTCATATTCTTGGAGATAGTCACCAAGAGTCTCCTCCTTTGGTGTATCTCTCTCCTCTTCTTCTCTTGCTAAGAATGTAGGTGTTATCACTCAAAAATTCTCAAAACATCATTGTTTCAAGTTTTTTTTTGATCATGGGTCAAAATAGGGTCTTAGGAGCCATTTCATGAATTTGACCAAAAGGGAGTATTAGATTTTTAGGTTTGAACCTTCCTTAGTGTTAAAAAAATCCATTTTAAAGGTTTTTTATGTCAATTCATTCATCATTTCATCATTCATTTCATTTCCCTAAGTTTTTCATCAAAACTGACCAATTAGCTAAGAAACCTTACTTTCATAGCACCACTAGTTCAAATAATTCGTTTTGCGCTGTGAAAGAATTGTCTTTTCGTAGCGCAATATGAAACACAAACTCTGTTTTCTGGTTTTGAGTAGTCAACTTCCAAGGCAGTTTTTGAGCAACTCAAAACGAATTTAGGAAAAATGAAAGAGGTTTTTCTTACTAAAAAAAGTAACTACAAATACCTCTTTCAGTTTCTTCAAATTCATTGGGAAGTATGAAAAATTTATAAATTAAGATGCACTACAAAACTGTTGTTAAAATGTCTTGTACATGACTGTTTAGCAGTCAACTTCAAGTTCTTTTTCTGGAAAAATGAAAAAGTATTTTGGAATTATGAAAGAGGTTTGTTTTCATCACACCCCCAGCTATAAAACCTTCTCTAAATTTTATCACATGTGTTATCAGTTGGGAGATACAATTCTTTCTTTGAAGCTCTATTTTCAGAAAACAAATTTTTCATGTTTTACACATGTTTTTCAAAGACAGTTTCTGGACAGCAGGAGAGGTATTTCAAAAAACCAAAAGAGGTTTTTATTCAATAAATAATGGTCTACAAAAATTTTCTTCATTTTTTCAAAATAAATTATGGATGAGGAGATATAGGCTCTGTCCCAAGACCTAATTTTCAAAAAAAAAAAAGAGGAATAATTTGCAAATGGAGAAGGTACTTCATGAAGGTTGAAAGTTATGTTTTTAGTTCATATTGCTGATGTTTTTGATAAAATATTGATGTTATTAAGTCTGGGAACCTTCTTATTGTAAAACTTAAATAAATTTTGATAAAAACTGCTTGCACAGCAGTTTCGTAGCGCTAGTAGTGCAAAAAGGGTGAAAAGCGCTACGAAACTGCTGTAGCAACCTTTTCACCCTTTTCCTTATCAATTTTTAGGGGAAGTTTTGAGATTTTTGCCCTGAAATTTCTAGAGGAAAAATTTCAAGTGTAGATGAAAGCCGTCTTGGAGGGAAAATACCAAAATATTAAAATAAATTGGCTAAAACAATGCACTATGAAAAGCGCTACGAAATTGTGATGCTTTCGTAGCGCAGGTCTGTTTTCAATCTTTTTGGATAATTCGAAGTCAATGTTGCACAGATGGCACAGGGAAGTGATTGAAGACATATGGTTTTAATTATAGACAATAAATGGCATCTAAATCATGTTTCATAAATGGTCAGAATGTCCCAAGGAGTCAAAGAAATCAAAGGCCTAAAAAACAAGGAGACAGTTTCCTAGGTTTTAGGAGAACAACATCATCATCTTTATGGTCACAACAGGTTGGAGCTCATCATCAGAATTCAACTTCATGAAAATAAAAGTGTCATTTGATGTAATTAAATTTAGATAATTTTTTTAGGATTACAGTCAAAGAGTTTTAGTCTTATATGAAATAGGACTACTCATTAGGTTTGCAACTCTCATTTTCTAATAAAGACCATGTATATGGTTAGGAAAGGTGTCAGTTAGTGTCAATAGTTGTAAATTCGATGTATCTATCCTAGAGGTAGATCATCACATGTTGTAATATGTATATTAAAGACCAAGAGGTTGAATTAGAAAAGGGTTGGAGACTTTTTGGCAAAACTGGTGCATATTGTAAAAAGACTGTTTCAGTTAATGCAGAGAGCTTCTAGTTGACCAACTTGAGATTCAGAAGGGGTTTTTAGTGTTATCCTGTTCTATCAGTTTTTCTTATATATCTTATTTGCAGTGGTGTTCATCTATATTACTCAAAACTCATCTTTAGATGCTCTGACTTCCTTTATAAATGGACTGACTATGTTTTTACATGTCTCAAGTGTATGTCTCATGACTAAAAACCCTGATATGCCTCAACTTCCATGTCAATTAGATTCACGAATTTTCTGAGATTTCCTTGACTCCATAAGCCCAATGTATAGATGTTGATATTAGTTTCAACCTGCAATTTGGAAAATTTTATCTAAGCAGACCACTTTGTAAAGCTTTGGATTTACTGATATATACAGTAACATACAACTTTTCTTCACCTGAGATTCTTACTGTATTTTCAATGAGTTTTTTGTCCTATCTTTGAAAATTTTCTCTTCCATAGCCTTGATGTCTCATTACTCATAATTCATGTATTACATGCTCTAAACTCCTTTGAACTTCAAGTTATTGGGATTTTCCTAAATGTGTTATCCTTTCATTGAAGTATATACAAGCCTCAGCTTCCACAAGAAAATCCTTTGTTATTGGGAGCCCTATCACTGACTCCATAGCCCAATGGTAGCAAGAATTCATCTTCTCAACCTAAACCAAAACAAAAATAATAGAGTTAGCCATCTATCTATATCCCATATCATTAACCCTTGAGAGAGTCCTCTCAAACTGAGGAGGCTAAGCCTCAGTCACAAGATTGTTTTGAAATAGTTACATTGAAGTTGTCTGATCAGCATCCAATCAGATAAGATTTTGGTGATAACATTTTGGTGTTTCTGCGTGGAGTCTAAAGATATACATCTCCCGAAAATTATGAAGTTGAACTCTTGAAGGTAGCAGGAGCTCAGAATATGTTTGAGGCTGCAACTACCTTGGCGACTCCATTGTTGAAGAATTCAAATTTTTCATAGATTCAAGGTGACTCCACTGCTTGAAGATCAGTAGCTTGATGAAGTTTCAAGATGAGTTCCATGGCAAGAATAAATTCCAAGTATGCTCCTATGAATCGGTCTCATATCCCTAGTTTTCCAAATCCTATGCCAAAGGTTGAATGGTTAGATGATCTTCCAATATTTAAAGATGAAAAGAAAGACAATGATGCTCTTCATTTGGTTAGATTCCATATGCATGTACACAGTCTTAAGGTTCAGTTCCCTGAGGATTGTCTCATGGAGATGTTTATGGCCACTTTGGAAGGAAAAGCATGGTTTTGGTATGAAATCTTGCCAAATGGTTCATTATATTCTCTTGTTGATTTCCATGTTGCATTTTATGAGATGTATAAAGAGTGCCATCCCTCCTTATTGCTAGTCAAAGACTGTTGTAAACACTTTGTGAGTTTTATTGAATATTTGGAGAATTTTTATGAAGATGATGAGTTCATGGATGAAGAAATTTTAGAGGCCCTTCATGACAATACCTTTCATCACCAAGTAGAACACCAAGAAGAAAGGATAGCATCTCTTTTGGAGGAAAATGAAATATAGCAGGAGTTTATTTATGAAAATCATGTTATATCCTCTGAGTTTGAGGAAAATTTGCAGAAGATTTGTTAATCCTTTGATCATCAGGAGTATGAGAATCATTTCAAACAGCAAGAGGAAATATTAGAAAATGCTTGCTACAAACCTCAGGTAAAGGAAAAAGTTGATTCTTCATATCATTTCTTGCATCAGGCTACATCAAATAATGATCACAATAATTAAAAAATGAGTGAAAATTTCTCGTTATCCTTGTCTTCTAATCTGAAATAATTTGAGTGAAAATCAGTAGATAAGATTCAGTTTGTGGATGAAGTTGCAGAGAACATTGAAAAGGACATTCAAGTTTCAAAAGATAAAATTAAATCTCATAGTATTCATAATCAAGATCAGTATTTTCAATTGATTTTTATGCCAAAAAAAAAAAAAAGAGGGTGTTGCCACCTTTCTCCTTTGAGTTTGAGGAAGAATACATTGTTTTTGAAAATCAATTTGAAAAGCAGTTGGAAAGCACACCACTGAAGTCTTATGTGGTTGATAAAAGCATGGATGAGTTGTCCAAAGCTGCATAATTTCATGAGGAGTATCAAGCATATCATGTCTTCGTTGATCCTATAGTTGAATACATGGAAGAGTTCTACAGTCCAGATTTCCAGTTATACTTTCATTTTGAAGATCAGTTACATCTCATGTTACCTTGGTCATTTTAGTATCATGTTTACTTTTGGTGTAATTAAATTTAGATAAGGTTGTTAGGAGTAAATTCAAATAATTTTAGTCCTATTTGAAATAGGACCGCTCATTAGGTTTGCAGCTATCATTTTGTAATAAAGACCATGTATATGGTTAGGAAAGGTGTCGGCTAGTGTCAGTAGTTGTAAATTCGATGTATCTAGCCTAGAGGTAGATCATCACATGTTTTAATATGTTTATTAAAGACCAAGAGGTCGAATTAACAAAGGTTGGAGACCTTTTGGCAAAACTGGTGCATATTGTAAAAAGACTATTTCAGCTAATGCAGAGAGCTTATACTTGACCAACTTGAGATTTAGACGGGGTTTTTAGTGTTTTCCTGTTCTATCAATTTTTCTTATATATCTTATTTGCAGTGGTGTTCATCTATATTGCTCAAAACTCATCTTTATATGCTCTAAATTCCTTTATAAATGGATTGACAGTGTTTTTACATGTCTCAAGTGTATGTCTCATGACTAAAAACCCTGATATGCCTCAACTTCCATGTCAATTAGATTCACTAATTTTCTAAGATTTCTTTGACTCCATAAGCCCAATGTATGTATGCTGATTTTGGTTTCAACCTGCAGGTTGGAAAATGTTATCTAAGCAAACCACTTTCTAAAGCTTTGGATTGACCGATATATACAGTAACATACAACTTTTCTTCACCTGAGATTCTTAGTGTATTTTCAATGAGTTTTATGTCCTATCTTTGAAATGTTTCTCTTCCATAGCATTGATGTCTCATTACTCATAATTCATGTATTACATGCTCTGACTTCCTTTGAACTTCAAGTTATTGGGATTTTCCTGAATTTGTTACCCTTTCATTGAAGTATATACAAGCCTCATCTTCCACAAGGAAAGCCTTTGTTATTGACAGCCCTATCACTGACTCCATAGCCCAATGGTAGCAAGCCTTCATCTTCTCAATTTGAACCAAAACACAAATAATAGAGTTAGCCATCTCTTTATATCCCATATCATTAACCCTTGAGAGATCCCTCTCAGGATGAGGAGGCTAAGCCTCAGTCACAAGATTGGTTTGAAATAGTTACAATGAAGTTGTCTGATCAGCAGCCAATTAGGTAAGATTTTGGTGATAACAGTAGGAATGGTACAACATTGTGGATCTAATGATGTAGCTGAATGCTCACACCCATAATGTGAATAACTGGAGCTTTCTTTATGTACAAGCCCTCTTGGAGAATCTCTATGTCTCTCCATCCTCAAATATTTGATGTCTCCGTTAATGTTCTGCATAGTTTGAAGAAGAATTTTTTAGAACTCCTTTCCTCCTGATAATGGATTCTCGCCTCCATCTCTTCTTAAAATATTATCATTTCTATGAGAAGCCTCTTTAGATGTCATAAAAGCTGAAGAACACAGACTGAGTCAAGATTATGCTATGATACCACTATAATATCCCAAAATTGGGAGAGCAATAATATATGACATAAAACTCGAAATATGCAGAAATATCACTAGATAAAAACATGAGACAACCATGGAGCCATTCGATTATTTTTATTAGCATAAAATGAGTATTGGATCTTGAGGAGAAAGCCACTCAAGATTGGGAAAACAAGCCTCCCATGAAACAATAAATCTGAATATGAAATGATGCTAATACATGAAAAGTTGGAATGCTATAACTGCATTGTCTATGAGAGAGTAAAAACTGAAAGAAATATATATATATAGTTGTTGATACAATGCTACAAAAATTCTAGGACTAGAAATATATGCTCCAAAACATATTTCCAACACAACCCAAAAAAGGTTTCCGGAAATACCGAACATACAAAAATAGCAAGATATGGCCCTAGGGCTCAATAACCACTACAACTGAATCACTGATAGGAGGTGACTGATCTGATATACGGAATAGATGATCCTCCTCCAATAGATCTCCTAAATAAAGGGTTGATCCCCTCATAGGAAACACAACTCCTCCAACTAGGGCAATAAACCCACTGTTGCATCTGCTCTCTGAAATAACGCAGTACTTGAGGGGAAATTTATTGTAGCTAGTGGTAGCTACTTATCCTAGTGCTAGATGATGAGATGAAGCTCTAAGAACTTCCTCACAAGCTTCCCAGATGAAAGTATGATCCCTCCAATGGAAAACCAGCTCAGAAATGGGGTTTTACAACCCTCCACTACTACAACCCTGCAACACAACACAAATCTACAATAGATTTCATTGTAGAAGAAGAATGAAGCTTGGCCAAATGACGAATAGTGGAAATGTATTTCAATATACCTCTCCTAATTAGACACTCAAAGGCCCTCGAGGATGAGGGTGGGATTCCTGCTTGGAAACACCCTTGTGCTAAACAGCACTGAAAACCATGCTAAACAGCAAATGCATGCATAGATATGTCACATGAAAAATCCATATCTAAAAAGATCAAAATCAATAATACAAATCCATGTCTTCTAATGCTGCCATCCTCTTCCTTTTATTCTTAGTGAGCATCCTCACCCTGGGTCCCACTCTTAAAAGGAGTTACTCTCATACATACACTCCTCCTAAATGATTGCGTTGTCCTCCAATAAACCTCCACTATCTCCATAACAGCGTTGTTGATCTGGTCAACTTTCACCTTGTCCACATGCTCTAGCCCATGTTCACACCTAAGGGTGCTTTATTGAGCTGATAAAATGAGCCACATTCACATGAGAAGTGGTCTTATTCCTACTAAATTTATTTATGGGTCTCCCTACCCACTTATTCACCTATCTAATTGACAAAAAAAAACTTTAATATTCCAATTATCTGAAGGCTAATTTTGGAATATTACAATTCTTAACCAATGGAGAAGTATTTTTTATACTGGAGGCGGTTTTTGTTAAAAACATGCCAAAGAAGAAAAATTTATCTTCTTTTTTCAAAAAACTTTATGGTTAGAGAGATATGTATCCATATTTTAGGCCTATTTTTCCAGAAAACCCAAAAAATTTTGTGTTTTGGTGCAGACTGGTGCAGTTTTTTACTAAGTCCAGAAGCGCAGCTCCTTGGTGCTGCGCTTTTTCCTCACGGCTCCAAATGACAAGTGGCTTACATTTCTATGAATCTAATGGCCTCCTCTCAAAATTAATTTGTTCATATTTTCCATAAATGGCTCATATTTTGAGAAAATTGAGAAAAGGGGATCAAAAATCAACATTTTTCCCCTCTTCTTGCCATGCGTTGCACACCTGGAGACACTTTGGGAGAATGGATTTTTGAAGGCCTTAACATGGGTTATTTTCAAAAATTCAAGATGTTCTGGAAACTAGATAGACAGATCTAGTTTACCATTCCCTCATATTTCAATCTTTAATTCAGGAAGGTTCATATAAATGGACTCCAATATGGTGTTTTGCATCTACAATTTTCTGAGATTTTAATTAAAATTTTCACTATATAATTTTTGACAATTCCTAGTTTTACTTTTGTAAAAGTCAAAAGGTGAATGTGGATGAATGTAAAGGTCAAAATTTAAATTTAAATGGTAAAAATGGAGTTGAATAGGTGTGTTATCGTCCATTTATTTCTCTAAGGATATGTCTATTATTGGTTAGATAAAGGAGGAATTTGTCGTGTAACCTCCCAAGAGTGTAGCAGAATTTAGATAGGTGCATGAATTTTACTTTCTTGCTAGAAAATTTTCCCTCCAAGGGAGGATTTCGACCTCAGTAGCTATATTAGGCCTTTTTTAATCATTTCCAAGGGTTGGAAAATTGGACATTGAACTAGTGTATTTCAGTTTGACAAAGTAATACAGTGAATACAAAGAAAAGTTGCAGCTTTAATTTAGGGATTCATGTGGTGAGCTTGTATGGCTATGTTTTTCTTTTGTAAGTCACTCCATTGAATTTTTTCTCTTTCCATTACATATCTACTGCTTTTCACTCATTTTCTTTACATTTTTTAAGCAGGACTCATGAGGAATACATGCCTTGTTTGATTAGATGATGATGTTGTGTTTATTTTCTTCTTAAGGAATGAATTCATACCTATATTCTTGTTCCTGATCTCTCTATTCATCCTACACCATAACCATACATCCTAAAGGGCCATTCAAGCTTTCCTACCTTGCCCCTTTATTCCCCTACAATTTTTTCTCTTGTAACCCTACCAGAGTTTTCAAGCCTAGCGCTAAAGGTCCATTTTCATCCAGCACAAAATCCAAATCAACCAAAACCTAATCTGCATGTCTAGCCTAAAATCACCATGATCCATTCAAATTGGTTATGAATCTCATTGAGAGAGCCCTCTCAGCCTATTAGGTCTAGTTACTAGATCAAAGTGGTATGTGGTTACCTTTTATGGTCTCCTTCTCAGCCTTCGGAGAACTGGTGGAGAGGTAACATCTTGGCATCGTTGCGAGGGAGCGAGGTGATAGATCTTCCCTAAGAAAGAACGATAAGGATCAGATTGTATTTTTTATGGTGAACAGTGATCAAGCACAAGAAGGTTGTGCATCATCCACTTGGCGACTCTAGTGTCGAAGAATCCAAAAGTTCATAATTTTCATGGTGACTCCACTTTTCAAGACCCGGTAGTCTAAAGAACTTCTTAGTGACTTCATTGTTGTCAAAATGGATTAAACTCCTTGAAGGTATGCTCCTATGAATCAAGTTCATATTCCTGGTTTTCTGAACCATATTCCTTGTATATATTGGAAAAAAGGACTGCCAAATTTTAAAGGTCAGGACGGAGAATATGTTATTTTGCTTTTGGTCAAATTTCATTTTCATATTCACAGAATAAAGATTGATTTTCCTAAAGATTTTCTAATGAATATGTTCATGGCTACCTTGGAGGAAAAAGCGAGATCATGGTATGAAGGTTTACCATCTACTAGTTTATATTCTCTAAAGGACTTTCATTCAGTTTTCTTTTAACATTACCAAATCTCTAATTCTTCCTTGTCAATGATTGATGGTTGTTGTGAGATTTCTAGAAATTTCATTGAGTTTCTTGAAAATTTATATGGGGATGAAGAGTGTCTAGATGATTAGATAATAGAATCCCTTCATGATTTTTCCTCCCAACAAGAAATAGTAGCTTCCTCCTTGAATGAAACATACTCGAACAAAAAAAATAGAAATGCCTATTCCCGATCCTGAAAATAAAAATCATCAAGCCAATAATTACTATTATAAAACTAAGTTTTATCCTCTGTCTAAAGATGAGATATATCAGCTCCTGAATAATCATGTTACATCCCAAGCTAATGCAGATTTGCAGTGTTCACATACTCAAAAATGTGTTAGTGAAACTTCTTCCATTATTGAAAATGAAAATATGAGTTTAAATGATGACAGTCATGAGACTCATGAAACTATACAAGAATTTGTTGTGGTTAAGCCAATTTGTGATGATGATTTCCTGCAAGGAGATTAGCTAACAAGGACTATTTTATTTCATGAAAATGATAGGGTTGTCATGTTTAATAATCTTGAAGAATTTTTTATGTTCAAGGATGATTTATACTATGAATTTTAGGAGTATAAGTCTGAGAGAGATAGTGTGCAAGAGATAGAGTTGGATTTTCCCGTGCTTCAATAATTTACAGCCAACACTAAGGTAGCAGAAATTCATACTTCCCTATGTCTTCCTATGGACCAACAACCAAGTTTTCTTTTAGATCATAATGAAGGGTGTGCTTCTATTTTTTCTGGATCTCAAGGCAAGGTAACATTTAAGATTTTTGAAGATCCTTTTACTGATTTGCTACAGTTAGCAGGGAAGATGTATTTTCTTGTTTTCATGGAACAAAAGCACATGTTCAGTGGAAACTCGGAGTTTCCTACCTTTTTTTTTTCCTGCATGCTCGAGGAAAGTGAGAGAAGAATTCAAGTAAGTAGCCATCTGCTGGATTGGTTACACTGGGAGGATCACTTCACATGATTGTACATATGTCTTCAGTAGGCAGGTGGTTGTCATCAAGATTTGAAGCCCTCAAGTCTCGGTGATATGTTGCCATCAATAAGTTTTGTAAGTTTTTATTTCAGTAAGAGTCAAGTCAGTTTATTTTTGAGTCACTTTTCACTAGTTAGTCTCATCTTTTGATTTTGACTCCATGCTCTTTGGTTAGGCTACCTAGTCTACGGTGTTCTTGAAACCTCCAAGGAGTTTCCATCCCTAGATGGAGCCAATGTTAGTGTCAGTATTTGGATCCTCTCACCAGTGATCAATGGGCTCTTATCATGTCTTGTTAGGGTCCCATAGTCAAAAAAATTTCATTTCACTAGGTCTTCAAGCAAAAATTTGGTCCTTGGGCATTAGGTTTAGGACTATTTTCCACTCCTTCCAAATTTTTAAATTGTTGGTCCAAGTCATCAAATAAGCAGAGTATATCATTATTCAGAGATTTTCATCATCATGTTAGTCATCACCACCATGATCTCATTCAGTTCAGTGCCTTCATTAGGTCATTATGGTTTCAAGGTCACCAAAATGCCATTTCAAGCATAAAATTCGGCAATTGGAAGAGTGGTAATAAACCAAGTTTCTTCAATAAATTTTTATTTTTAAATGTAATTTTATGTTTCTACATGTAATAAGTACTTCAAAGTTATAAAGTTGTAGTTCAGCATTCCAAGGAAGATACAAAAATTTCAGATTACAAAATGTCCAAGGTTGTAAAGTCAAAAATAAGAAATAAATTCATGCTTCAAGAGACATGTGGGGCCCATTATCACTTAAATAAAACCATTCCATACTTATAAAAGAGCCAAAAAGACACAAATAAATTTTATTTGCACTCCTCTTGCTCATCATCAAGCTCATCCTTCATTTGGTAAGAAAAACGTGTTTTTTTGCTGAAAGAGTAGAAAAATTGCAGTCATTGTGCACCAGTGAATGGTTTTGCACATTTGGAGGACGTGATGCACGTAGATCAATTACGTTGCACACCAGTGAACTGCACTACGCACGGGGAAGAGTTTCCCAAACTTGCCCAAAAATCACCCAAATCAATTTTTCAAACCTCCATTCCAGATTTTTTACTCTCCAAGCATCATAACAAGTAATACTATACATTAATTTTTATGCCCTCTCTTCCTTTGCAAACCAAGAAAAGATAACAACCCTAGTTCCCTAGGGTTTTATAGGAAATTCATGCTTTTGGTTTTCAAATGATGGATTGATGTTGAAAACCCTATTATCATAGTCCCTGCACCTCTGTTTTCAATTTCTACATCAAATCCATCCATCACAAAGCCATTTCCCTTCATTTTGTATCATTTCCCTATAAACCCTAGCCCTATTCTACCAATTTGGGTAATTTTCCTAGCTACAGTTGTATTTTTCTCTTTACCACCCCGTTCCCTCACTCATTTCCTAAATATTATTTTCCCCCACACTCCACTACACTCCCTAAACCCCTTACACTCTCTCACACACCATCCTTATGCTTCTACACTCAAACCCTAGTCCCTACACCAGCATCACTACCCTACGCTACATTTTTGGCAGCCTCCTAGACCTAGACCTGTAATTAAATTCCATAGGTCTACTCCTACCTTCAATACCTCCCTTTCCACCTCCCATAAATCCCTAATACCCTTCCCTACCTCCCAAATTTTTCCCATCCCCTTTTCCCTCTCTTACACCCTCCATCCTACTCTTTTCCCACCATCCCAAGTTTTGCACCACTAGTGTTTTCCCCTCGCAAAGCACCTATGGAGGAGGAGAAGAAGCCCTATAACAAGGGAGTTCAGATGTAAACATATCCTTGAGAGGGATAACATAGATAAAAATCTATAAAGGCACATGGCCACTCATTACTACACCAAGAATTTAATCTCTAAGGTCAAAGTCAAACAATTGAGGGAAAAACTCAAAGAAACCCTAATCAGCCAAAATGAGAAGGGTAAGTTGGATTTTATTGATGATTCATCCATGGTTGCATAACATACCTCATCAGGCATCTCTATACCAATTTTGAGAATATTTGGAGCAATTGTTTTATTTTGGTGCAAGTTGGCGCAGTTTTGAAAATTTTGGCACACATGGACAATTTTGCTTCAAATGGTGTTTCTGACTAAAAAGAGATGAATTTTACAAAAGTGAAAGTTTTTTTTCCATCATAGGCCAAGGAACAAAAACCTCCTTCATTTTATACACAGGTATTATGATTTGGGAGAAATTCCAAAAATACAATTCCTACAAGAGGTTTTCTGCACTTCTAGACACCTTGACTTCAAGACATATTTTCAAGGGTTTGGAGAATGTGTTTGCAGTGCTTGACGAATCCATTATGTAGCACACATGACAATATTTCCAAACATACCACTTTCAGCTCAAAAATTATTTGGAAGGCCTCCAAACACCCTCTCAAAGACCACAATGCGCACAGGAAAACTTCGCAGCACTTCTGCAAATTTAAGTGACCAACTTCAAACTTGGATTCTGAAAAAATGGGGAAGTGTTTTTTAAACCTGGAGGAGGTGTGTGTTCAAAAAATTCCAAAGAACAAAAAACTCACTCATTGTTTCAAAACACCTTATGTTTAGAGAGATATGGATACATATTTGAGGCTTATGTTTCCAGAAAACCCAAAAAAAATTGTGTGTTGGTGCAGACTGGTGCAGTGTTTGACTAGGTCCAGAAGCGCAGCTCCTTGGCGCTGCGCTTTTTACTCTAGGCTCCAAATGAAAATTGGCTTACATTTCTATAAATTTAATGGCCTCCTCTCAAAACCCGTTTTCTCATTTTTTTCCATAAATGGCTCATATTTTGAGAAAAATGAGAAAAAGGAGTCAAAAATCAACACTTTTCCCCTCTTTTTTACAGGTGTTGCGCACCTAGAGACACCTTGGGAGAATGAGTTTTTGAAGGCCTTCCATTTGATAATTTTAAAAAATTAAATATGTTATGGAAACTAGACAGACATGGCTAATTTACCATTCTCTCAAATTTCAATTTTGACTTCAGGAAGGTGCCTAAAAATGGCCTCCAAGATGGTGTTGCACATCTGCAATTTTTTGAGGTTTTAATTAAATTTTTCACTATATAATTTTTGACAATTCCTAGTTTGACTTTTGTAAAAGTCAAAAGGTGAATGTGGATGAATGTAAAGGTCAAAATGTAAATATAAATGGTAAAAATGGAGTTGAATAGGTGTCTTACCCTCCATTTATTTCTTTGAGGATATGTCTCTTAGTGGTTAGATAAAGGAGGAATTTGTTGTGTAACCTCCCTAGTGTGTAGAAGACTTTAGATAGGTGCATGAATTTGACTTTATTGCTGGAAAATTCGACCTCCAAGGGAGGATTTCGACCTCATTAGCTATATGATGCCTTTTGTAATAATTTCTAAGGGTTGGAACATTGGACATTGAACTAGTGTATTTCAGTTTGAAAAAGTAATACAGTGAATACAGAGAAAAGTTGCAGCTTAAATTTAGAGATTCATGTGGTGAGCTTGTATGGCTATATTTCTCTTTTGTAAGTCATTCCATTGAATTTTTTCTCTTTCCATTACATATATATTGATTTTCACTCATTTTCTTTACAGTTTTTAAGCAATATTCATGAGGAATACATGCCCTGTTTGATGAGATGATGATGTTGTGTTTATTTTCTTCTTAAGGAATGAATTCATACTTATATGCTTGTTCCTAACCTCTCTGTTCATCCTACACCGTAACCATACAGCCTAAATGGTCATTCAAGCTTTCCTAACTTGCCCCTTTATTCCCCTGCAATTTTTGCTCTTATAACCCTACCAGAGTTTTCAAGCCTAGCTCTAAAGGTCCATTTTCATCCAGCACAAAAATCCAAGTCAACCAAACCCTAATCTGCATATCTAGCCTAAAATCTCCATGATCTAGTCAAATTGGCTGTGATAATCATTGAGAGAGCCCTCTCAGCCTAGTAGGGCTAGTTACTAGGTCAAAGTGGTTTTTGGTTACCCTTATTGGTCTCCTTCTTAGCCTTCGGAAAACTGGTGGAGAGCTAACACCCTCGGGACTCTAAAATTTTTGATTTCAAACATCCCAAAAACAAATTTATAGAAAACATGCCAAGTTGACATCTTTGAAACTGATTTCGATATTATTCAAAAATCTTGACCTCCATAGGGAATATCTCTAGAAGTATTATGAAGGAATGTCTGAAATTGTGACCAAATGTATTTAGATATCTCACCTCTACCCACTCAAAATTTTTCATGGTCTGAAACATCCCAAAAAATAAGTTGTAGTGAAAACTAGTATGATTGAAACTAATTTCAGGAGCATTCAAGAAACCTAAATTCTAAAATTCACGTCTCAAAATTTTGCAGGAATTTACAGGGTAAGTTCCTTAGATCAAACACCAAAGGTCACTACTCACAAACATATCACAGATCAATACACCAGTATTTGACGTGGCTAAAACCCTTGAAGAGGGAAACAATCCACAGCCTGAGCCAACATGGCCACTTCAGGAAATTTATTAATATAAAGAAATAAAATTTACATAAGCTTTTCTCATAAAACGGTTATCGGAAAAATGACCTTCCAAGATATTTAAATAGAGATCATGGACCAATCGGGTGCTAAGCCATGGATCAAGTGTCAGTAATACCAAGGAGAGAGTGAATCGTCAATATCACTATATATCGTGACTGTCAGATTATAAGTTACAAAATTACGTAGTAAAGAAACAAACTTTACCTAATTCTACGCTATACCAAGTTATACTTAACTATTTCCTATGTGTCGGAATATCCTAACATCCCCCCTTAAGAACAACTTGGGATAGGATTGAAGGATTTACAAATGTGACACAATAGGAGAAGGAAGGAGGCATTAGAGCTTATCCCCCCTTAATGATAACTTTCCTTAACTCCAAGCGCAAATCGAAGTTTGGTGAACTACGCTTCTGTGAGAGCCTTTGTAAAGATATCAGCAACTTGATCATCAGTTGAACAATATTGCACTTCAAGAACATGATCATGAATGAGCTTTCTGATGAAGTATATGTGCAGCTCAATGTGTTTCATGCATTGATGCTGAACTGGATCTTTGCATAGTTGAATGTCACTCTGATTATCGCACCAAAAGTGTAGTTGGATGTTGAAGACCAAATTTGAATAGGATTTGATGAAGTCACAGGGCTTCCTTGTTGACTTCAACAGCACCACGATACTCTACTTTTGTCGAAGAAAGAGAGATGGCACTTTTTTTCTTACAATACCATGCAATAGGTCCTAAACCAAGAGTGAATACATAACCTACAGTAGACTTTCGATCATCGGGTCACCAGCCCCAACAGAATCAATGAATCCAATAAATAATGGAGATTCTCCTGCACTGTAATGAATCATGAACTGAATTGTACCTCGAATATATCGAAGTATTCTTTCATCTTATTTCCAGTGACTTTCATGAGTTTTGAGCATAAACTGAGCAACAAGACCAATGGCAAAGTAAATTTCAATACAAGTGTGGGTTAGATACAGAATTTTACCAACAATTTGACGGTATAAGGTAGCATCAAGTTCAAGGGAAGTACAAGTGACTGAAAGCTTGAATCCAGACTGAAAGGGAGAAGGGGTTGGCTTACAGTATTCCCTGTGAAAGTGGCGTAGAATATCATAGGCATACTTGGGATAATAAAGGGTAATAACTTATTTGGATTGCAAGACTTGAAGACCAAGGAAATAATGCAAGTGTCCCAAGTCTGTCATTTCAAACTTCTTTTTGAGGCTAGACTTCACATGGTTTATATGGTTTGGATCATTACCAGTAAGGATAAGATAATCAACATAAAGAACAATGATTATTAAGTACTTACCCACTTTCTTGGTGTAGACAGTGTTGTCGGAATGGCATCTAGAAAATCCATTATCTAAGAGAAAGCTATCCATTTTGGCATACCAAGCCCGAGGAGCTTGTTTGAGACCATAAAGAGATTTCCTAAGGCAAAAAACAAGGATAGAGTCATTTTTTATAAAGCCAAGGGGTTGTTCCATGTATATTTCTTCATGCAAGTCCCCATGTAGGAAGGCGGATTTAACGTCCATCTGATGGATTTCCCATTTAAAGGAGGCAGCAAGGAAAAAAAAGGCAGATAGAATTCATTTTGGCAATAGGGGAGAAGGTTTTAGTATATTCAATGCCTTCAACATGTGAAAATCCTTTAGCAACAAGAATAGATTTATGTTTATCCACTTTTCCATTTGGTCTGAACTTTTCTCTGTAAACCCATTTGCATCTAACAAGTTTTCTTCCCTTTGGAAGAGGAACAAGATCCCAAGTATTTTTTGCCTATAAGAAATGATATTATTCATTCATAGTTGCATCCTAATCTGGATGACCTTGTGCTCCTTCAAAGGTGTCTGGATCAGGATTTTCTGGAACTTGAGGCAATAAGGAAGAGGCTCTGTCAAACTGAGAATGTGTACAATGTTGATCTGCAGGGTCACCTGTAAGAGAACCTCCTGCATCCTGAGTAGAGCGAAACCATTTTGGAAGCTAATTATTTGAAAGAGGATCCTAAGGAGGTGAAGGAGGATTTTCATCCTTGCTGTCATCATCTGAAATAGAAGGAATGTTGTCAAAAGTAGAAGAGATAGAGAGAGGTGACACATATGCCGAATCAGGCTCGTAGGCCAAAGGTAGCACACCAGCCAAACTAGGCTCGCAAGCCAATATATTTTCATCAAATTTTACATTTCATCTAATGATTACATTTTTGGATTTGGGTTGAAGAATTCTATATCCTTTGACATCTTCAGAATATCCAACAAAAATGCATTTTTCACTCTTAGGTTCTAAAGCTTTATGTTTCGCATTTGGAATATGGGCCCAAGCTTCACTTCCAAAAACATGAAAGTGACTTACATCTAGTTTGATTGAGCTCTGGGCTTCTTCTGCAGTGATATTCCTTAAAACCTCAGTAGGAGTTTGATTTACTATGTAATTTTCACAGTTAATTGCTTTTGCCCAAAAAGTAAGACTAAGTCCTTTAGATTGAAGCATACAATTAGCCATTTCTTTTAGAGTGTGATTCTTCCTTTCAGCTGCACCATATTTTTGTGGAGCATACAGAATAGTATGTTGCAATTGAATGTCAGGCTCAGTGAAAAAATGGATAAATTTGTTTTTAACATATTCTCCTCCATTATCAGATCTTAACATAAGAATGTGATGTCCATATTTTTTCTCAAAAAAGGCCTTAAAGGCCAAGAACATGTTAAAAAATTCACTCTTGATTTTTTTTTTCTCCTGAATAATGCTAATTCTATTTATATAACATATTAGTACATGGTAACCATAGCTTCAGCTGAACGAGCCTAAAGGTTGGGTTTGACACTCAAAAAGCATGTTTTTGGACTGCCCCAGTAGGGGAAACCAGTCCCATAGACATAGATTGTGCCACCCTCGTTGGGGAAACCGGAATTACATAAGAAAAAAGTAACAGATAGGACCATGAAATCAAAACCTTGACAAAACTTAGCAATGTTTCTCATGTTCAGCAGAGGAGAATTAAACAAAAACACATAAGACCTCCCAATGAACCTGGGAAAAATCGCAGTGTTCCAGATATGATGGCAGAATTCACTGGACATCTGCAGGCGGGGGAGGTTCTTCCATGACATGGTAGCGGTACTCCACACTGCTTCTATCATCCTCGTTGGTGGTGGCGCAGGTGGCTGTAGCGGGCGCATCCTTATCATGTTCCTTAGCTTTGCATTCCTGAGTCAATTCCTGCTCGACATTCTCACTAACAGTCCTGTCATGAGCCGAAGGTGGCTAAGGGGCAGGAATGTCTGGGGGCTTAGAGATGGCATCTTCTTCTTGGAGAGAGATAGTGATAAAGGCAGTGAGGACCGGGCGTTCCATGGAGCATACAAACTGAAATTCGACTCGCTGAGATGTGTGGCAAAAGGTAACAGGGGGAACAGCGGAGTGGGGGACAGGCTGCGAGGTGGAGGCGAAGTGGAGAGGGGGAGAGCCATGGTTGGAGTGCACCTCCCCTCTTGGCTAGCTCGCCCTCTTTTGCTTCGAGTTTCAGGGGTATGGCCACGAGAAACATCCACAGGTGGAGTATCAGTTTCAGAAGAGGACTGGGGGCGAATTTCCTGGCCACGAGAGCTCTCTCTGCGACTGCGCATCCTATGCCTAATGCGAGGCATTTTGGAAATTGGGTGAAGGTTGCTGAGATGGATGGGCGAGCAATGGATATTTTGAGTGAGAGACAGTGGAATGTCACTCCTGTGACTGGAATGATGGGCTTTGAGACAAAAATCGCTCTGAGAGAAGTGATAATCCGACAAAGTTTCCAGGCATCCAAGTAGCAAGCAGTGCCTCCCAGTGTGCATGCAAGTGCTCGGCTCAGCGCATGCAGGGGGGCAGCAGTAGCTCTGAGGAGCAAGGTGAACATGAGCAGAGGTGGAATGAGCCATCTGCATATTAAACCAGAGACGCGGGACAAGATGGTGGTGGGGTGAACATTTCGTTCGATGGCGAGGATCAATGCATGGGCTGGCATCGTTAATGAGATGGTTGGCTTCATAAATGGTGGAGTAAATGCGCAGGTGGGTGGCCATGTGGACACACCACGCACCTGCTCTTGGAACGTACGTTCCATCAATCCTTCAGATCATCCGCATCCGGAAGAGTTTTAATAATGTTAGCCTCTCTCATAAAACAATAATAAATCCAAAATAAATTAAATATTAAAAGTTAGGAATTTATTCCTAACTCTCTACATTGGGTTGTTCCTCTAAGTTAGGAGATAGTTTAGGTAGCTCCTATATTGGTTTGTGTATGGTTGAGAAATTATCTCAACCAAGGTGTCCAAGATAGCACGCACTATCTTGAGACACAGTCTCCTCATCTGTTTAATTGTAATATTACATTCTTTTAATAATGAGAAAATACGTGAGGAAGCCGTGAGGCTGAAGTATTTTCTGCCATGACTGTGTTTGGATATAAGTCTGCGTGTTTTTATGTGTGTTAATGGTGTGTGATTATTCAACATGTGGTATCGAAGCACATTGGATGAGAGGCCTGTGCGTTGTGAAGCTAAGTCCTTGGAGGTGTAATTGAGCATATTGGAGGTCTTGTTGAGTTGCGTTTAATTTCGTTTGAGATTCAGATAAATGTTGAGGACTGTAGAATGTTGTTGTCTATATTTCTGATGTGAATCTGCATGCAACGCGTAAATACATGTTCATCGACTGCAACGAGGACGACATGATTCAATAACACTTGTGTCCCTTCGCCAATTTCAAACATCTGCAGGTACAAATATAGTATAATGTTTTCTTCTACCCAAGTTGCGTTTGTGAGTGTTAGCATTGAAGCTTTTTTCTAGAACACTTCCTAATTCAGTAACGGTTGTTGGAAAACTCCCCTCTGCACTATGGTCAGGCAACATGTGGAAACCTTTTCTGGCCTCATGCGGTCCACTAGGGGAATAATAATATAAAAATGTAATGAGTAAATTGAATAGGCAAACTCATAATATAATGCCATATTTACATATCACCTGCTGCTCGAGGGTCTACGATCTCTTTTCAAACTGAGGATTCATCATTTTCTGTTCCATAAGATATATTTCTTCATGAAATTTCTCATCCAAATGGAGTGAAGCGAATTTGCATTCGTACAGACCTTGCAAGCGAGTTTTATTACTTGCATTTGGAGAAGGAAATGTTATGCGGTGCTACGGGTCAGAGAATAGACAGGTCTCTCCCAGGATTTCACACTTCAACAAGCCGAGATTTCACACTTCGTCAGATTTTGATGTTGTAACACAGGAGGTGGCCAAGGTTTGAGTCTTAGCGTGTTTTCCCCACTGCTCTCCTACTATAAAAATGGTTTTTGGAGACCATATTGATCCTCCTAGCCGGTGAACAGGAAGGTCGGTTACACGACGGTGTAGGCGTCGCCTTGGCCGCTAGCAGTGTGGAGCCGCAGATATGTGTGCAGTGGAATTGTTGGACAGTGATTGCATGTTAGCGTCATGTGAAACCCGTGCGAAGACTTATTTTGAATAAATTTTTGCAGTGAATAATAAGAGCGAGGATTTGTAGAGGCATTATATTGATTAATTTGGAGAGATTTTGGAGGTCGTTTTCATCACTGATATGAAAATTGTGGGCTCCAAGGGCTATGGTTTTGTTATGTTTCAGGACCCGGAGGCTGTAAGGAGAGCTTGTGATGATTCTCTTCCAATCATTGATGGTAGGTGAGCTAATTGCAACCTTGCATCTTTAGGTGCTAATCATTCCCGACCATCTACTCCCCAACACGGAAAGCAGTTCATAATCATGAGTTCCTTTCAAACATGATTTCAAATTACAAGTTGTGCATATCCTGGTGCACCAAAATTTTATCAGCCCACTCTGTATGATGCAATCCAACAAGGGGTTCCTTATCAAACATACAGGTATTCTCCTTACTTGATGGACTACACTTTTATCTTATTTAATTTGAGATCCAAAACGGTCACGGAGGACATCTCTTGTTTTTAAGTTTGGTAAGATTCAACAGGGAAATTCATTTTACTTTTGTGATTCTGATTCCCAAATTCCCTTCGGAAACATATATTTTTGTCATTTTTATTTTGGTTTCGCAAATAGAGTTTGGAGAAAACTCTCATGAGTTGCACAACAAAAGTGTTCCCTATGATTAATTGCTAGAGGAAAAATCATAGAGAGTTGCATCCAGGAAGTTATGCATTGTATGTTTTTTTTGTTACCGTATGAACGCAAGAGCTCAAGCACCGACGGCATGAGGGTTTGTGCCCTATATTGAACTCTGATGGTTTATGGCTCTAGTGGTCCACACTAGACGCATCAGTGGATGAGGATCTCGGTAACTCATAGGATGTGGGAATATATTTTTGAGTGGTTTATGGAAATTAAATTTGAGTAATTGTGTGTGCCCAGTATGAGCGATGGATTCGGTGCGGCGCTAACATGATATTAATAGATTGATGGAAGAAGAAGGATGGCATTGTGGAGGATGCAGCAGCGTGTGACATGGATAAAGTACCATTTGAAACTGTTGTGATATGTAATCTCTCCAATGATTTTTTTTAAGTGTGATTTAAAATTTCAAACAATAAATCACTTTTTTGAAAGTGATTTTATAAACTTTTTAATGTTTTTTTTAAAACAAAAAAAAGGAGGATTAAAAAGATTTTTTTGTTGTATTATAAAGGGTTTGGAAAATTTTGAAGGTAATTTTGTTAAAAGGAGTAGACTTCGTTTACTTTGGAGAGATAAGTGTGTTTTTTTTTAGTGGAGTGATAAGTTTAAATGTTGAAAGTTTTTGAACTGATTTTGTGGAGAGATAAGATGATTTATTTTTTTGTTAATTTAGAGTGATAAGGGAAAGTCATTGTTGTAATTCAAAGTAATATTTTTACTTTGAAAGAGATTGAGTCAGTGAACATCCAATTTTTTGAAGACATTTGTTTCCAAAATTTGCGAGTGTGAGATTCTCATTGTTTCAAAAAACTTCAATGCAGATGTTCTAAAAGATGAAAGGTTGATGACCACAATACTTAATAAATACATATTATTTGTGGTGTTAAAGTGTCCTATATCCGCCTGAAATTGAATAAGATGATCTTAGGTACACCATGTGTGTGTTTGTGATGGCGCATGCTTTTATGGCTTCATGATGTTGCTTATAATTTGTGTCTATTTTTTGACACATAAATGATCTCATTTAACACACACATAAAGTTCTATGAAAGCAAGCACAACACCGGTCATGAAGTAGCTACAAGGAAGGATAATTAAACTCAACACATGCATTTGCACCACTACAACAAATAATCAAAGTTTTCAACATCGACATTCTACCTCAACAAGAAAATTCACTCAATACAATCAAGTTAATGTGTTTCAAAGCATAGTCTACATCAACATTCTTGCACATAAATTTAAGAACTTTTAATCTGAGTTGGATTGTAAGGCTACACTCTCAGTTGAAACCGACACCCCAGTTTTGAATTGAATCAAATTAAGTCAAAGTGCAGTCATTGTAGTGATTCATTAAAATCATTGAGCATTTTTGGGTGCATTTTCGACAGTGTTCGACACCCTTTCTTTACATGGAATCAAGTGAGTGTGGGAGTTTTAACTCTAAAAGAAAAAAAACAACAAGTTCACATCTCCTGCAAGCGAGTGTGAGTATTCATTCAAGTGAGTGTGAAGTAATAAAGCAAGTTCAAGCGAGCTTTAAAGCAAAGTGATCGTCATTAAGCGAGCGTGAATATTCATTCAAAAAAATTTGCATCAAGTCATTACAAAGTTCAAAACATCAAGCGAGCCAACGTGAAGTTTATTGCAGCAACCATCAAAGGAAACAAGTGAGTTCAACTCTAACACCAATCAAGAAAGTTGAAATCTACAGCAAGCGAGCGTGAGTTCCAGTGAGGGTGAAAAAAGAAAAACAAGTTTCACCAAGAGATCAAGCAAATTCCAAAGCAAGTGAGCGTGATAAACTCAATCAAGTGAGCCAGTACAAGCAATCGTGATATTCAAGAAACAAAGAAAGCGAGTGTGTCATTAACATCAAGCGAACACATTCAATCCAACAAAATTTCAAATCAAGTGAGACAGTTCAAGACAAGCAGGCCTAAATTCAAGTGAGCGAGTTCACATGGCGCAACACATCCAGTTGTTACAAATTCTTCACAATTTGATCCTCTCAAGTGATGAAGACCTGGTGCAAATTAGTAAAGAAACTCTTACTGATCTTTCACAGATTCTACAACATACAAATGAAATTATTGATTTTCTTCAACTGAAGTCGCAACTACAAAGAAATGACTTGCAAGAGAAGAGTGATGCTTCCAAGTCTTTGAACCATCCAGATGATAAGTCATTCATTCAAACAGATTCAAGTGTCAAAGTTGTTCCAGTTCAACTTTCTTCCAAGCCCATCATCAAGCCATGGGAAGAAATTCAAGGTAATATAAATTGACAAGGCTTAGGATATGTCAAAGATGACGCCAACTTGCATATCCCAGATTATTCCAAGCCAATTAAGTTTGTCAGTGCAGGATTTCTTGAACAAATCGCCTCAGCAAGTTCTGAGAAAGTTGTAGACAAATAGACATGCATGCAACCCGCAGTTGCAGTCAAACCGAAATGTCCTCATTATCAAAGAACTGGTCATATGGAAGATAAGTGTTTTGATATCCATCCTTGTCACCATTGTGGCAAGCCAAATCATTCATCTAAGAAATGTTACAACCAACAACAATCAGCTAGATTGAAGATACATTATGAATGGATCGATCCTTGGGAATGGTCATCCACAGTCAAAATATTGTCTCAGTTCTACAACTGAATACAATAACACATATTGCAGCCGACAGTGAAAATAAGATGGTACTCTCATGCAGTTAATTGGGGAGTACACTAGTGCAACACTCCTACACCTAAGGGGGGGAGTTCAGGAATAATTTCCAGAGAATTTTCTCTCCTTTCAGCTGACAAAGGGGGGGAATTTCAATGAAATTGATGGTGGTTGTCAGACTGAAAGTCTCGACAAAAAATAGCAAAAGCAGCCAGTGGAATAGAATGGAATAGATAAGGCTACCATCTTCCTTTTTGACTTCACAACCTTCTAAAAGAAGTCTAAGGGTCTTGAATTTGGACAAAAAATCTTCAATAGAGGATAAATTACTGGGGTCCAAACTAAGCAACTCATTTTCAAGCTGGTGGGCTCTAATTTCATTTTTAATGCCAAAAAAAATATTTATCTTTCTCATAGCTTCACGAGGGGAGTCAATTTCTTAGAGATGAAATCTAAGATCTTGAGCAATGGACATTCCTATCAACCCTCATGCTTGATCTTGTTTATTTTCCCATTTAACCGTTTTATCTCCATCAATAGGTTTAGAATCTTGACCTGTGGCTATTCTATAAATCCCTTTACTTCTAAGTAATTCTATCATGTAGGAAACCCATTGGAAATAATTGGTGTTATTAAGAATAACCTGACATGCACTTTCCATATTTTTTTAAAAACTGAAGCTGAAAATGTTGAAACTAACTACTCCAATGGAAATATCTCGAAAAATTAGGCCGGTTAAAAAAAATGGTTCTTAAAATGGCTTCTAAATGAAGAAGTTATGGCTTTTTGAAAAAACGTTGTAGTAGGTGCTGAGTAGTTACGTGATAGGTTGAAAGTTGATGATGAAGTTGTACTTTAAAAAAAAAAATTCCCATCCCCTCCACCCCCTCCAAACTTAATAGAATAAGCTCACTTTTTTTTTTAAATACTACTTTATGTGACCCATTTTTATAAATAAGTGAGAGTCACTTTTACAATGTTACTTTTACATGTGTTTTTTAAATAAAACCCCTTTTTAAAAAAATACAACTTGCCAAAAAGATTTTTTAACAAAAAGTAACTTAACAAAAAACGTTTTAGAAAAAGAAACTTGAAAAATAGACTTGAACCCAAGACCTTTATTCTCATAAAGTAACTTTACACCAAGTGATCTAGTAAAATGGTTTTTTAATTGTTTGAAAAGAGGAAGGGCTTTTTTTTCTTTCTTTCTTTTTTGTTTCTTTTTTCTTTCTTTCTTTTTTTTGTGTGTTTTTGCCTACAAACAAAAAAACCATGCAAGCAAAAAAATACAAGCCTTCTGATAGAATGTTGGATTTCCGGTTAGTCCTACCAGAAACTATCTATTTTTCTCGTTATTTATCATTTCGCGAGATCGCACAAAGTCGCGGGGAAAGAACATACGTAGCAGAAAAATATTGTCTTCATGTTTCTGATTTTTCAAATCGCACATAGCGCAAAGTAAAGAGCATATGCAAAGAAGAGGGTATAGATCCAGTAATAATAAAAAAATACTATAAACTGAAATAAACAGAGGGATTAATAAATATATTTTCAAAAAAAAAAAAAATTTATACCTCCATATCTTAAATGACATAACTTGGGAAACTGGAAAAATTTTCGCATGAAATGAAAGGGGTTCCTCACTATAACATAGGCTCCGGATATAATAGAGCAGTTCTCATAACACGAAAGTGGTCAGAAACAGTAGATCTAGAAAACGATAGTCGCATATAGTCAAACTGGCTTCGGATTTGGATCAACAATGGATGCAGCCCTCAAAATAGCTCTGATAACATGTAGGAATTTACAGGGTAAGTTCCTTAGATCAAACACCAAAATTCACCGCTCACAAACATATCACAGATCAGTACACCATTATTTAACGTGGTTAAAACCCTCGAAGAGGGAAACAGTCCACGACAGGAAATTTATTAATGTAAAGAAAGAAAATTTACATAAGCTTCTCTCATAAAATAGTTACCGAAAAAATTACTCTCCATGCTCTTTAAATATAGATCATGGACCAATTGAGTGCTAAGCTACGGATCAAGTGTCGGTAATACCCAGGAGAGAGTGAACCATCAAATCACTACATATCTTGACCGTCGAATTATAAGTTACAAATGTACATAGCAAAGAAACACACTTTACCTAACTATACGCTAGACCAAGTTATACTTAAATATTTCATATGTGTCGGAATATCATAAAATCCCCCCTTAAAAACAACTTGGGATCGGATTGAAGGATTTACAAAGGTAACGCAATAGGAGACTATTTCCTATGTGTCAGAATATCCTAACACCCCCCCTTTAAGAACAACTTGGGATAGGATTGAAGGATTTACAAAGGTGGCACAATAGGAGACTATTTCCTATGTGTCGTTATATCCTAACAAAAGTTTAATGAACCAATGCTTGAAATTTGTATCACATGTTCCTAGAGATGTCACATTTGTCTCCTCCAAATTTATGTTTTAAAACAATATAGAAAATAACTTATAGAAAAAATGCCAAACCAACCTGTTTGAAATGGATTTCAAGAGAATTCAGGAACCCTAACTTCTACAGGGCATATCTAAAAAGGTAAAATGAACCAATGTCTAAAAAATTGACCACATTTACCATAGATATCCCCTCTATTTCCTGAAAAAATCACCATTTGAATCATCCCACAGGAAAAAAAAAAAAGTTATAGAAAAAATTTCAATATGACTTGAGTCACTCCACAAATTGAATTTTTGCACGCATACTCTTTCCTTCCAATGCCTTCTAATTTTATAAATTATCATAACCCTCCATGAAATTACATGTTGATTCAAAAATTCATGTCAACTCATTAATTACATAATTCCTCTTTTTTTTTCAGCTATCACCATTTCACTTTTTGACTTCTCCTTTTTTAGGAACATCTCTTTTTAATATATATATATATATATATATATATATATATTCCTTTTGACATTCAATGACAATAATTTGTTCAACAATATCCTCCTTTTTCATTGATGACAGTCCTTAAAAAAATAACATAATCAATTGTGAACAGAAAATATTATCCCCCTTTCGATAATTAAAGATATTTTTCCTCGTGCTACAATACTCCCCTTGTCTACAATTTCTGCCCTTTGACATCAAGCTCCCCCTAAAATTGTGTTTCTCCTTAGGCACTTAGTTATGAGATGGATATTACTGTCAATTCTTTTCTGAGATATCCAAATGTCTCTTTAGGAAGAGGTTTTGTAAAAATATCTTCCATTTGGTCTTTGGTGGAAATATATTCCAACTTAACATTATGTTATATTGCTTGTTATCTTAGGAAGTGATACTTGATTGGAATATGCTTTGTTTTCAAGTGCATAACATGATCTTTTGAAATATTATTGCACTTGTGTTGTCACAATGTATTGATATTGGATGATCATATTCTACTTTAATATCTCTCAGTTTCCACTTCATCTAAATAAATTGTGTGAAAAATGATGTTTCTTATATATCCTTGGCCTCTATTATGGATAGAAAATTTGAACACTAATTCTTGCAAAACCAAGACACTAAATTATTTCCCAAAAAGAATTTCCTCCGCTTGTACTTTTCCTATCATCAACACTACCTACTCAATCTACAATTGTAATGTTGTCAAAGTAAAATATTAACATCTTGAGTACCACAGGCCGAAGTCCTAGGTTCCCTTTAGATATTTGAATATTATTTTCATTGCTTACACATGAGTTTCATTTGGTTCAGTTTGAAACTTTGCAACCAATCCTGCTACTTCCGTAATTTCTCATCTTGATGTTGTCACATATAGTAGACTTCAATCATTGACCTATACAATGTTTTATTTTCTTTTATAGATTCATCATCTTCACTCAATTTACAACATGTGACCATGGGTGTGTTCTGTTGTGAAATCAATACTTATAGGAATGAGGGTTTGATTCCTCTTTCTTGATAATTACTTGTGAATTATGTTGGTGTATATTACTTCTTTATTCATTTATATTTCATCAATAAATTACCAAATTATATGTATATGAAGACCACAAGAACAAGAGACACAATATGTAGGCATTCAGCTAGGGAAAAAACCCTACAAGGGGAAAATCCAGTCAAACTCTCACTTTAGTAGATTCAAATCAAGATGAGACACTTGCAAATTTCTTAGACCTAGACAAAGACCTTCTCCAACCACAAATTTAACCCTTCCCTTCAATAGATTATCCCTCTCAAAGTCTCCAAGTGACAGCTCCCCAACAGTAGCTTCAATCCAGAATTTCGCCCCCCTAGTAGTAGAACTTCGACCCCTAGAAACGAAATTTCATACCTATAGTAGACAAAATTTTGGCCTCATCAACTGCCCAAAAACTTCGCACGTGTAAGATATAGATATCCCATAAACTTGAATTAGGTATTCCCAGCAAATTTACTCCTTCTCCAACTACTTCACTCTATTTTCTACCTCTCTTCCTTGAAGATCAAACTTTTTGATTGAATTCTCCAAATAGGTTGAATTTCCTCTATTTATATAGTCGTTTTGTTGGGTCGAATTGCCCTAATGAAGGCTAACTTCATGGGGACAAAGCCGACTTGGAGTAGAGGTGAAAAATAACCTTTTTGACTCAAAAATAATTATTTTTATATGATATAAAGTACAATAAGGGTCTTTAAAAATGACATTGACTCTAATGACTCAAAAAAAAACCTAGAAGCCTTCAATGGAGGCTTTGACCTAGAAAAAAATGACCTAAGCATGAAACCCATGCTTTAATAAGTGTTAATTCTTCATAGGGTTATATTGATCTTTTCTTTGATAGTTGCATTTCATCATTAGAAAATTAGGTTCACCCCATAGAATCATATCATTATTCATATTTACATTATGATTCATTAGCATATGCAACTATGTAGAAAGAAAAATAACATCATCATCAATGTAGCGGAATATAAAGAAACATAGGAATAAAAGCATGCACACATAGAGACACTAGGATTGGTCAGAGACCAAGGAAAAACCCATTATCGGGAAGACCCTTGAAAATTCTTATTCTAGTATATTTTCATCAAATGATTTAGCAAAAGAGAGTACAATGATCCATATCTTCACTACAACTATAATATCCATGAAATGCATCTAATCATCTAAACTCCGATTCTAATGATTGTAATATATTGTCACTTCCTGTAGCATACTATTGAACATTTCTTTCACTAAGTAGAAACTTTGGAGTACCGTAGATTCATCTCTGAGGCCCTAGATGCTACCATAACACTCTGTGCCTGCAGCTATGGGCCCCTAGCCACTACCATAGCACTTTGTGCCTACAGCTATGGGTGATGCATCCCAATCTGACTCCGAAGTCCTAGCCGCAATCATATCACTCTATTCTTGTGGCTATGGGTCCCTAGCCACTACCATGGGCATAGAAAGCTTGCGGCTATAGCCTGAATCCACCAGTTTTGTTCCTGCGGCCAGAATAGAAACCATAACTTTTGTGCGAGCTTTAGACCTATGATTTCGGACCTCCGCGTGAACTTATTTTTCCAAACTTGTGTGAGCCAAGAAAAAATACAAGAGAAGAAGAGATATTTATAAATGTGTCCAAATCAGCTTGAGGTATCTTCTATTTATAGGCTTCCATGAGATTCCACTTGGGGTTGAGGCCGACCTAACCCAATATACATGAGCTAGTAAATAAATTCAAAAACCAACTTTTTCTTGTCCAAATAAGGTGATATTTAGGTCTATTTTGGCCCTCTCAAAAAGAGGAATTCCATGAAATTATCATCTTCATCATATGAGTGTTCTAATGCGTAATTTGACTGTAGTTTCCTAATTTTAACACTCCCTCTCAACTAGGGTGAATTCCACTTTCCAATACGATCGATCAACGTGAAATATGTCCCATCTCAAGTATCTCATCATATCGAATCATCTACTTACTTAATTTTCCCTTCTCATATGTTGAATATTCTTGAATATAGAAGAAGAATAATTTACAACCGGAGGGGAGTTTAAGGCACCACCCTCTATTCGTCGGGATACAACCTGGAGCCTTTACTAGTGGGCTACTACCCAAAATTTTTGTTCACGGGATACTACCCAGAATCTTTGTCAACGGGCTACTACCTGAAAATGTGTCATCATGCTACTACCTAGAAATGTCATCGGGATACCACCCAGAAATATCGGCAGGGAGTCAAATCTACGACCTGCATCATCATTGAAGATCATATCATTAGGGAGAACAACTCAACCTAAAGTCACATTGAGGAGCTACTACTATGACCCCATACTGAGAAATAGGTGATATAGGGGAGTTACTACTCAACCCATCCTATTTCCTATTGATCTTCCCAGCAATGACCCTCAATAGTCAAGTGGTAGAAAATTTGCATCATAATCCATTTTGGACAAGATACCCGACTTACCAAGAGGTAAGGATCACATGCCTCCAAGCCTCCTCATCTATTGGCTAGAAGGAGAGGGATAATCCAAAAAATCCATCTTGTGGGTATGATTCCAACTAGGGTATAATTTGCGATGACTAAGATAGGGTGAGCTACTAATCCAACCCTGTGGGTAATAGATAGGGGTAAGGCCCTATTGTTCAAATTTCCCTCAACCCCAGGAGCCCTCTGTCTCAATTCCTCACCCTAGGAGCTCAAACAGGGGGGAAGAGTATGGCTCAGTGTCCTCGATTAGTGCTTCTCTCATCATACTCATATCATCGTACTTGTATTAGGTAATCATCATGTATCAGTAGCACCTGTATACATGACATCAAATCAAATATCATGTCAAAACATAAATAATCATATAAAACACAAAATTATACCATAATCATCCTCTATCTCAAGGAGGTGCCAACCATAAGCCTAAGATTGCCTCGTACAGTTGCATTGTCTCAATATACGAGTGTCTCAGTCTCAACTATATGTGTGGGATTCTCTGCCTCTCTATGTCATCGCAATGTATCCATGTCATATCCATATCATGCTCATACATCTCTCTAAGGAGCTTCTTCATCCTGCTCATAGCTAGCCATGATAGCAACATCATACTCAACCTCGTTCATGCTACAGACCTCTCATCATGGAATATCTCATACTCAGGGAACACACATATGTGCTCATATCATCAATAATCAACATCATCATGTCCTATAGTCAAATATAATAGGACTAACATTATAGACCAAGAATAGATCATCTCATTCAAACATCTTGAAGGATTCTCAGTGGCAACTCAATGTGAATGAAGCGACTCAATCATGAATCGACTCAGTTTATATGTAGATCATTGTATATATACGAATGGATGTTCTAAACAGAATATCAATGCTTCAAAGAGCTGTCGATTTCCATGCCAGGTTCAACAACGTCTTGAACTTCAAATTGGAGTGTCCAAGGATTTGTATGTATATCTTCTAATACTTATTTAATAGATTCACAAAATATATTATATTTTCCCATATTAAAAATTCGATTCATCATGCCATAATATATTATTTATAGCTTGAGAAGCTATCTCCCTCTAACTTATATTATTAGAGTCACTTTACCTGACACTAGTAGATCATCAGTAACCAAAATAAAAATCAATTTCATACCTTGGAACACTTCTGAAGAGAAGGCTTGGATCAATACAACATCCTAGCTTCACCAGATAATTTTCAATGCGGGCATATCTAAATCGGGGGAGCTTACTTCATGCAATGCTCATTGCAACCATAACACTTTACCAAAGAATCATGCCCAATCTTTCATAAATAATTATTATGCAATCAAATCAACTAAATCAACTCACCAAAGTTTAGAAGCTAGATCAATACTAATATCAAAAGTCATAAATATCCCAGTGTCAGTTCATTGCTCCAGGTGACAGGTAGATATTTCATCAAGTCAAGACATCATCTATTTTCATTCCCACAGGTTGTCATCAACTATGAAATATCAATCCATAATTTCATCAAGTCATTCCCATGATCATAATACAAGTCATCGGAAGTCACTATGCTCATATATCATTATCGTCAAGACAAGTCTTCAGTTGTCAAGGAAAATCATTAGACATCATGTCATATCAAAATTTGTTGTCATAGTAAGGTCTATAGTCCAGCACATATCTCAAACATAGATTCAGAGGTCTAAGTCATTATCATACATCATACAATTCAGCTATATCATTTAAGTCATATTACATTTCTTCCATTAGATGAAAACGCATATACCAAGGATATATCATGCAGGTTTCAAGCATACAATTGTAAATACTTCAACAAATGTGCTAAGAATAAGAAGGCTAATATAAAACCATTATGAAATACCAAAATAATCTAGGTATAGATTCCCAACACTTCTCAATTATACAAACTTCAAACATAATGACGTATTTGTATCCCGGTCACCTGCAAACACAATATCACTCTACATATTCATATTGTAGTAGACATTCAAACTTCCATGTTCTTAGATATTTTGAATATCTTCTACACATATGTATAACTGATATCCTCGATGTGATCATTGGATTTCATGCACAAAACTTTGATTTTGTGTTCAACAAACATTGTTGTACCCATAGGTCTTCCTCTGTGTGACTGAGGCTTAGAGTTAGAGAAAAATATTTTAACTCAAATCAAAACTTAGTTTCATATTATCAATGGCAGATACCCATAGATCATATTTCAATAGTATGACATTGGTAAAAGGGATCTAATTGAGGGCTTCTCCCTTTGAATGGGACTCCACTTCAGTCATCTTTATTCATGTCATCAACTTGTCTATAATATTGTCATGCATCAGCAGATATGTTAGATCATAAAGTCAAACATATACCCATCATGGTTATAGCATGCTCACATTAGTTACTTCATTATATCATGACATCAAACTTTCATCCAGGGTTATATTCCCATGATAGGGGCAGCAAATAGCTGAGACATTATACTTCAAGGATCATGAACACAATATCTCTTCTATCAATTCAATCCATTAAGTTGGGGAATTCATTTTCACTAATCATATAAAAAACATAACCCCGGTTAATAAGAGATCTAGAGTATCAATATCATAGCTCTATCATGATTACCATGCTTATCATGATTAATAGGATCATGTCAGTGTAATACCCCTATTTACAACTTTTATATTTTGTGAATAAACCTAAGGTTCAGGTGGACCTAGGGAATAATTATGTATGAACATGTTTATTTTGAAATTAATAAATAATGTGAATATAATATTAATGTGTAAAGACAGAGTAATAGAGACCAGGAATTCTTATCCATGAGGATGGAATAGAATCCCATACTTTCCCAAAAATCCTTGGAGAAAAATTAAATAAATAAATTTGATTAGATGGGAGAAAAAGATCTAATAAAATCCTCAGTAAAGTGGAAAGTTACTGAAAATATTTAGGAATAAAACTTGGTTGAGGAAAAACTAGTTTTAAAGAAGCTTTTATGGAAAAAACAAAATAAAAGCCTAGGCTATGAGAAACAACATCCCATAATAACGAGACACTGTTATGGAAACAAGAAGAGGGAAAGAAGGCTTAAATAAGCCATCACTAGTGTGACAAAGGGGTTATCTACACTGGGGAACATAGGTCTCTTCTCGGGGGAGAGTTGTGGAATAAGCTCGTGGTTGGGAGGAAAACAGTGTTTACATTGTGATATGTGATTTCTGTGATTTTCTCAATAAGTGCCTATTGTGAATTTCTAATTAAACTCCATTGTGATGAAATTGAGATGAATCTCAAGGGAAAAAAAAAATCAAATATGGCCATACCAAAGTTAGAAATAGATGTTTTCTATAATAACGAAATGGCTCCTAAGCCAATAACCCATAAAATTTTGGGATTTAGAAGAAATATAACTTAAATGCCCAAATTAATTCCTTGTGAAGTACATAGAGAACAGTATGTTTGAAATGTGGCACAAAGGCCTTCGTTTTCTCATAGATTGGAGGTATACAAAACTTACCTGAAATTTCAAGACAAGTTGAAGTGGTGGAGTGGTGCAGGGAAGCCATGGCAACGTAGAACCTTGAGGAATTCCGCAAATGCGAATAGAAGACAGAAAATTCCACCTACAACCATGAAAACCATATTATATCATACCCTTGCCAATATAATGCACGCAAAAGAAACAAATAGGGACACCTTCAGTCTCTGCATACCTTAATAATGTCATATAATCAGTTTACAACGCAACCCTTGTGTTAAGCCCTACAAAAGAAAATTAATTAATATTTAGCTAAAACATTTTTCACAATAGCTAAGGATTCAGAGACAAAAATCAAGATAAAAAACCCTTACATGGGAAAGTGAAGAACTGAACCTGCAACTGTGGCAAGAGGAACTCAAAAAACCTCAAATTCATTGGAGGAATTCATGCACAGTAGCATAACCAAGTACCCTTGTGGCGTAACGAAATGACAGCTCTATAGTTTTGACAATGGAAGTTACATTGACTACTATCATGGTGAAAAACTATGTTACATGGTTGTCATGGAGGAGGACTCTAGAGCACAAAGCGGTCGCATCAAAAATGACAAAATTACAAATGAAACTCAGAATGGATAGTCAAAAACCATTAGGGTTTCTCCCTTAGATCTTCATTGTCGATCTCAGCCCCAGATCTCATGCATACAAGTGGCACCTCGAAGGGGTAAGAGGGCCATGTGAAGGCCACGTGAAATGGCCACTTGGCAGTTAAGGAGTGGGTCAGGTTCATGTGGGTCATGCTGATTTAAAACGAAGATTAAACCCATATTCAAATTCACACTTACCTTTAATTAATATATGCCTCCAAAGTGTGATGTGATCCATGTAATGTGTATATGCTAAGGGTTGTGTATATATGAATTATCAAGTGGGGGGGCATGGAAAGGGTAAGGGGGAAAAGGTAAGTAAGTTAGAGGGTCTAGAAATTTAATGAAGGAGTTAGGTATATTAAGAATTAATGAGAGTATATGGGAAATAATTAAATGAGGTAGTTAGATCCCTAATGGGAATTAGAGTAAGGATTGATTTTTATCAAATACAAAAGAGGAATGTGTAATACATGGGGTTAAGAGGATAACCTATGGGTAATGTAAAAAGTATGAGGATGATTAATTAAATAAGAATAATATCATAGAGTTTGAGAGACAATGTGTTGCAGAAACAAGAGAAGGTTAAACAAGGGGATAATATAGTATAAAAAAATAAAAATAAAAAATTTGCGGGAGTTTTTACAAGTGGTATCAGAGCCGAAGTTAAAACTTTGGGCTTATGGATCCCAACATAGAAAAAAACTCTATTGTAAAAAAATTAAATTATGAAGTAATTTCATATGTTGTTTATGATTCCTTATTGTGTTTTGTGCATCATATTAAAGTGCAGAAAATTTGCAGTTGTTGTCATGTTTGATAGAGAAGAGCTATATGTCGAACTGAGGGATGAGGAGGCTCCACCATATCCAAATTCTCAGATGCTAGAGATTATTAAGAATTTGCAATACGAAATGGTTCAGCTAAGGACTAGCAATGAACGTTTACTGCAAGCCAGCAATGAGAAAGAGAGGTTGATAAGGGAATAAACCTCCAAATATAGTCATCATGATGAAGAACCAGAAAGGAAAAGGAAAGTAACAGAACCCAACTCAAAGAGGTCTGAGAGTGGGGAAGAATCTGGTAAAACATATTCAAAATATAAAAATAAAAAGGAATTGCAGGGGGAATTCGACAATATCAAGCCTCCAACATTTGATGGCGAGAAGGAACAAGATACGGAAGCCTGGCTCTTGAATATGGTCAAATACTTCCAAGTATATGAATACGAAAGTAATTTGAAATAAATATTGGCAGTTTACCAATTGCAAGATAAAGCCACACTTTTGTGGGAAGATACCAAAACCATACACTTGCTTTATGAAAAGACAGTTTCATGGGAATAATTTCAAGAGAAATTCAAATCTCAATACCGCAGTGAGAGGTATTATGATGACAGAGCTAAGTAATTTCATGAGTTATGGATTGGATGTCTCGATATTGATGAATTCGTGATGAATCTCACCAATATACTTCACTATGTGCCATACATGAGGGAAGAAAAAGCTAAAGTACAGTGATTTTTGAACTATTTTCCCACTATTTACAAAGAAAGAATTGAATTTGGCAATCCTAAAACAATGGATGAGGTTGTTCGGAAAGCACGACTATGCTACCAACAATTTAAAGGTAGGAATGATAAGCTGAAAAACTAGCAGAATAAGGAAAAAGGGAAGGTTGAAGCAAGTTCAAAAAGATCCAAACTAGCTTATCTGAATAATTTTCAAAAAAACACCAATGAAAAAGGTTCAATAAGAGTGGTGAGAATCAGACCACCCATTCCCACGCTGGTTCCAATCCTATGGAAGGGAACAACAAGCGATGATAGGTGGTAAATACCAAGGAACCATTGAAATGTTGGGGATGTGGTGAGCCTCACATGTTGCGGGACTACCCACACAATTCTTGTACAATTCAGAACATTCAAGCAGTGCGGGAAGCAACCATAGTGAATGATGTTGCCCGAAACATCCCCTGGATCAGTGCAGCATTAGAAGATAGACAGTCTGAGCATTAATGAACTATGGATTGGACATCTTGATATTGATGAATTCATGAATAATTTCACCAATCTACTTCGCTATGTGCCATACATAAGGCTGAAAGAAAAATCTAAAGAACATGATTTTTGAACTATTTTCCCACTATTTACAAAGAAATAATTGAATTTGACAATCCTAAAACAATGGATGAGTCTGTTCAGAAAGCACGACTGTGCTACTAGCAATTTAAAGGCAGGAATTATAAGCTGAAAAACTGGCAGAATAAGGAAAAAGGGGAGGCTAAAGAAAGTTCAAAAATATCCAAACCAATTTATCTGAATAATTTTCAGAAAAACCACTAGTGAAAAAGGTTTAATAAGAGTGGTGAGAATCAGACCGCCCATTCCCAAACTGGTTCCAAGCCTATGGAAGGTAACAACAAGTGATAAAAGGTGGTAAATACCAAGGAAACATTGACATTTTGGGGATGTGGTGAGCCTCACATATTGCGGGACTCCCCACACGATTCTCATACAATTCAGAACATTCAAGTAGTGCAGGAAGTAACCACAGTGAATGACGTTGACCAAAACATCCCCTGGATCAGTGCGGAATTAGAAGATATACAGTCTGAACATCAATGAACTAGGATTGAAATTGAAAGTATCATATATGACCAACCTGTGTCTGTTTTAATTGATCCAGGAGCTATTTTAAGCTATATCGGTCCACACATAGTGGGAAAATGTAAACTAAAAACAAAAAAAAATTAGCACTCTTGGCTGGTGCAGTTGGCTACAGGGACAAAAAGGAAGGTCACACATAAAATACCCAAAATTTCTGTAAATTTAAATGGGTACATTACATATTTCAATTTAAACATCCTTCCCTTAGGATATTATGACCTTCTAGTTGGAATGGATTAGCTAGAATAGCAGAAAGCAATAGTAAATTGCTTAGAAAAAACAGTGAGTTGTATTGATGCTCTATGAAATTTTGTGGTAGTCAAAGGGAAACCTAAACCTATGTCTGTCAGGAAAATTTATGCATTACAACTAAAGCGGATATCAAGGAAAGGTTTTCTAGTGTATGTTGTTCAAATTGAAGGTTTGGAACAGCAAGTATAAAATGAACCTGTAGAAATCTTACCGGTGATCAAGGATTTTCAGGATGTATTTCCTGAAGAAATTCCTCAACATCCCCCTCAAAGAGACATTGAATTTTCTATTGATATGGTACCAGGGGCTGCCCCAGTTTCTCGAGCTCCTTATACAATGAGTGCTCCTGAACTGTTAGAACTGAAACTTCAGTTACAAGAATTACTAAACAAAGGGTACATTAGACCAAGTGTGTCTCCATGGGGAGCGCCAATTTTATTTTTCAAGAAGAAGGATGTAACTCTCCATATGTGCATATATTACATACATTTAAACAAGTTAGCCATCAATAAACTGTACCCTCTCCCATGAATAGATGATATGTTCAATCAAGTAAGGGGGAAAACCGTGTTCTCAAAAATTGACTTGAGAACTAGTTATTATCAACTCTATATTAAAGATGAATATATCCATAATGAAACCTTCTGAAATTGGTATGTACATTATGAGTTTGTAGTTTTACCCTTTGGACTCACAAATGCCCCTGCTACTTTCATGTGCCTCATGAACATTTTTCTACACAGGCCTGTCATGGGGGAGGACTCCAGAGCACAGAGCAGCCTCATAAAAATGACAAAATGACAAATGAAACTCAGAATGGGTAGTTGCAAACCCTTAGGGTTTATCCCCTAGATATCCACCGTCCATCTCAGCCCCATATCTCATGCATATAAGTGGTGCCTTGAAGGGGTAAGAGGGCCATGTGAATGCCACGTGAAATGGCCACTTGGAAATCAAGGAGTGGGCCAAGTTCATGTGGGTCACGCTGAGTTAAAAGGACGATTAAACCCATATTCAAATTCATACTTACCTTCAATTAATATATGCCTCCAAAGTGTTATTTAATCCATGTAAGGTCTATGCACTATTCAAATTCTAAGGGTTGTGTATATATGAATTATTAAGTGGGGGGGCATAGAAAGGGTAAGGGGAAATAGTTAGGAAAAAGGTAAGTAAGTTAGAGGGTATAGAAATTTAATGGAGTAAGGTATATTAAGAATTAATGAGAGTATATGGGCAATATTAAAATGAGGTAGTTATATACCTAATGGGAATTATATTAAGGATTGATATCGATCAAATACAAAATAGGAATGTGTAATACATGGGGTTAAGAGGATAACCTATGGGTAACGTAAAAATTATGAGGATGATTAATTAAATAATAATAATATCGGAGAGTCTGAGAGACAATGTGTTGCGGAAACAAGAGAAGGTTAAACAATGGGATAATATAGTATAAAAAAAATGTGGGAGTTGTTACATCAGGTCATTCAATAAAAATTTACCAAAACAACAAGAGTGTCAACATACTTTCATCATATTTATCACAAGAATTATCAATACCATATCAATGAGGTAACCTTATATAAGAGATCCAAAATGTCTTATGCATATCAAGTGTCAAGAGTATCATTTACTAAAGTCAAGGAACTAACCTTATTCATAGAATCAAGATCTCCAAAAACAATAGATGTTATCCAAACATCAAGTTATGCCACTATATCCAAGATCAACAATAATTAGTCTCACAGAATCAAGAATATCAACATAATCAAAATATTCAATACCAGGTGCACCATTTCATCATAGGAAACACAAATCCAAATCATTTTCATATGCATGATCCATTTGCGAAGGAGACATTCTCAACATACCATAGATATTACCTAGCCATCCAATGTTATAGCTGAAACATAACATTAAAACAATATAACATACATACCTTGTAGTATTCAAATACATGTGCACCTTCTCATGGGAAGTTTGTAGTGCTTGTCACCTTTTCATTAGGTGCCTCTTTACCTTTTCAGGTCTAGATTTTTTTTCTTGCATCTCAAATGATCCTCAATAAGGATCCACTTATCATATCTCATCAGGGAGGTTAGATACATCCATATACTCAAATGTACATTCAAGAAGTATAAGCAACGATCAAAAAAATAATCATAATAATTAGATTCGTAAGTCTAAACAAGAGTGAATACCCAAAGAAACATCAAGAGTCAAGGAGTACTTATCTTCAATGAGAAGTGATCTTATCCCTCTTGAACTAGTCTTAAAGAGCCATCACTATCCATAGTCCACATAATAATGTTTCCTTCAATCAAATTTATCAACAACCAGGTTATATAGGGCTTCATCAAATCAATCACAAGTGCTTGAGCATATTCACATAGACCATGCTAGGGTTTCATACATCAAATCTCAAGTATTTTGCATAAATCGGGGTTTCTCTCAAACCCTAACCACAAAATCCTTATGCACTAACTACCTAGGGTTTTCTTCATACCCTAGAATTAGTTTAGGTCTCTACCATCCTCTTCTTTTTTCCATCAAAAGTGTCTCCACGGGGTGATCTCCATGGATTTTCTTCAACCCAGCTCTGATACCATGTTAATTTTTCATAGGGATATATTGATCTTTGCTTTGATAGTTGAATTTCATCATTAACACATTAAGTTCACCCCATAGCATCATAAAATTATTCAGATTTACATTATTATTCATCAGCATATGCAACAATGTAGAAAGAACAATAACATCATCATCAATGCAGCGGAACATAAAGGAACATAGGAATAAAATCATGCACACATAAAGACACCAGGATTGGTCAAAGACCAGGGAAAAACCCACTATGGGGAAAATCCTTACAAATTCTTTTTCTAGTATATTTTCATCAAATGATTCAACAAAAGAGAGTACAATGATCCATATCTTCACAACAACTAGAATATCCATGAACACATCTAAACATCTAAACTCTAATTCTAATTATTTTAATATAATGTCACTGCCTATAGCATACTATTGAACATTGTTGTCACTAAGAAGAAACTTCAAATTATTATAGTTTCATCTCTAAGGCCCTAGCTACTACCATAACACTTTGTGTCTGTGGCTATCATGTCCTTGATCACTACCATAGCACTCTATGCCTGCGGTTATGGGTGAGCGCAACCCGATCTACCTCTAAAGCCCTAGACATAGGCATAGCACTATGTGCATGCATCTATAGCTACCTAGCCGCTACCATTCCCATCACAATCCTGCATCTATAGCCTGAATCCAATAGTTCTATGCCTACGACTAGAACAGAAACCCTAAATTTTTTGTGAGCCTCGGACCTCCGCGCGAACTTCTTTCTCCAAACCTATGCAAGCCAAGACAAAATACAATAGAAGAAGAGAGATTAATCAATGTGTCCAAATTAACTTGAGGTCTCTTCTATTTATAGGCTTCCATGAGGGTCCACTTGGGGTTGAGTCCGACCTAACCCAATATACATGAGTTAATAAATAAATTCAAAAACCAGCTTTTGCTTGTCCAAATAAAGTGATATTTAAGACAATTTTGGTCCTCTTGAAAATAGAATTAAATGAAATCATTATATTCATCATATGAGTTTTCCAAGGTGGAAGTTGACCGTATTTTTCTAATTTTAACAATTATTCATTTTCTTTAATAATAAAATTTCTTTTGATAAGTACAATTATGAAGACTGACACTAGTTACATTCTTCAACACTCCCTCTTAATTAGGGAGGTATTCATAATTGCATATATAGGATTATATGGAATATATCAAAATGAAATGAAATACAAAGAGTTTTAGCACACTCAGTGCTACAGATTAGATACCTAACAGGGTACTCTAATCGTGTGGGACTAAGATGGACTCAAGCTTTAGCCACTCTAGGTACCATCGGGCTTTTAAGCTCTACCATCAACCCAAGGATCTAGGTGTGTATCCAAGGTTAGATCTCCATGACCAATGCCAACCTCCCTACATCAGTATCTATACATAACACATAGGCCAGCCAAATGTCCTCCCAACCATCTTTCCATAAGATGCTTCATCTCTTTGTATCAACTAAATCAGATATATCCACCAATCCAAGCATGCTTCAAACATTCAACCTTTTATGGAGAGATACCGTATAATCACAAACCCAATAAGTAATAAATCTTTAAATCCATAAGTAAACAAAAATATTTGGATACCTTAATCATTTGGATGTTGCTTATATAATCATCAAGTTATCCAAATACATCTTGTTGGAAGCTTTCTTCTTTCATTTTTTTCAATAGCGCCAAATACAACCTCAATACTTCTCAAGTATTTTGTTTGTAACTTTGTGAATCACAAGCATATCTAGAGTACTTTCATTCATTTGGTTTCATTCTTACTTCACAGCATTCACTAACATAATATCCCCTCCCTCTCCACTTGGGAGATATACCCTTTCTTCTATCCAGGATCCCTTTCAACTGGGGGAGATCAACATCATCATAATATAGAAAATTCATTATTTCAAGGCTCTATTTCTTTCTTATGGAATCAAGTTCATATTTATCATCATCATTCTTATAGCTTCCTTCATCATTATTACCAATATTATAAAGTCATCTTCGCTTATGAACATATTTAACATATTGAAGATTATGTAACTGAAAAACTTTAATAGCAAGTATAACCAAAAAAAATATACAGAAGCATGAAGTTAATTATTTCATTACAATGGAAACATCAACACATTCTTGTTTTTATAAAATACGTAAACCTATTTAGGTTCATAATCAGCAAGTGTCATATCTTTTATATTCTAGATTTCAACTTCTTGCTAGGGTTTTGTTATAAACCCTAGATTCCATCTTTGAGATATAAAGTATTAGCAATTCAATAACAATCCAATCATAGTACTATACAACTAATGTTTCAACAATATGCTTTTATAATTGCATGCCAAACTCTACTAGGGTTTGTTCCAAACCCCTAGATTTTATCATCAAAGTTAAATCATATCACTAATCGAAAACAATACCATCATGCCCTATAATATTAATCTCTACTAGTATTTTGTTCTACCTTATATACAACTAAAACACACACACACATATAGGGTTTCACAATCATGCCTTAGCATTTCACAACAATATCTATTAGGTAAACTCAAGATAAATACATCAAAATTAGATATACAACTTTTTTGTTCAGATTTGGGTTTTGATCATACATACGAATATACACCTAGGGTTTCATTCCTAGGATCTTACTATAAATGTTTTATTCATGAAACCTAAATGAACAAACCCTAAAAATCTAGGGTTTCATTATATAACCTAGACAATAACATCAAACCCTAAACGACGAGGGTTTTTATTTATCAAAACCCTAAACTTCAAAAGAATAGGATTTTTAGACTTTATCAACAACCCATAAGTAGATTAGGGTTTCATTAATCAACATTGGCATACGCTTAGCGATAAGACGCTAGGGTTTTACAGTGAACCTTGAGATTTAGGGTTTCACAAGAATGATCAAATAATAACAAATAGTATAACGGTAGATTCAATCTAATGATTAATCACCCAAAAAATAATCCTTAAGATTCAAAACCATAGACATAACGATGTCAGTAATGTAAATAAAATTTCAAAATAGAATGAACATACCTTTTTCTATGAAGAGAACCTTGTAACAAAACTTGTAGTTTAAGACATAGCTTAATTTGTTCTTTAAAAAACCTTATAGGACTTCAATTCTTGAATGGATTCCTTTACAACAGAACTCCTTCCATGCTTCAAAACTATCTTTTGAAGTCTCCTTCATAACCTTTGTGTATTCTGCAATATTTTCCTACCGAGGAAAATAAAAAGAAAAATTCATTAGCAAAGACATCTTGATATGAGAGGGAAACCAAACATAAAAGAGGAAACAAATAATAAGATACTCATATTTTGGTAAAATGGTGAAGGATCCCTCTTAATCCAATTATTTTGATGGATACCTACAACTTATCAAAATAATAAAAAAATGTTCTAACAAGACATGCTAGACCGAAAAACTCTATATATCAAAACATAAAGGAAAAACAGTACAATACTAAGAAGGATATGTAAGAGAGGACTTAGTAGTATAATTCCTTGACTTTCGATTCTTAAGTATTGTTATTCTTAGTTGAAGCTTCATCAGTAACATTTTCCTTATCCCTATCTCTCTTCTTATTCCTTGGATTCTCAGGACATTGATTTTTGTAATGGCCCATCTTATGGCAGTTGTAATATTCAATCTTGGATATGCCAACTTTCTTCTTTGGTGCTTTGAACTTATTGAAGATTCTATCTTATTGTGATGAGAAGAATTCCATTAGAGGTGTTTTCTTCTTCATCCTCCTCCTTCTTGTTTACTAATGATTTTTGGGTTTCTTCTTGACTGCATGCATTCCACATTTGTTCAAATGTTGAAGTATCCTTCCAACAGCTAATTCCTGATGCAAACGCACTCCAAGATTTTGGTAGTCCTAGAAGAGCAGTAATTATGAGCTCATTTTATGGTACAACTTCACTATTTCTTAGATTTCATCTCTTATTCTAGATATACATACAAATTATGATGATACAGTATCATCTCGTGTCATCTTTATTGTCTTTAGTTCATTTTTTAGGCTTGCAATTTGACCAATATTCTTGATGGTGAATAATTTGGAGAGAGCCTCATATGTTTATTGAGCAAATTATATGTTGGATATGTATGGAAATAGGTTTTAATTTACTCCATCTACTATTAGATTCATGACCAATATTTCAATTTCTCTGAACTTCTCTTTCTCTGCGTCATTTGTAGGCTTCTTGATGTTTCCTTGAACAAGGTCCAACACTTTGTGCTTAGAAAGGATAAGATATACCTTCTTTTTCCATGCCTTGTAGTAGGAGGCTCCTTCTAGTTTGTTTTCTCCCTTCATTTATTTTTTCATTGTAATATCTCGAACAACAAAATAATCAACATATCTGGCACATCTAGGTGTTCTAGTTAAAAATAATTGTAACCAAAACAATGACCACAATGAGATCTATAAATGAAACCTTTATTTATATTAGTAATTAAAGAAACGAGTACATGCCCATACAAAAATATATGATCCCCTATAGTGGCGTGCTCGGACGATCATTAAAATAGAAAATAAATACTAAAGCACAATCATGGACCCTGGATGGATCCACCATACAAAATAACACCCACGGGGTTTTCTTCCCTGGGATCAAACTAGAACTGGCCACACCAAGTTCTCAAGAAAAACACAATAAGATAGATAAACTAGAATGATTCCCAATGCCTAGCTTGTATCCCATTTTATAGGCTTGATGGACTCTCTAGATACCTTATTCTATTACTTTCCCTTGAAAACCAAAGGAAAATGCCATGGGATGATACCATGGGAAAATACCACGGTAAATACCATGGACATATTTCTTCCATTTTGACCAGATCAAGAAAGGGGATATTAAAAATCCTCTCACCCAAATATTGCTTGCCCTCAATCAATTCACCGTTATCCACAACAAAAGAATTGATACCAAGATCCCATACAACCCAGTGTGTTATTCCATGCCTCCATGCTAAAATATCTTGAATGGAACCTTCAATACCTGGATCCAAAAATATCCCTTGACCAATAATTCCTTCTATAGATTCATTTGGATCTTGTTATCACTCCACCGGATCTCTAAGGCTGAAAAAGAGTCCAAATAGAGGTAACCACAGACCAATTTTTTAACTTGGTAGCTAGCCTTACCAAACTGGAGATGGCAATTACTACCAAGAGGGTTGGATGAATTAGGGTTTTAGGCTAGGTATGAGTACATGAGTTTGTTTGTTTGGATTTGGGTTGTTGGATGAGGATTAGGTCAAAGAGGCTAGGTCAGGGAAAATAAGATTAATATTGTAGTCCATTCAATGGGGCAAGTTAGGTAGGAAGGCTAACACTTTAGGGTTTTAGGGTGAGATGGATCATACAGATGAGGAGCTAGAAAGAGCAAGGCTACGCATGAATTCTTTCTAAAATGAAGAAGATGAACAAACTATGAAGATTTTCCCAAAATAGAGCATGAGAGATGTATTATGTTTATCAACTTGAAAACCAGCATATAATAGAGATGAAATATATCATGAAACAAAAAATTCATGCATAATGATACATAAGAATAACAATACTAAATTTTCATACCACAGTTATCCCAAAGAAATAGCTACAAACTTTTCATTAATTTCCTACCAAATAGATTACACTAAAGTCTCTGATCAATGCATCAACATCCAACCTGTGAAATGAGTCAAAAAGTACATGATATAGACCTCAAACAACCTCTCCCAACCTTAGGGGTCGAATTCCTAAGTTGAGGAGTTGTTCCACCAAAAACTAAGCTAAATACCTAGAGTGTAGGTAGGTCAAAGTGACTCATCCCTCACTTTTTGCAAATTGATTCATTACATGTCATCAAAACTTTTCACCTAATGTATTTACCCCTAGGTAATTCAACCACATCATAATTACTTTTACATTCATGATTTACATTGGTAAAAATCCCACTGACCATGGTCAAACTGGAAAAATTTGAGAAAATTGAAAAATATCAACAAACTGAGAAAATGTGTCAAAAACGCAGCGCCACTATCCTAAGCGCGGCGCCATCTTCAGCTTCACTTTCGAGGGAGTTCCAGATGTCTAAATTGAGCTTAGGATAGCTCATTGGAAATAATTTCCTGTCTAGTTTCCATATTTGTACCCAGTTTCCAAAATGGTCTAGGTTTGACCCTCCAAAACTTCATTCTCCCAAGACTAGTCAAAAGCACAGTGCCAACCTCCAAAACAGGGTAGAAAGGTCATTTTTTTTAGTGTTTTTTACCTTTTGACTTCCTCTTTGACCCAGAAAAGTTTTTTAAAGTGTTTTTCCTTATTTTATTTTTCCTTATTTATCCCATGGTGGTTTCAATTTCTCCATTAGAGGTCCCTTGGAGTTTGACCATGTCAAATTTCCAAAAACTCAAAAATCTGCAAAATTTCCAAAATTTGCCCAAATTTCTTCAAATTTTTTTGCTGTGGGATGATGATGAGGTGTACTAGGCTATGATTTATTCCTTAACAATAATATCAATCTTTTCCCCTTCATTTTTCTTGGTTAGGGTTTCAAGTCTTGATTTGGCCTTTTGTAGCTTTGAGCTTGCAATTTGGTTTTTCTTCAAGTAGTGCTTGGCCCTCTTTCTCAATATGTCATTATCCTTATTTTCCTTCTCCAGGAGCTTCTCAAGATGCTAGTTGGCCCTATCAAGCCATTACTCCTGGTTATCATTAACAATCATGGAAAAATGTTCATTCAATGTAAGCTCATTATCAAACTCAGCCTCCTTCTGCCTCTCTAGTTCTAGATCTCTTTCCATCCCTCTAGTCCTAGGTATTCTTATTGGAAATTGTTCTTCTGCCTCATTGGTTTCATCATACCTTTCATAGGCCTCATCAAGCAAGGCCTTTGCCTTGTTTTCATCTCTTTTTTCCTTGAGAATCTTAATCTCCATGATAGCCTGCTTGGTCTTGAGTTTTTCATTTTCTTGCTTGTAGTATGCAATGACAAACTTAGATCTTTCTAAGTCGGTCTGAAGATCACTAATTTGGGCATCCTTCTTCTTGATAATCACTTTAGAGGCCTCATCATCCTGCTCATCATCTAAATCAACAAGTTCAAAATTTTTCTCTGTCTCATGGAGGTCATCCTCATCATGAATGGTAGCCTCATGTACATCTTCCTCTGCCATTTTTTGTTTACCCTTTTGTACCTACTTTGTTGGTGAAGAAGGCAAGGCCCCTCCCACAATATTTGGGGAAAACACCTGCCTATGCCCTCTCTTATATTTCTTTTCTATTGTGCTCATTTCAGCCTCTTTATGCTTGTTGACCTCAACTCTACTAGGTGACTCATTATGCTCATAAAATGGTGATGATGGTGGTGATGGTGATGGAGTATGTGAAGTGGACTAAGGTGATGAAATGGTAGGGACTGTGGGCTGAGATGGAGGCATAAAGGTAGTAGGGTGAGATGAAGAAGGCACATCTTCAGCATGTGGAACTTGTGGAGCAGCAAAGATGTCATTTTCTATGAATATGTCCCATGAAATGTTAAACTGGTTAAGCTAATGGAGAACAATTATTTTGATCAAGGAGTGGTGGAAAAGACTTTTCATCTGTTGGTCAAAATCTCTCTTTTGCACAATATATCCCATTTTGTCTATGCTCCTGAAAAGATAGTATGGGATATTGAGGAATTTAACTCTTTTGAAGTGCATGAGCAGTATAATGTGATAAGTGTAAAGTCTAGACAGCCTCCCTTCACAAGAGAAATACTTCATGATGATATTCATCATGGGGGCATACCTATTAAGAAGATAGTTGAATGGAAAGAACCTATTCCTCTCATTTTTGTAGATTGGTTTGATGAATGGCTCATAGTACTGATCCTCCAAATATTTGGATTTGAACCACCTCTCACCCATGTTTGGAATCCCTGTGGCAGAAGCAATAATGGATGTAGACACTAGGAAAGTCACACCTACTAGGGAGGGTTGATTTTCTTTGAGGTTTACAACAAAGAGTCTCCTCAAAACAGGGTGATTTTTTACCCTTTCAATCATGTTACAAAACTCAAGGCAACCAACATACTGAAAGCAAAAAACTGTCATTGGTGAGGTTATCAGTTCCCTAGTGTTGGTGGGCTCCAGCCTTATGATTCTCCCTCCTTTGTGTGGCCTTCTTTGTTGTCTGTCCTCCTCCTCCAATCTATCTTCCTCCTCTTTCCTATCTTCCTCCTCTTCCATATAGTCTTTGTCTTCTTCCATCGTGTCTTGTTCTAGAAACCCTAGGGGAGGAAATGGGAATGGGGATAACTCTATGGAGTAGGGATTAGGGTAGGAAAATTTAGGGAGATGAGGGAAGGGGTTAGGGAAATTTAGGGGGTGATAGGAGGTCAAGATACTTAGGGAGTTGAAAATGATAATTGGATTACAGGTTTAGAGTAGTGGTTTCCTAGGTATTTTAGTGGCCTAGGACTTAGAGTTTTATGGGGAGGGTTTTAGGGATTAGGAAAGAGTAGTGTAGGGGTAGGTATGTGTTGGATAGTGATGTAGGAAGGTGTTGTAGGGTTTATTGGGAGTAAATTGAGAGTGAGAGAGTGATAGTAGGTTTTTCCACTAGACACTTAGTTAATTTTTCTTGAGAACAAAACCATTATAAAAATGTGATTTAGGAAAGCAAGGAGGTTAATATTTTGTGTAACTTACTTGATAAATTAGCAAACAAGCCTTTACTGAAAGTTTGAGAGAGTTTGAGGGTGTTTTGTAGCTTCGGGGGCTTGATGGGAAAAAGTGTAGCACCTGAGATAAAAAGGCAGTGCCAAATGCTCTAAGTGCAGCGCCTGTTGCCTGTGCACAGCACCAATATCCTAAGAGAGGCGCCAAGAATAATTCCCCCTCTAACTCTGCAATTTGACTCTTTCGAGCTGAGAGAGTGAAAAATCAACCTTTGGATGTGAAATAAGTTTGAATGGGATGTCTTAGTGGTCTTATACTTCATGAAATTGATGATTTTGGCCTTGGGACCCACTTTCTTCCTTTGTTATTCACTTTTCACTTTACACTATTCCTTTCACTTGACTCTTTCCTTTAACAATTTGATCATTTGATGATTTTGATAACTCTTTGAATTTGACTTTCTGGTGGTTTTCCATCTTTGGAACACTGAGTTAATAGCTTGGGATGGTGAAATTATTACATTTTGAAAGACATAAAATTACATAATCAAAGTATTAAAAATTACATGATAAAATAAGAAATTCTCTTCACAAATCATCTTCACATGGTGAAGAGATGTTTATTGGATCGCCCTTTACTTGATGGTCTTATGCAGTGGAAATAAAGTTCTATTGGACCTCGGAAACCCTAATGACATAATGGAAACCTTGAAAAACCCTAAAAGACCTAATGAGACCTTGAAGGACTGAATTTCAAGATGATATGACTGATATTAACTTTATGGATGGTGTACAGTCAGCAAGGTATGAAACTATGCTAGCAAGTAATCAAATTTGAGGAAGAGTGATGTTTTTGGACTAGGGCTACCATCAATGACTAATTTTTTGCATGACCTAGTGGAATGAATAAAAATTTCTGATTGGGACTCCTAAAATGATATGAAAAGAGGAAATTTTATCACTGATGGCAAGATGCAAATATTGACACTAAAATTGGCCTTATTAGGGATGAGAGCTCTAAAAGAGCTGTCAAGATCCACAAAACACTGGATTTTGCAAATCAGTGCCTTATCCATTGGGCCAATACGGTCAAAAATAAAAAAAAATTGAAAATTGATAACTCAGAAGAAATACACTGACTCAAGACAAACTCAAATGATTGAAACTTGACTCAATACTAACTTACTTGACTGAAAAATGAACTTTTGAAAATGGAATAAAATCAGCGAAGCTCCATGGCCTTCACTTCGGGCTCTGAACTCTAGTGACTCTCTACTTCACACTTGCAGAAAACGTAATTAATATTTCCAATGAAATGGAAAACTGATTGAAAAATTTGCTTCAGAAAAGATAGTACTTAAGGAGCCTACCATTGACTGGTCCTCCTAAACACTCTTGTCCATTCATCTCTTCAAGAAAATAAGCATTTTTTCCCCGACAAGTAGAAATATGATATGGACCTTTCCATAAATTCTCAAATTTTTCGTGCTTACCCTTATCCTCATTTCTGGCATCCTAGCGGAGTACTACATCTCCAACTTTGAAATTGTCTTCCTTTTTTCTCCAGTCATAGATCATCTTTATCCTATCATGGAATTTTGAAGTATTCTGAAATACCTCATCTCTCGTCTGCTGAAGGTGTATCATTTGATTAATCCAGCGATGTATGTAATTTTACTGAGTCCCTACTTCTTGCAGCAATTTCATTACCAGGACTACTAATGATGTAGGAAACACAGTATCGACACCATACACAACTTTAAAAGGAGACATGCCAATATACTTCTTACTACTCACCCATTCTGCCCACAATTCCTTAATCATCTTCTTATGCCAATTATTTTTTATTTGTCTCAAACATTTTCTTAATGATACTGATCAAGGATTTATTAGAGGACTATGCCAGTCCCATTAGGGGAATTTTGAGGTCTAAAATGGGCCTCCTAAGGAAATTATAAAATAATAGTGGAAATAATAAAATAAGATTTGATTACATCATCAAATTTTAGAGGGAAAAAAGAAAAAACTACTTTTTCAACTCATATTTTCAACTTAGCTCCCAAATAGTTTACTCAAATTTCGAGCAGGAGCTCTCATTGGATGAAAAATTTAATTCCTCACCCAATGAGTACCCATGTTGCATATTTTCGATGGGTCTTGCTACACGAAAAATGAGATATACATGAAAAATGTGATTGTAATCACGTTTTTTAATGTATTTCTCATTTTTCGTGTATCATGGTCCATCGAAAGTATGCAACAGGGTAATCTTTGGATGAGGAATTGATTTTTTCATCCAACGATTACTCATGCTCGAAATTTGAGTAAAAACCTTGGGAGATAAGTTGAAAATACGAGTTCAAAAAGTAGTTTTATTATTTTATTATTTTTTAATATTTTTACCCTTTTATTTAAAAAATGGTGAATCATCCCCCATGGTTGACATCATCAACTTGAATCCTATTGGTTCTTATAAAGTTTATTTTTTTTGTACATTTTCTTAGGAGGCCCATTTTAGACCTCAAAATTCCCCTAATGATTACCTTGCGGGTAGTAGGCTATAGAGTGTCCCAACTTAATGTTAAATCTGTCACAAAACTCAGTCATCTTCTTAGACTTGAATTTTTCTGCATTATCTATGATCATCTTATTAGGACAACCAAAACGGGACAAAATATTAGTTTCTAAAAACCAAATGACGACAAAATTTGTTGCTTTCCTGGTAGGAATCGCTTCGATCCACATTGTAAATTAATATGTGGCTGTCAATACCCACTTTTGTTGTGTGGATGATGTTGGGTGTATCTCACCTATGAAATCTAGGCCCCACTGCTGAAATGGTGCATGTACTGAAATAGGTTGAAGAGGTAATGGGAGAATATTTCTCTTACCCTAGAAAACTTGACATTTGTGGCAGCTCATTACTATTTTGTAGACATATGCAAAGAGTGTCGGCCAATAATATCCCGCTCTCAATATTTTATTGGTCATGATCTTCCAATATAGGTGGCCCCCATAATATCCTTTGTGGAAGTCATTCATCACTTCCTTAGATTTTTCTTCGACCAAACAGTTCAGCAACACACCTCCGGGATCCTTCCAGTAAAGTGCATTGTCCAATATGCAATACTTTGAAGCTTTGAGCTTCAAATATCTGCCTTGACTCTTAGTCATGCCTACAATAGGGTTTAAGTGTTGCAAAACATAAAAAATATCATAATATCGTGGAGATGACAAAAAGGTATCGGATACCTGAATGAGATTCACTTCTTCTTAATTATTAGACAAGGTTGAAATCATGTTGATGTCTAAAGCATGGAGGTTTGACTCAGCCATGAGTTTGGCTAAGCCCTAACCTTTGATCAGCTTGGTGGGAATGATCTCAAGGTCATATTCTAGTAATTTGTCTATCCATCTCCCTCTCCTACCTTATGGGTTTGTCTGCATGAGAACTTCTTTTACAGCTGCATTAGGTACATAGGAAAGAGTATGTGAATGTAGTATGTAAACATTGAAATCTTTCAGCGCTTTAACGAAATCCAAAGCATGTTTCTCTATGATGTTGTACCGAAAAGCTGCATCTCTAATATTGCAACTGAAAAATGCAATTGATAGCTATGTTTTATCCCTTTTATGCATCAAGAATGCTACCATAGTGTGCTCAGAAGAAAATGAGAATATTATGAAACCAATAATATAATCATGACTTATAAAAACAGGGGAAGTAGTCAAGGCAAACTTTACTGAGTTGAAGGATTTCCGGGAATCTTCAGGCCACTTCACATCATTATCTTTCTTCAACATATTTGTCAATTCTCTAAGATTCTTCGCCAAATTAGGAATGAATCTCCATAAGAAATTCATCTTACCATTGAATTCTTGTATTTCCTTTTTTCTGCAAGGGAAATCAATCTATTGAATTGCCTTAACACGAGAAGGGTCAATCCGGTTCCCATCCTTGGAGATGATGTGATCGAGAATTTTTCCCTCCTCCATGTAAAAAATGCTTTTATTTGGGTTGAGAGATATTCCGAACTTCCTACATCTCTCAGAAACAATTCTTAAATGGTGCAAATGTTCATCATCAGAATGTGAAAACACTGTCAAGTCATCTAAATAAACAACCAATAAACATCTTTTTCATTGGCGAATGTTATTTCCATGGCCTACTCAAATGTGGCCCCTGCATTTTTCAAACCAAATGGAATTTTTGCATATTTGAACGTGCCCCAAGGTGTAGTAAATGTTGTCTTGCCCTGATCATCCTCGTGCACCAAAATCTAGTTATATCCTGAATATCCATCCAACAGTGACATCTGGGAAGAACCAACAACTCTTTGAAGTATATGGTCCATTTTGGGAAGTGGATAGTTGTCCTTGAGAGACACTTTGTTCAAGTTCCTGAAATCTATGCAGAGACATATTTCTCCATTCTTCTTTCTTAGTGGGACCAAATTCAAAATCCAATAAGAGAATCTGATAGGGACAATAATACCGGACTTGAAAAGTCTGTTTACCTTGTTAGACTCCTATACCAATAGGTGTCATATTTCATGATTGACTTGATGAGCTATGTAATATGTTCATACCTTTTCTTGTTGCAAAGGTTTTCCATATTTTCAAAAAATCAAAAAATTTAAAAAATGTAAAGAGGGTATACCCTAAAAGAAAAATCGAAGGGTAAAAAGAATAAAAATGGCCCAAAAAAGTAAAAGAAAATGAACCCCACCAAAAGAAAGGCCAACGAAAGTGTGCAAGTCTAAATGCCACTACTTTTTTCTCTTATGTAATAAGTAATTGTGTGCAATTTGTTAAACTTATGCCACAATTGATTAATAGTCAAACAATTTAAGCTTGGCTAGTTCATTAATCAATTTTAGGTTTTAGAGATAGAGAATAAAATCTGACCAAACTGTTTAATCTTGGCAGATAAGTAGATAGGTAGAGTGAATAAAAGGAGCTCAACAGCTTAATCTGAGCCCTTGGATGTAATAAGGTTAGAATTAGATAGATTTTCATATATAAAAGAAAAAGTGTGATAAGGGTTTGCCAGTCTAAGTGCACCCTAATAAAGAAGAAAAAATGGTAGAGTAAAGTAGTTAGGGTAAGTAGATGATGTTGCGGAATTACATGTGATGATCAATGGTTTTAGATGTGCTAATCTTTTACTTTCATCACAAGTGCAAAGGCATACAATACGCTGGAAGAAATTCAAGCAAAGCAAAGTCAAATTATTAACTTCCCTTCTCATATTTCCCTAAAGATTTCACTAATTTCCCCTAAGTACTAAGGCACTTGAAAATTAGAGGGGCTCAAGGCATTTCCTTGACTTTTGGAGGGACCGGACCCTCGGCCCAATAATTGGAAAATCCTAAGTACTTGAAATCATTATTCATAACATTCACTCATTTCTAAACATCTTTTCCTAAGTAAAATCCCATTTCAATTAGGAAGACTATGCATTATTTCATAAAAAAACCCTCAAAATCACATTTTATCCTAAGTTTAAGTGATGAATTGATTATAATGCAATTTGCTTTTTAAAATATTCACTTTCTTAGTTATATTAATGTATTTTGAGTTCACATTGTCCCCTGGTCATATTAACATTAATTTTATGTATTAACTCCTTATAGAAATGACCTTCTCCTATTATATATAACTCCTTTTTATGTAATATCCCAAAAAACCCATATATTATAGTTTTAACCAAAGTATTTAATCCCCACTTGTTCAAATAAAAAACCCACTATATACCCCCTTTGGTTAAAATATATCATTATATGTTAATCCCGCCCCCTATGGTAATTGGATTAATCTAATTTAATTATCATATAATAGAAATACATTAAAAAATGATTTAAAACATGTTTTATTACGTGTTTTAAAACAAAAATAAACCATCCCTTGCGTATTTTTCCTCCCCGACCCTTCATCGTACACAGAAATTAATTAATCCTCATGATTAATAAGCCTAAACCCGCCAATCAAATAGCTCCTGATACGATTAATTAATAAAAAATCACGTTGGGCCCGCCTTATTAACTCCTCGTCAACTTCACGCCCTGACCACCGTTCAATCAGCTGCTCCAAGATCAACGGCTATTGATAATTCCGCTGGCCATCCTGATCTAAACAATAACGCGCGAAAAGCCGGTGGTTTTCAAATAGTACCATGCCACACGTCCATCTCTGTATGGAATCGCTGCCCATCTGCTCAATACCGCCTTCCCTCAAAAGCGGTGCGAAGGAAACCGCTTACTGCCTGCCCTCTGTAACGAATCCACCGTACTTGCTGACATCATCATTAAAAACCCACCAACCTTTTGACTTTATGAATAAAACAAATGTGCCCGCGTCATTTTCATTATCTCATGCACTCACCAGTCTTCCATGCAACCAATTTCAAAAATCAACTGTTGAAGCCTGTCGAACGTTACCTTGCTGAAGAGAATTTCAGTTGAGTATTCCAAGGTTCTTCTGCCATAACCAATACCTGTTCAAATCACTGTTCATTCAAAGCTTACCCGACAATATCAACCGTTTACCCGTTTAAACACAAACACCCTAGTGTTGCTCATTTTCACCTGATTGTGCAGTAAAACCCTTTGTAACCCAGCTGCGCCACATGAAGCCTTTTTTAACCAATTCGAGCATGGTTTACCTCCCAAAAATCATTCTAGATTCGCTCCACAGACCTCTCAAAATCAAATGAAACATTTTCGACCTCCCCTGCAAACCAATGCTTTCATAACAATTTGTTTTGTTTTACAGGTGATTAGAAGACCACATCCTTGGATAAAAAGTCTTAATACTAGTCATAAGACTTGTTTACTCCAAGAGTGTTATCAAATCTATTCAAACAGAGATGGAAGATAAAACATACAGTTGAAAGACAAGCAAAGGAAACAAGATATTAAACGATTTATTGTTGAAACAGACAGTAAAAACCTAAACTGCACATTGAAGGTAAAAGGACACAGTAAAGAAAAGTTAAAGAGTATCAGGATTAAAGAGTATTAGATTGAAAACCAAGTCAAGTAAATCAGCTAGCATGAAGATAAACAGCAGGGAAGACAATTACAAAACAGAACATACAAGTTCATGACAAAGTGAAGACCGATAAAAAATAGAGCGGTAAAAAGTAAAAAGTAAACAGTAAACAGTGAAAGAAAACATGAAGATATTGAGGGTTAAACAAAGATGAAAACACTTTCACCAGACACAATGAAGTTTATCTAAAGTGAAAGTAAAACAGTTAAAAGAACAAAAAGGTGAAAAGATGAAAAACACAACAAGAAGGAACATTTTTGCAGAAATTTCATGCTTTAGTCATTGTTTTGCAGAAACTATTGTGATCAATCCAAGAAGTATTTTGAAAAACTGAATGATTTTTATGTTCTTAAGAGGACCATCTACAAAAACCTCTCTCACTTTTCTAACAGCTATTATGGTTTTGGAAATATTAAACAATGTTGGAAAGCACTTTTTGCAGAAAATTTCAGTTAAGTCATCATTTTACAGAGAATATTGTGGCCAATCCGAAATACATCATACAAAATTGAAGGATTTTTTTGTTCCTAAGATACCCATCTACAAAAACCTATCTCACTTTTTGCACAGTGATTTTAGAATGAGAGATACATTCACATCTTTACAGGTTATTTTTCAGACTCTGTAAAACTATGTTTTACACATATTTTTACAGAGACTATTTTGCACATCTGGAGAGGAATTTTAGGTAACTGAAAGAGGTTTATCTCACCAACATATTAATCCACAATAACCTCTTTCACTTTTTACATATCTATTACGGATTGAGAAATAATAAGATATCATTGGACCCCAAGTTTGCAGAATTGTTGGAGCAGAATGCACAAAGAAAGGAAGCAGTTAGTGACTTGGATGCCTCATCATCAACTAAGAGTTGGATCAAATTAGAATTCTCCTCTTTGTCATCACCTATCCATACAAAATAGTTCCAAATAGATGCATTAGTTTGAGTGTATTTTACTTAAGTTCTATTTATGTAAAATAGTTGAAGAGATTTGTGAACTAATCTTGATATTTTTTTCAAGATATTTTAGTTTAGAATTTGTATAAATACTTCACTCTTGGAAGTATTTTAGGGTGGATTCTTATACTCTGATGTAACATTGAATATTTTGGAATAAAGAGCTTTGGATAAATTTTTCGTGGCAAAACTGGACAAGGAATTGAGGCAGAAGACTTTTCTCAGGATTCATGTGTCAAATGAAGGATCAATAAGTCATCTCTATCCCATGTTTTGAAGTTTTATATTTGTTTACAATACCATCTGTGTTTCATTATCTTAATATTTAATGAAAAGGATTAAATTAGAAATTACTTAGGTGTAATCTGATTTCGGTCATTATTATTCTAAATGTTTTCTTCTAAACTGGTTTAAACAGCAAATTCTTAATTGCTCCTTTTTGTCTAGTTCATACATCTTTGGTTATTTAGTAAAGAATACTTAACTGCTCTTTATTGATAATCAATCTATTTCTCTTCTCTTGAATGTGTTGAAAGATTCTTTATTGCCTTTCATCCGTTTGGATTCCATTCCATTCACTTTAGATCTATAATTGTTTCTAGTTTGATTATCTTGCCCTGATAAACCATATTTTGTTAAAAAACTTAAGCCAGTGCAGCCAATCCTTTGACTCCATTAGCCCAATGTACTGAAACTATTTGATCTCAATCTCAGCTAAAGAATTCTATCAACCTAAATTCAAAACAAAACCCCTAAACTTTATAACTAGCCTAATACTTCCTAAAAACAAAGTTAAATTTTATAGAGAGAGCCCTCTCTGGGTACAGATTGGCTAGATTCTATACCTGAAGGTTGGTTTGTGGTTACCTCGGACCCCTTTCCTCTTCCAACAACTTCAAGGAAAATCTGAGTGACAACATACCTCTTTTTCATTTGATGGCAGCAATCTAGGATTTATCCTTCTCAACTTTTTTTGAAAGGGATTTTGATCGGACTTTATCAGAATAGTGTGTTTAATGATGTTCTTGTCATACACCTTTAAATATGCATCTTCCCATGTGAAAACATCAGAAAATTTAGAAATTGATTGAACATATTCATCCTCTACCTCGGGAAATAAGGACTTGGATAGTTTAACCATCTTTGGTTTGTCTGTCACCCCAATTTTTACATCTTCAACACCCTTTTCCGTAGGCACCAATGTAGGCTTTCTTGCTACGTCATCTTGGTCAAAAAATTCTTCCAAAGGTATGAGACCTTTTGGAATATTTTTTTCTTTCAGTTGTACTATATCCATTTGATTTTCTTCTATATCCTGGTCATCTTTATCACAAATTTCATCTATGGAACAATTCTCAAATTCTGCCTCACCTTGGAGAAATTTATTTACCTACTTATCATCCCATAAAACTTGTCAATATCGCAAGTTATCGGGAACAGTGGGTCGGTGTTTCACATGAATCTCAAAATTCATGTTTGAAAAGATGGGGATCTTAAAATTTCTTGCAATTTTTGCTAATGAATGTGCCATGAGATTTTGATTCCTTGGCACAAATTTAAGTATACACTCCTGAAACATCTTCAAAATATCTAGTACAACATTCCTATATTGTCTCATTTGAGGATTATTAGCTTGATATTCACCTTTAACTTGCTTGATAACAAGTTTTGAATCACCATACACAGCAATCCTTCTTGCTCTCAATTTCTTCAAGATCTTTAGGCCAGTAATTAGTGCTTCATACTCCGCCTCATTGTTAGTGAAATCAAAAGCTAACTTATAAGAGCACAATCTAACATTTGTAGGGACCTTATTATGCGGATGAAAAGGGTGCGGACCCAAATTCCAATGCTTGCCCTGCCTTTCCCTAGGGCACCATCAAATTCCATGGAACATAGACCATTTTCATCCTCTAAGTGTTGAAACTCTGATTTTTGTTTTGGCTCAATTTTCTAAAGAAACAATTTCTGAATTGTTTCTTCATGCTTTTCCATACTTTCTTCACTTTATCTAATGGTTGTTCTGAATTTTTCACTGCTTCATTTGATGGCTATTCTGATGAGCTCGACGGATTCACTTTTTCCTTTTTTTATAACTTCTCTGATGCAATTATGAATCTCTGGAACATCTTCTACATCTACAAGATGCCTATCACATCATTTAAGCCATTATCATTAAACAAAATGAATGAATCTAAATCTGTATGTACAACATTTATCGGATGATTTTTAGGCTTTTCTTTGCTTGTGATCATATATTTCATCTTTGTTTCATGGTACACTTTTATCAATTGTCTGAAAACAGGGATAGTTGCATAAGAAAAGTCTAATTGCAATGTACCTCTCAATTTTTCCCCCTGGGATCTTGATAGCAACATGCCAAAGCATGGTGGTATGTCAGCTACCACCACATCCATTATAACAGTCTTTGTCGAAATATGCTCTAGGAAGACTACCAATCTTTAATAAGGCCAATACAACGGACTCTACCTGAATCGAAGGAGTATAATTCATGGTAAGGACGAGTGATATCAAGGCCCAAATTTTCCATAATGTCTTTTGGCATTAGATTATGGGAGGCTCTGGAGTCTAACATGGAATTGTGTAAAATGCATTCGTGGATTATTAGACTCAAGTAGAAATGAGGAACCTCGCTATCTTCTAATTGACCATCAATAGCAGGACCAGAAATAAGTTTGGGTTGACCATCTTCGACATTCACCATGTCGGAAAAAGGATCTACTTTAAGCATCTTGGCAACATGGAACTTATATTTGTTATTATTAACAAGATCGGTTAAAGGAAGAGACACTTTTAATTTTGAAATTTCAGTTTCTAGGTTGAAAGGAGTGGTTTTGTCTACCTCTTTAATGACGATGTCTCATTTCCCAGCATGGTCCTTTAATAGAGCTTCTTTCTTCTAACTGTCATTTTCCTTATTTGCTGAACTTGTGGATGATTGATTTACCTTGTTTTGATTTATGACTGCAGGCTCTTTTCCCTTACTCTGATTTCTCAGAAGATTATGCTTTTTTTTAGCATCTTTCTGTTGATATGCTCTCTTCTCAATGGGATTAACCGGCACATCTATGCTCCTCAATGACAATTATCTATTTTGTGAACTCAGTTCATTCAAGTACCCCTGCTGATAATCGTCCGATCCAGATTCCAATTCATGATCATTGGCAAGGATAAAATATTCATCCTTAGGCTGATATTTTTTTCAAAATACTCCTGATATTCGGTCAAAAACATAGGCAGATCATCAGCCTTGAAAAGGATATTTTCCTCAACAATTGTGTCTTCATCTTCTTCTTCTCCTTAAGCATAGTTCTATTGCAAGGGTGTCTTGATTTGATGTTGTTGTTGTGGTGGTTTCTCAGGAGCCCGTTGTTATCTCTCCTTAATCATTAACTGAGGCTATTATTGGCCTCTGTAGTTAGGATTTCTGACCTCAAGCTATCTCTCAGTGATGGGCATCCTTTCAACCATCCTTTCAATAGTTCTTATCAATGTATCCATCTTAGAATTGGAATATGAGGTGGATGGTTCATCTTTAATAGTGACTCTTCTCTCATTTCTAGCTCTAGCTCTCTTCATCAGGAGATTTTCTTCAATACTGACTGCATTCTTTTGCATATATTCTAATGTAGCTAGATTTCTTTCCCTTAGTTAGTAAGCCATATCGGGATCAAATGCATCTAGATAACATATGAGAGCTAAGCCTAGAGGAGGATTGATCTCAACGGGAATTTCATTATAAATTCTATTGAAGCGAGTATTGAAATATTAGACTGATTCATTGAGATTTCTCTTTATGTTCTCATACTCAGAAAGCAACTGTAAGTTATTTTTATTTCCCTCCCACTGGGCTATAAATGCATCAATCATCTGGTCTGGAGTGGAAATGGTTGACATCTCCAGAGAAACTCTGGGCTATAATCCTCATTTTTGCATTGTTAGCATCAACTTCCTCCAAATCTATGAAGTCATTGACCTTAAAAATGTGTTGTCTTGCATATATGGTAGAATTTTCATCAAACAAGGGGAGTCTTTCGCCATAACCCTGAAGTAAATCATTCAATTGGGCAGGTAAGATAAGTGGGGAATGTTGAGATTCAACAAGATGATGAGCTTAGTGAAAATGAGTCGGCTTCACTAAGTGGGTCTGCAAGTTATTTTTAGGTGCAAGTGTATTTTTAGATTATGTCTATTTTTAGACATGGTGATCATATTTCAGAATTTGCAGGATGTTATTTGTGGATGGTTGGTCAAGTTGGAAAAATAGATGAAACTCTATTTTTAGAATATTGGGCGAAGTCTATTTATAGATCATCAATCTAAAAATAAAAGTATCGATTATTATTAGCTCCTAATAATAATCTGACAATAAACATCAACTTATTCTCTTGGAGCACTTAATTTCAGTGAACAGATTTGGAAAATCAGTGGGCTGAAGGAATTATGCAATTCCTAGGGTTTACTAGTGGTTCATGCATGGAGGACTCAGTTAGAACTGAAGTGGCAAAGTTATGACAAAGTTGGAAGAGTAGTTCATAGAGTTGTTATTCAGTTTAACTTAGTTAATGGAGTTAAACTCAGTTGAACTAGTTGTATCTAGTCTAACTGAATGATACACTAGTGAGAGTGGAGTGAATTAATTAGTTAATTAATTCACAAATACTAACTCATTAACCAACTGAACAAATACAGCAGTTAACTATAGTGCATGTAAGTTCCAGTGGAGACCCAATGGAGAGATAGGTGAAAGAGCAAGATGGAATATCTGTTGTGACTATAGTGATGCATTGATTGCACCACACACACATTGGAGTTGCCAATGAGGATTGCACGGTCAAGGCAAGGGTAATTCGAATTCATTCAGAGCTATTCTTCAGTAGGGATTGCGCAGTGGAGGAAGGCTATCAGGTGGCAAGAAATCAGTGCATGGATTTGCATATTTCTTTTGATTAGTGTGTGATGATTGATTTACTAGGAGCTTGATGTACTAAGCTTTGTATGAGATTGTTACATGATCTCCATGATACATAATATATGATAGTTGGGGTTTTCAGCTTCAGGATTTCCCGTTAAAAAACTGTGTTATGTGTGATTGTTTTTATTGCTTCATGTGTTTGCAATTGATTTTAATTTCCGAAAAATATTAATAGTGGAAGATTATGTATTTAGCAAGAAGTTAAATATTGTTAGATCAGGAGAATCTGGATATATACATGCATCTTGTATATAATTTCTACAGGGAAAATCTTTCCATGATTCCTGCTGAGTGAAGTGTTGAATTAACAAGAGGAGGAACTGGCTGAATAAGTAGTGGAACAGAAGTTTTAGGTACTAAAGTAGTAGGTATAAATGATGAGGTCGAAGGTGCAAATGAAAAACATACAATTGATTGAGGTTTAGGTTGAGTCGAGACAGGTATTGATTCTTGATGGTAGAATTGGATCCAGTCTTTGATGTCAAGGTCTGATTCAGGTTTAATCTCTTCAAAGAACCAATATTTCAAAGGACTAAGATCTAATTCAGATAATGACTTGACCTCAGATAGTCTTAAAGGATCGAAAAAAATGTCAGATAAAGAGGTTTCAGACTTAGATTTAAACAATGACAATTCAAATTTCAGATCATACGGTATATCTTCAAAAGATAGTAGTTTAGCCGGCAGTGAAGTAGATCTTACCAATGGAATTGGTCCTGACTAAATCTTAGTAGTTTTATATCTATGCCATCGGAAAATATTCTCTGGATATTCGACTGGATTAGCTAGATTAGGATCGGGATTTTCTCTGGTATATCTTCACGAAGCCATCTCTACAATCTTGGCACTGCAATTATTGAATCAGCCTTTACGAAACTTAACCCTATCATCCAAAGGATAAAATTTCAATGTTTCTTGTCATACAACCAAGGAAAATAAATATTTCATCCCTAACAATGACGCCAGTATGTTGTCACTCCACCGGATCTCTACGGCTGAAAAAGAGTCCAAATAGAGGTAACCACAGACCAATATTTTAGGTTGGTAGCTAGACCTATCAAACTAGAGAGGGTTCTGTGATGAGCTCCATCATTAGACATATTTGGAGGGGTTAATAGTCACCTTTTCACCTTCTTAGATCTCTTTTTCTTGCATTTTTATTATTATTTGGTTTCATGATGCCAGTATAGGTGGTGATTTAGGCTAACACACTCTGAGTGCCTAATATAAGGTTGAGTGCGGAAAACCTAGAATTATTAATCATTTTTATAAGGATTTTATCATAAAGACTCAGAGGGGACAAAAAAGAGGAATTATAGGAGGATTTTCAACTCTCAAAGGCAACCAAAGGATACTCATGAGATCCCCCTCCAACAATTCAAATCCAAGAGGTAGCCAAGCAATTGAAGACGAAGGGCAGTCAATCTATGTTTACTTGGAGTCAAAGTGGACTCAATCACAATTATCAAGGGAGTTGTTGGTAGCTTCCCTGTAGAATAAATAGAGCAGATCTAAAGCTAGGAAGAGTTAGTCTATTCTAGTCTTGATTCCATTTAGAACTATTGTTGTGAGCTATTGAGCTTTTTGTTTTATTCAGTGATCAAAATTTTAGAGATGTATGAAGTTTTTCTTTTATGAAATAAGAAGACTGATTTCATTAGACTGATTTAAGTTTCAGAGGGATAGACTCGTGTGTTAGGGCCCAATCCATGTGCCTCAGGTTATCTGTTGTTACTATCTTTTCCTTTCTGCCATTTAGCTAGTTTTTCTTCTGCCATTTAAGTTAGATCTGGTTTTGATAAGTTTCATTACTATTTATTTTTTGTGTTGTTGTAGTGTTAATTACTTATGCATAGTGAAATAGAGGGAAAACTCCAAAAATTTTGATCAAGTCTCCCCCTTTCATATGTGTCAATAGGGTTCGAGCACGGTAGACCTTCCCATGGCCCAAAATTGCTTTTTCTTTGAATTTTTAGGAAGAAATTGTATTACCAAGTCCAAGCCTCTCTTTCACTGTTTCATCGCGAATTTATGCTTGTCTCCCATGCATGAATACACAGGTGTGCTTCACTTCTAAGCACTGCTCCTACGCCTCCATTCCCCTCCTTTCCTTCTCACCTTAATGTTTCACTTACCTTTTTTCGAACACCCTTAAGCCCTTCAGCCTTATTTCTTTGTTTTCCTCCGTTCACGACTGCCTACCCTTTTTATGAAAAACAAGTGAAAAACCATTCCAAACCACCGAAAACCCGACCTCTGCCTTTTCTCCTTGAGACTCTCGCCATCGTACGTCGCATATCGCAAATCGTAACGTTTGTCTTTTAAATTTAGCACTTACCGATCATTCTTTACGATTGTGATATTGCAAAATCTCAAATTTCACATCGCAACATTCACCTTTCTCCCTTAAAATTTATCGTCATTCTTTGGGATTGCGATATTGAAAAATCACGCCCCTCCATTGGTCCCACCGACACGTCGGCCATCGCAAAATCGCACTTCACACATTTTTGTTGTTACCTTTAACACACACCGCTCGTTCTTCACGATTGCGATATTGCAACATCGCATATCGCAAATTTCAACTTTTCCCTTTTTCTTTTCACCGCCACGTCATCCCCATCACAAATCGCATCCCGCAGAACTTACCACATTGCAGATCGCAGCCTGCAACCTTTACTGCATCGCAAATCTCACTTTACACAATTTATTTCATTCAGTTAAGTCCTTACTTCTATCCATCTAAACTTGCAAATTTGTGATTGCAACATCGCACATCACGGCTTTTGTCCTCCATCGCACTTTTGAGTTCTTTCGCCTCCAAAATCATTTCTCATGTTATAATAAGGTTTTCTAAGGGTTTAACCCCCTCTTTCCGCTTCCAAACCTTGTTTCATTTGTTAAACCCCCCATTAGCCTCTTTTAGCCCTTTTTCTTCCTCCAAGTTGCAAATTAACTATTTTTAGTTAGAATTAAGTCATGCATTAGGAGAATTTTGAAGTCTAAAATGGTCTTCCTAAGAAAATAATAAAATAATATCTAAACCAATAAAATAATATTTATGAATGTTCAATTCACTTTTTACACCACAATCCATGTAACCATAGTTAAATTCAATTCAAAATTTGTACCAAAATAAAATTTATAAAAAAATTGTATTGATGTGACTATAAATAAGAATGAGCTTTTCAAGAAAAAGTCATTATTATTGAACAACTAATGCATTTTTAATTTGTACTTAAATAACTTAAAATGAAATATAAATATAAGTTTATAAACTCTTAATTATATTATATGTTATTAATTAAAATTTATATTATTTAAATTGTATAATAACATGTAATTAATATACTATATAAAAATAATATAATATAATAAAATATAATTTAATTTAATAAATGTATAGGGATATGCATTTTTTTTTCAAGAAATATGAAATGATAATAATACATTTTTATTCAAAAAGTGTGAAATGTCATTTATTATGAGTACTTTACTTTGACTTTAAAAGTACTTAAAGCACTACCATGGTTAACCATGAGTTTTTATCCACCATTGAGAAAGTGACAAGTAAGTACCTTTAACTCAAGCAATGCCACCTCAACTATTAGGGATGATATCATCACCTAAAATGTGATTGGTTCTCATAAAGTGAATTTTGATTGTAAATTTTCCTTAGGAGGCCCATTTTAGACCTCAAAATTCCCCTAATGGATAGTTTAGTTACATGGATAAGAGCATGGTAGATAGATCATAGGATAAGTAGAGTGCATTTAGTCATTTGGCCAAGTTAAGTGTGGTTTAGAATTGGTTTCCTTTCTGCTATTCGTTTTTTGCAAATTCAATTAGCTTCATTCTTTTCATTGCTTTCCAGCAGTTTAGTTCAATTTCCTTTCTATCATTTCCTTCCAGCAATTTACTTTCCAGTTGTTCTCATAATTTAATAAATAGCACCCTTTCGTAAAGCAGAAGAGGATGACATGAACATAATGCATGTGTTGTGTATATAGCACTGTCACTTCAAATTTTGTAAGAACCTCAGGTTGATAAAGTAAAGTAGGGCAGCCCCTAGGAGTTGCAGAACTCTTGGTGCAATACCAGGGCTCACCACTTTTTGGCGTCGTTGCTGGGGAGGTGTCAAGTAGATGTTTTGATTTTGTTTTTAGCATTCTTTTCTGCCTTCCTTTCTTTTCATGCCTCTTAGGACTAGGAATACCCAAAGACAAATCTTATCTAAAACCCCCAGATCACCTCTTAGCCACCCTTCACTCTTATTCAGTGGCAGTGACATTAAATCCCCTATAGGAGAGCCTTCTGAATATTTTGAGGATCCTATTGCGGAAGAAGAAGAAGACCTTTTTCAACTGAGGGATCTACTTCACCTATCATAACCATGGCTGGGACCCAGAGAGCCTTTCCCATAAGAGAGGCAGATGTGGAAACTAAGATGAAAAACATTATCCCCTCAGCTCTTCCACACTTCCATGGACTTACCTCTGAGGACCCTGACACATTCATGTTTGAATTTTTTTTTGTTTGTAGGACTTATGACTACACCTCTGATGATCAGAATTTGAATTTATTCCCATCCACCCTTAAGGATGTAGCCTTGCGTTGGTTCACGGGTCTGCCTAGGGATAGAATGACTACCTGGGCACAGATGGAAGAGACCTTCAGCAGCAAGTACAAATACTATTGTCGGTCCAAGGAAACTAAGGATGAGATATTTAGGATGACTCTAGGGGCTAATGAATCCTTAGAGGATTATGAAGAGAGGTTTCAACTGAACTATAAGAGAGCCACCTGTACTCTTGATCTGGACTCACTTAAACTTGTACTTATTCGAGGGATCAGTGAAGAGATGATAGAAACCTTGAATATGTTACCAGGAGGATATATCTACCAGCAACCCTATGAAACAATCAAAATTATTTTCCGGAACCATTCTATGGAATTTAGGAAGAAGGGCGAAGCTAGCCAAAGTACATCCAATACCCCTTCCTCTTCCACTTTCATAAAAGATGAGATTGGAAACATGCTAGAGGACTTCAAGAGTGACATGTTACACACCTTTGCTTTGCAAATGGACACAATACAGGTCAAAAGGAAGCAAGAGGAAGTAGAGAGAGCCCTGGCCATATTTTGTCCTAGATGTACCAAGAAGCACCCAAGAAATGAATGTCCATTGAATTTCATAGAGGCTTGCTTAGTTTGTGAAGAGAATCATGCCACAGAAAATTGTCCCTCCTTACCTAGACTTAAAGTTGTATATCAAGGTGGGGAAACAATGCCAGAGCAACTTTGATTCATCAACTAGAAAAGGCCTCAAGGTCGTCGGCCATATCAACAAGGTATGCAAGGTGCACCTTACTCTTACTATTACAACAACCAGAGTGCACCCATGCAACCTTGGTACACCCCACTCCTCCATCCTAGTCTACACCTCCTACTTGGCCTTCCAACCCTTCATATCATCCTCAGCCAGTAAACCAACCATTTTAGTAGTATGTTCCACAAAAACCTCAGTGGAACAATCCATCTCAAGGGTGGAGGCCTCAACAAAATCAACTCCCTGCTCTAATGCCTCCACCCCAACCTCAATCTCACCATTCTCATGTTGTTCCACCTAGGCTACCTATACCTGCACAGCCCAATTCGAACCCGAACAACAGACAGGCACAGCAGGCTCCCAGTGGAGAAACATCCCATCCAGCTTATCTTGTGGAGATACAGGAGGTTAATCTCAGGTTGAGAAGAGTACTCCTAGACAACCATCCCCCATCTCCACCTACAAAGGTTGAGGAGGAAAAGGAAAAAGATAACACGCAGACCCAACAACCTCCTCTTCCCGAGCGCTTGATCCACCCTAGTTAGCATACCCCAGAAGAGATTGAAATCATGGGAGAATTGGAAAATTTGTGTGTAAATATAGCTCTTCTCCAGGCCATTAAGGATGTCCCTATCTATAATATGCTCATCAAAGAAAAAATTTTCCAGAAACCTGGGAGAAGGAAGAGAGATGCCCCCACCATCAATGTGGTAGGACAATTGTCTGACCAGATGTTCGGGAAGGTGATATTTCCAAAATACCTGGACCCTGGTAGTCCAGTTGTTGATGTGCATATAGATGGTGTCATAGTCCCCAACACCCTGATTGATCTAAGGGCTGCCATCAATATCATGACCAAGGAAAATATGTTGAAACTTAATCTCCAAGGGACGTTGAGGAAAACCACAACAGTTTTACAACTTGCAGATCAATCCACAGTAACTCTGAAAGGAATTTTTGAGTATTTTATGGTTACCATTGACTCTTGGGAGTATCCTACATATTTCCTAGTCCTGCAACCAAAAACCAAGTTTAATGGTTATCCTCTCATCTTAGGGAGACCTTGGTTAGTCACTGCAGATGCTTATATTAGTTGTCGGGTCGGAAACATGACTATCAAAAACAGGCCTTTATCTAAACAGTTGGTGTTATATCCTCCAGCCCAACCTTCCATTGATCATGATCTCCCTATATGGTTGGAGGATGAAGGAGATGAGTTATATAACATTGCCCCTATGTGTGACGTAGATGTTATACTTAGAGGGGGGTAGCTTGATGAAGATGAAATCATCGACCATGCCATTCAAAACCAGTCATCCAGTAATACTCGTCTCGAAACCTTAGTCAAAGAGTCTGAAATCCAACCTTGGATGGAAGTGCACTCAGTTGATACAACCTCTGAAACCACCAAGGATATTGATTTTGGCCCATCTAGATCTCTGAAAATCAACCCAAACCTCTCAAATGAAAAATAGAAGCAGTTATGCCAGCTTTTGAAAGAAAATATTGAAGCATTTGCTTGAGATTACAAGGACATGAAAGGGGTGCATCCTTCAGTATGTAGACATCACATTTACATCAAAGAAGGATGCAAGCCTATGATACAACCCCAAATAAGGATGAACCTGACTCTGAAGGACATAATCAAAGAAGAGTTGTAGAAACTATTGGATGCAAGGTTCATATATCCTATATCCGACAGTGAGTGAGTATCTCCTCTTGTCCTAGTCCCAAAGAAGAATGGGAAGTGGCAAATTTGTGTTGATTATCAAGAACCTAACAAAGCCACCAAGAAATACCATTTCCCTTTTCCCTTTATAGACCATGTCTTGGATGGCCTTGCAAGGAAGAAGCTCTTTTCTTTATAAGATGGTTTCAATGGGTACAACCAGATTCAAAACATCCCTGAAGACCAAGATAAGACTACTTTTACCTGCCCTTGGGGTACATTTTCTTATAGAGTCCTACCTTTTGGGTTATGCAATGCCCCAACCACCTTCCAAAGCATTTTCCTGAGCATCTTTTCTGAGTTAGTCCATGACTTTGTCGAAATCTACATGGATGATTTCACACCATATGGGGATGATTTCCAGGAAGCTCTCTCCAATTTGGGTAAAATACTAAGAAGGTGCATTGACATGCATCTCTCCTTGAGCCCAAAAAAATGTGAATTCCTGAAGAAATTAGGGATCGTATTAGGACACTCCATATCCCAAGCAGGAATACAGGTAGACCCGAACTAAATCACTATCATCAAAAGGGTACATACTCCTCAAAAGCATAAAGATGTCAGGATTTTCTTAGGCTTAGCTGGTTACTATAGAAGATTCATCAAATTTTGCAGCAATATGGCTTTGCCATTATTTGGGTTATTGGCCAAGGATTCTAAGTTTATTTGGTCCAGCCCTTGTCAAGAGGCTTTTGAGCTCATTAAGGAACAGTTAGGTCCAAATTGGACTCTGCCTTTCCACATCCACACTGATGCATCTGACAAAGCTGTAGGGGTAGCATTAGGACAATTAGAGGACAAAATCTCTTATGCCATTTATTTCATCAGCAAGAATTTGTCCAAACGCCGAGTTGAATTATATTTTTACTGAGAAGGATATGTTGGCCATTTTCCATGCATTGAACAAATTCAGGCATTATGTAACTGGATATCAAACCTTTGTCCACACTAACCATGCAGCCATCAAGTATTTAATGAACAAACTGGATGTAAATGCTAGGATAATTAGATGGTTGTTACTTTTGCAGCAATTTGATTTGACTATTGTTGATAAACCTAGAAAGGAAAATGTTGTTGCAGATATTTTGTCCAGGTTAGTTCTCCTTGCAGGTGAAGAAGGAATGGTGGATGACCATCTGCCTGATGAACACCTCTTTGCCATATCATCACTCTCACCATGGTTTGTTTATATAGCCAACTACTTGGCTGTTGGAAAACTCCCTCCTAATATTTCATTCAGGGAGAGAAGCAGAATCATTAGAAAAAGTGCCCCTTTCACATGGATTGGGGGAAATATTTTCAAGCTAGGCCCTGATCAAATCCTAAGGAGATGTGTGAGGGAGGAAGAATTTTTTTATATCCTCTCTGAATGTCATGATAGTCCATGTGGAGGCCACTTTGTTGCAAAGAGAACTGCTTACAAATTTTTGCAGGCAGGATACTATTGGCCTTCCCTTCATCAAGATTCTAGAAGATACACCAATAGGTGTGACCAGTGTTAAAGGATGGGGAAACCCACATAAAGGGATGAAATGCCTTTACACCCTCAGGTGGATCTTGATCCATTTGACAAGTGGGGCATGGACTTTGTTGGAACCATCGATCCACCATCCGGACAAAAGAAGTATAGCATAGTCTGCATTGATTACCTGACGAAGTGGGCCGAATAAATAGTGGTGAAGGTAGCAACAGAGGAGAAAGTAGCAGAATTTATGAGGGAGAATGTGTTTTAAAAATTTGGATATCCCGGAGAAATAGTCACTAATCAGGGATCATAGTTCACCTCTCACCTCATTGAGAATCTTTTGAGGAAGCACAAGATTAAGAATAAAACTTATACTACCTATCACCCTCAGGCAAATGACCAAGTAGAAGTAACTAACAGAGCTTTAGAGAGCATCCTCACCAAGGTAGTGAGCAGCAGCAGAAAATATTGGGCAGACATATTGGTATAAGCTACTTGGGCCTACAACACTACTTGGAAGACAACAACAGGATTCAGTCCTTATGAACTAGTTTATGGTAAGAAAGTTCTACTTTCATATGAGTTTGAATTCAATAATTTAAGAATGGCAGCTGAATTAAATCTAGATCTATCAAATGCCCAAAAAGAGAGGTTGCTGCAACTAAATGGACTAGATGAGTTCAGAATGCAAGCACTTCTTCACACAGAGGTAGTTCAGCTGCAAAGGAAGGTATTGCATTATAATGACATCAAAGAAAAGACCTTCCAAGAAGGATATCAGGCGCTATTGTATGATTCAAGATTCAAATATTTTAAAGGCAAGCTAATGACAAGATGGTTAGGACCTTACACAGTGGAAATTTTTTTTGATAATGGCGCAGTTCAAATCAAGACCATAGATGAGGAAGGAATCCCCTTGCTTGCCAATGGTCACAGACTTAAAATTTACAGGAAGCCTTTGTCAAAGGCAGAGTTCATAAATTCAATATGCAAAGAGGTGTATGTGATGGGAAACTCCATAGTTTCCCACACCTCCTTAAAAAAAAAAAAAAAAAACTTGTGGGTTGAAAACCTCGATAGAGGCAACTCACTTGCTCAAAAAAAAAAAAAAAAAAACACTTTTGGGTTGAAAACCTCGATGGAGGCAACTCACTTGCTCAAAAAAAAAATAGAAAAAAGATAATAAAGATCCATGGGTGAAAACCTCTCTGAGGCGCCCAAGGCAAGTTTGTGGGTTGAAAACCTCCGTGGAGGCAGCCCACTTTCTTTCAAAATATATATATATATATCTGCATCTATGTGTTTTCTGTGTCTTTTGTTTTGCAAGTTGTTAGTGGTTTCTGGAAACACAGGGAAGCATTCATCTTATTTTCCCCTTCTTCTATCTTACCATCCATCCCATCATTCACTCTATTCATCTTGATAAATTCATCCATCACCTCCATACACCACACTCCTCCATTCCTGAGCACAGTGTAGCAAGGGCAGAAACACACAAAAAGACTGCTACAAACATCAGGAAGTTCCTTAGAAAAAAAAAAAAAACAACAAAGTTGTTCATGGACTACCTTGAAGAACAAGAAGGAAATCTTCATAACAGACTCCAGGAGAACGAGAATTTCACCCATGGAATCTCTAGCACCCCACGCAAAATCCACAGCAAAGAGAAGAAACAAGCAAAGATTAGCAGTTCACTCAAGAAGTTGCTCATTCAGCAAGTTGCTCATTCAGAGTATAGGAATATGGTGAGGAACGCAGCATCTAAAAGGCTTGTCTCTAACCTCCAGCTCCTACAACCACCTTGGAAACAACAAGTAAACTCAAGTATAGCTTCTCACCCCTTACTACGCATCCATAATAGCCATAAATAATTAATTTGTAGACTTAGAGTTTAAGGGGCAGAAAGGTGGCCAGCTAAATCGGAAACCACCATGAGGTATGACTGGAATAAAACTAGAAGTACACGCCACCTGGGCATGAAAAAGAAAAGAACTTAAATCAAGTGGAGTAGAGGAGAACGAGGGGAGGAAACACGCAGTCCGTCATGAACTAACAAGAGAAGGAAACAACTGTCTACCACAGAACTGGAGCTAAGCCGAGTTACATAAGCACTCCAAAATTAGTTGCGCTATCTAATAAAAGGAGATGTCGTCTCATCCAAACCAGTAAATTGAAAATATTTAAAGGGAGAGAGACCGATGGAAGCACGCAGTGCTTAAAGAAGAAGAGGAAGAACCAGCAGAAACAAGAAGAACTGAAATAAGAAGAGGAAGAACTAGCAAAAACAAGAAGAACCAGAAGAAGTAGAGATACAAAGGGCCAAAGAAAAATAGGAGAGATGTCCATAGAAGTCATAAAGATAGCGGAAAGTGGGCGAGAAACAGACTCACAACACAACACCACATCCCCTCAATACAAAAATATGGTTTCCACCATAGCTCCTCTGAGCGCAAAGAGTGTTGGGTGTGGAGCTTGATTATCTTGTTTACTTTGTATCACAGCATTGGACCCCTGTACCTTAAAAGGGGTGGCAACACCGCTCGTAATTAATCGCTGCCGTGGGGGGTCCAAGGGGGGCAACAGCGCTTTTCGAAGCCCCCCCCCCCCCCCCTAGCGGGGGGGTTTCGGGGGCAGCGCCCCCGAAGCTAAAAATAGATGTAAAATTGCCTTGTAAAAGTATAGTAATTTCTAGTCAATCTGGGCCGTTCATAGGCAGATGATCTGACGGTAGAAGTTATGTTTAGTTTAGGGTTTTTTTCCCTAGAAGGAAACCCTCTTGTATATATGAGGGTATTGTATTGCAGCTGTGTATTACGTGTGTATTCTTAGAGCGAGAAACAGATAGGGAGACTGTGAGAGAGAATAAAGGATATTACAGCGGTTCTGCTATAGGTTTTGTCTCTTCAATTTTTGCTGGATAATAGAAAGGAAAGACTGGCTGTTCAGGGTGGACGTAGCCCAAACTAGGTGAACCATGTATATTTGTGTCTCTCTGGTTTTATGTGTTTTGTGTGCTTGTATTTTTCGCATATTTTATGTGTTGCATTGCTCCATAATATATATAATTTTCTAACAAAGAGAAAAAGGCAGACCTCTAGGTATTCCAGAGCTGATAAGAATCAAAGAGAGCCAAAAACTTCTCCCACAAGCATGATTATCATTGAAGAATCACCAAGGGGGGAGGAAAGAATCAAAGAGATAATTCTGAAGGAGAAGTTGCAGAAGGCATAGGCAGATAATGTAGCACTGAAGGAGAAATTGCAACAAAAAGAGAAGCAAGTAGCCATCATGGCAGACTTATGCATAGAAGCCCTTCAACACAGATTCCCCTCTGACTCATATGCTATGTACCTCAAAGAAAAATAGCTTCTCTTTCAAATAAAAACTCTATCCTCCCATGGATCACTCCCTTTCCAAGATTGTAAGCAATTCATGAAGTTCTACAAACAAGCTAACATGGCTGATCAGGCAAAGATGGTAGAGTTTTATGTGAAAAACTTTGTGCTGACAAATATAGAGATTTGGGACCCCAATCCTACAATGGGGGATATGCAGTTAATGGCTCTAGCATATTGGATGGTAAATGAGGACACTAGATCAAAAGAGATATGGAAGGTTATGGGAAGAATAAATAGAGAACCCTTATATCTCAGACCATAAGTGTTCAGCCCAGGAGGAGTCATCCTCAACCATCGAGAGATCGAAAAGGACCCTGCACTGGTGGAAAGTTACCTTCAGACTTAGAACCAGGTGATAGGCCACTTTGATTATGTTTCTAAGCAAATATAAGAGGATTGCATTATGGCCAGCGAAAGGAGATGGAACAGCGTCCCTCATAGCCTCAAGAACAGGGAGTACCATACTCCAGAAATACTGTGGGGTGCATTGGAAAGGGCACCATTATATAAGAGGGCCATGCAGGCCAAAAAGATCTGATGGTTGGGAATAAATCTCAGCCCACCTTTGATGTTGGGACTGACTGATGAAGAGGACACAAATGCACAAGATATAGAATGGGAGAATTCTGAAAAGAATAATGGTTTTACCCCCATGGGGAAACTCCCACACTTCTTCCTTAGGAAATCTGGAGGGTTGTCAAAGCCTTAAAGGAAATATGAGAGGAGGATTAGTCGCTCAGAGGGTGAGCAACCATTCAGTAGGGGGGTGATGATGAGCTCCATCATTAGACATATTTGGAGGGGTTAATAGTCACATTTTTGCCTTCTTAGATCTCTTTTTATTTCATTTTTATTATTATTTGGTTTTATGATGCTAGTATAGGTGGTGATTTAGGCTAACATACTCTGAGTGCCTAATATAAGGTTGAGTGCAGAAAATCAAGAATTATTAATCATTTTTATAAGGATTTTATCATAAAGACTAAGAGGGGACAGAAAAGAGGAAGTATAAAAGGATTTTCAACTCTCAAAGGCAGCCAAATGATCCTCATGAGATCCCCCTCCAACAATTCGAATCCAAGAGGCAACCAAGCAACTGAAGATGAAGGGCACTCAATTTATGTTTACTTGGAGTCAAAGTGGACTCAATCACCATTTTTAAGGGAATTGTTGGTAGTTTCCCTGTAGAATAAATAGAGCAGAGCTAAAGCTAGAAGAGTGAGTCTATTCTAGTCTCGATTCCATTCGGAACTATTGTAGTGAGCTATTGAGCTTTATTTTTAATTCATTGATCACAATTTTGAGAGATGTATGAAGTTATTCTTTTATGAAATGAGAAAACTGATTTCATTTGGCTGATTTAAGTTTCAGAGGGCTAGGCTTCTGGGTTAAGGCCCAATCCATGTGCCTCAGCTTCTCTGTTGTTACTATCTTTTCCTTTCTGTCGTTTAGCTAGTTTTACTTCTTCCATTTAAGTTATATCTGCTTCTAATAAGTTTCTTTACTATTTAGTTTTTTGTGTTGTTGTAATGTTAATTGCTTATGCATAGTGAAATAGAAGGAAAACTCTAAAAACTGTGATCAATTCTCCCCCTCTCATCTCTGTCAATAGAGTTCAAGTAGGGTAGACCTTCCCATAGGCCAAAATTGCTTTCTATTTGAAGTTTTGAGAAGAAATTGTATTACCAAGTCTAAGCCTCTCTTTCACTATTTCATCACACATTTTTGCATGTCTCCCATGCATGACTCTGCAGGTGTGCTTCACTTCTGAGCATTTCTCCTACACCTCCATTCCCCTCCTTTCCTTCTCACCTTAATGCTACACTTACCTTTTTTCGAACGCACTTAAGCCCTTCAGCCTTTCTTTGTTTTCCTCCATTCATGGCTGCCTACCCTTTTTATGAAAAACATGTGAAAAACCATTCCAAAAACCCAACCTCCACCTTTTCTCCTCAAGACTCCCGTCACTGTACATCGCATATCGCAAATCACAACATTTGGCTTTTAACTTTAGCACTTACCAAACGTTCTTTGCGATTGCGATATTGTGAAATCGAAGATCGCACATCACAACATTCACCTTTCTCCCTTAACACTTGTCATCATTCTTTGTGATTGCGATACTACGAAATCGCACCCCACTGTAGGTCCCACCGCCATGTCGGCCATTGCAAAATTGCACTTCGCACATTTTAGCTGTTACCTTTAGCACTCACCGCTCGTTCTTTGCGATTGTGATATTGCAACATCGCATATCACAAATCGCAACTTTTCCCTTTTTCTTTTCACTGCCACGTCATCCCCATCGCAAATCACATCCCGCAGAACTTACCACATTGCAGATCATAGCCTGCAACCTTTACCACATCACAAATCGCACTTCGCACAATTTAGTTCATTCCGTTAAGTCCTTACTGCTATCCATTTAAACTTGTGAAGTTGCAATTCTGACATCGCACATCGCGGCTTTTATCCTCCATCACACTTTTGAGTTCTTTCCGCTCCAAAATCATTTCTCACGTTATAATAAGGTTTTCTAAGGGTTTAACCCTATCTTTCCACTTCCAAACCTCATTTCATGTGTTAAACCCCCCATTAGCCTCTTTTAGCCCTTTTTCTTCTTCCAAGCTACAAGTTAACTCTTTTTAGTTAGAATTAAATCATGGATAGTTTAGTTGCATGAATAAGAGCATGGTAGATAGATAATAGAATAATTAGAGTGCATTTATCCATTTGGCCAAGTTAAGTGTGGTTTAGAATTGGTTTCCTTTCTACTATTTGTTTTCTGCAAATTCATTTAGCTTCATTCCTGTCATTTCTTTCCAGCAATTTAGTTCAGTTTCCTTTCTGTCATTTCCTTCCAACAATTTACTTTCCAGTTGTTCTCATAATATAATAAATATCACCCTTTCATAAAGAAGAAGAGGATGACATGAACAAAATGCATTTGCTTTGTATATAGCACTGTCACCTCAAAGATAGTACAAACCCCGGGTTGATAAAGTAAAGTAGGGCATCACCTGGGAGTTGCAGCACTCTTGGTGCAATACCAGGCCTCACCAGTCTCTCCAGAAAATCACAGCCAAGAGGGTTGGATGAATTATGGTTTTAGGCTAGGTATGAGTATAGGAGTTTGTTTGTTTGAATTTGGATTGTTGGATGAGGATTAGGTCAAAGAGGCTAGGTCAAGGCAAATAAGATTAATATTGCAGTCCATTCAATGGGGCAAGGTAGGTAGGAAGGCTAAAACTTTAGGGTTTTAGGGTGAGATGGATTAGACTGATGAGGAGCTAGAAAGATCCAGGCTAAGCATGAATTCTTTCTAAACTGAAGAAGAGGAACAAACTATGAAGATTTTCCGAAAACAGAGCATGAGAGATGTATTATGTTTATCAACTTGAAAACCAGCATATAATAGAGATTAAATGGATCATGAAACAAAACATTCATACATAATGATACATAACAAGAAAAATTCTAAATTTCCATACCACAGGTATCCCAAAGAAATAGCTGCAACCTTTTCATTAATTCCGTATCAAATAGATTACACTAGAGTCTCTGATCAATGCATCAACATCCAACCCGTGAAATGAGTCAAAAAGTGCATGGTATAGACCTCAAGCAACCTCTCCCAACCTCAGGGGTCGAATTCCTAAGTTGAGGAGGTGTTCCACCAAAAACGAGTTGAATATCTAGAGTGTAGGGAGGTCAAAATGACTCATCCCTCACTTTTTGCAAACTGATTCATTACATGTCATAAAAACTTTTCACCTAATGTATTTACCCCTAGGTAATTAAACCACATCATAATTACTTTTACATTCATGATTTACATTGGTAAAAATCCCGTTGACCATCGTCAAACTGGAAAAATTTGAGAAAATTGAAAAATATCAGCAAACTGAGAAAATGTGTCAAAAGTGCAGCACCACTGTCGTAAGTGCAACGCCATCTTCAGCTTCACTTTTGAGGGGGTTCCAGGTGTCCAAATTGAGCTCAGGATAGCTCATTTGAAAATCTGCCCTGTCTAGTTTCTAGATTTGTGCCCAGTTTCCAAAATGGTCCAGGTTTGACCCTCTAAAACTTCATTCTCCCAATACTAGTCAAAAGCGCAGTGCCATCCTCCAAACTAGGGCAAAAAGGTCCTTTTTTGAGAGTTTTTCAACCTTTTGAATGCCTCTTTGACCCAAAAGGGTTTTGTAAATTGGTTTTCCTTACTGTATTTTTCATTCTAAATCCAATGGTGGTTTCATTCTCTCCATTAGAGATCCCTATAAAAATCACAGCGCATAGAGCAATGCGCTTATGCGAGTTTGACTGTGTCAAATTGCCAAAAACTCAAAATTTTCCAAAATTTCCAAAATTTGCCCAAATTTCTTCAATTTCTTTTGCTATGGGATGATGATGAGGTGTAATAGGCTATGAAAAATGCCTCAGCAAGAATATCAAGCTTTTCTCCTTCATTTTTCTTGGTTAGGGTTTCAAGTCTTGATTTGGCCTTCTGTAGCTTTGAGCTTGCAATTTGGTTTTTCTTGAAGTAGTGCTTGGCCCTCTTTCTCAATATGTCATTCTCCTTTTTTTCCTTCTCCAAGAGCTTCTCAAGATGCTGGTTGGCCTTATCAACCCATTTCTCATGATTCTCATTGAAAATCCTAGAAAATTGTTCATTCAATGTAAGCTCATTAGCAAGCTCAACCTCATTTTGCCTCTCTAGTTCTAGAGCTCTTTTCAGCCCTCTAGTCCTAGGTCTTCTTCTTGGAACTTGTTCTTCTACCTCATTGGTTTCACCATACCTTTCATATGCCTCATCAAGCAAGGCCTTTGCCTTGTTTCATTCTCTTTTTTCCTTGAGAAGCTCAATATCCATGATGGCATGCTTGGTCTTGAGTTGTTCATTTTCTTTCTCATAGTGGTTTGAAGCTCACTGATTTGGGCATCCTTCTGCTTGATAATCATTTTGGAGTCCTCATCATCATGCTCATCATCTAAATCAACAAGGTGAAAATTTGTCTCTGTCTCATGGAGGTCATCCTCATCATGAATGGCCACCTCATGTACATCTTCCTCTGCCATTTTTTGTTTGCCCTTCTGTACCTACTTTTTTGGTAAAGAAGGAAGGGCCCCTCCCACAATCTGTGGGGAAAACACCTGCCTATGCCCTCTCTAATATGTATTTTCCATTATGCTCATTTCAGCCTCTTTAGGCTTGCTGACCTCAACTCTGTTAGGTGACTCATTCTGTTCATAAAATGGTGATGATGGTGGTGATGGTGATGGAGTAGGTGAAGTGGACTGAGGTGATGAAATCGTATGCACTGTGGGCTGAGATGGAGGCATAGAGGTAGTAGGGTGAGATGAAGAAGGCACATCTTCAACATATGGAACTTGTGGAGCAGTGAAGATGTCATTTTTTATGAATGTGTCCCATGACATGTTCAACTGGTTAAGCTAATGGAGGAAAATGATTTTGATCAAGGAGTGGTGGAAAAGACTATTCATCTGCTGGTCAAACTCTCTCTTTTGCACAATGTATGCCATTTTTTCTATGCTCCTGAAAAGATAGTATGCAATATTGAGGAATTTAAATCTTATGAAGTGCATGAGCAGTCTAATGTGATAAGTGTAAAGTCTAGAGAATATTTGTGCACAAGATAAATACCTCATCATGATCTTCATCATGGGGCATACCTATTAAGAAGATAGCTGAAAGGAAATACCCTCTTCATCTCATTTCTGTAGATTGGTTTGATGAATGGCTCATAGTACTAATCCTCCAAATATTTGGATTTGAACCACCTCTCACTCATGTTTGGAATCCCTATGGTAGCAACAATGATGGATGTAAACATTGTGAAAGTCACACCTGCTAGGGTTACTTGATTGTCTTTGAGGTTTACACTGAAGAGTCTCCTCAAAATAGGGTGATGTTGTGCCCTTTCAATCATGTTACAAAACTCAAGGCAACCAACATACTGAAAGCATGAAATTTTCATTGGTGAGGCTATCATTTCTCTAGTGTTGGTGGGCTCTAGCCTTATGATCCTCCCTCCTTTGTGTGGCCTTCTCTGTTGTCTATCCTCCTCCTCCAATCTATCTTCCTCCTCTTGCCTATCTTCCTCCTCTTCCATATAGTCTTTGTCTTCTTCCATGGTGTCTTGGTCTAGAAACCCTAGGGGAGGAAATGGGAATGGGGATAACTCTAGGGAGTAGGGATTAGGGTAGGAAAATTTAGGGAGATGAGGGAAGTGGTTAGGGAACTTTAGGAGGTGATAGGAGTTCAAGATACTTAGGGAGTTGAAAATGATAATTGGATTACTGGTTTAGGGTAGTAGTTGCCTAGGAATTTTAGAGGCTTGGGACTTAGGGTTTTATGGGGAGAGGTTTTTCGATTAGGAAAGAGTAGTGTACGGGTAGGGATGGGTTGAATAGTGATGTAGGAAGGTGTTGTAGGTTTTATGAGCAGTAAATTGAGAGTGAGGGAGTGATACTAGGGTTTTCGACTATACACTTAGTTATTTTTTCTTGAGAACAAAACCATTGTAAAAAATTGATTTAGGAAAGCAAGGAGGTTAATATTTTGTGTAAATTACTTGATAAAGGAGAAAACAAGCCTTTTCTGAAAGTTTGAGAGAGTTTGAGGGTGTTTTGTAGCTTCCAGGGCTTGTTGGGAAAAAGCACAGTGCCTTGCCCAAGAGCACAACACCTAAGGTAAGAAAGGCAGTGCCAAATGATCTAAGTGCAGCTCATGTTGCCTACGCACAGCGCCAATCTCCTAAGCACATCGCCAAGAAGAATTTCGCCTCTGAATCTGAAGTTTGACTTTTTCGCGCTGAGGGAGTGCAAAATTGACCTTTGGATGTTAAAATGAGTTTGAATGGGATGTCTTAGTGGTCTTATACTTCATGAAATTGATGATTTGGGCCTTGGGGCCCACTTTCTTCCTTTGTTATTCACATTGCACTTTACACTATACCTTTCACTTGACTCTTTCCTTTGACAATTTGATCTTTTGATGATTTTGAGAACTCTTTAAATTTGACTTTTTGGTGGTTTGGCATCTTTGGAACACTGAGTTAGCAACTTGGGATGGTGAAATTATTACATTTTGAAAGACATAAAATTACATAATGAAAATATAAAAAATTACATTTAAACTCAAAATTACATGACGAAATAAGAAATTTTCTTCACAAATCATCTTCACATGGTGAAGAGATGTTTATTGGATCACCCTTTACTTGTTGGCCTTATGCAATGGAAATGAAGTTTTATTGGACCTTGGAAACCCTAATGACCTAATGGAAACCTTGAAAACCCCTAAAAGACCTAATGAGACATTGAAGGACTAAATTTCAAGATGACATGACTTATATTGACTTTATGGATGGTGTACAGTCGGCAAGGTATGAAGCTATGCTAGCAAGTAATCAAATTTGAGGAAGAGTGATGTTTTTGGACTAGGATACCATCAGTGACTAATTTTTTGCATGACCTAGTAGCATGAATAAAAATTTCTGAGTGGGACTCCTAAAATGATATGAAAAGAGGAATTTTGATCACTGATGGCAGGATGCAAATACTAACACTAACAAATCCCAAACAATCCTTCGGCCAATATTGGCCCCAATGGATTCTCTTGGATCCCAATGCCACCTAAGTCCTGGGACCTGTGGGTTATGATACCATCTCACCCCTCCATCACTTCCCGTGCCAAAGGGCTCAAGCTGCAATATGCCCTTGGTTGTGAGTATCCTCCTAGGATTCAACCCATCAATAGAGTACCAACTCATAATATCTCGCCAATCCAAGCCTTGGCAAGGATGAATCTCTGCAAATCTACTATTTTGATGTTTCTCAATGCTCGATTCATGTTGCTCCACTCGGTCACCCAACATGATGCATTTGGAGAACTCTGCCCTGCTCTTCCCAATGTATAAAGGTGGGTTGGTAGTTTTTCAAGCCTTATCTATGTACTCTTGTAGAGGGCTTCTATGGAACTCTGAATTGTACTCCTCTTGTTTCCTTGTGAGGGAATTAATTCGTTCCTCAACACTAGACAACTTGGCCGTTGATTCAGCACATACCTCTATGAGCTCCTCAATTCTTATATTATCCTGTAAGACAGTGTCTTGGACTGTCCAGACTCTCTGCTTCAACATCACAATATATGTCTTTAAATGCATGATCTTTTCCTGAAACTCTTCTTCTGGAAATTCTAGTGCCCTGTTGAATGTCTCTATAGCCACCTGCACCAAATGCCCCGTGATCACAACTTCAACTTGAGCCTTTGACTGACCCTCCAGAAATGGCTCATCTTGCATACTATATTTTTCATGTTGCCCTGCATGATCATGCTCATCATAACGGTTTATTACTGATGATTCCTCTTTTGATTCTCCTTGAATTTCTTATTCCTGGCCTTCTCCATATGTGAGGATAAGTTGTCCACCCTCTCTGGTTGTCAAACATGGTTGTGTTGGTGGATTGTTATCTACACCTGATTGCCCATACTCTTTATGGATGTTCTCCTAGATATCTATACACTCAACTACCACATCATGAGGAGGAATTACCTCCTTCCTTTCCCCGTGTACTTTTTCAAGCTCATTGATCGTCTTGTCCTGCAAGTTTCTCTAAAAAACATGGTGTTGTTGCTCACGATTTGTACTTGAATACTTGGATCCTTCATAGGTTCTCTTCTAAAAATTGGTGACCCCAATTATGGATGAATCCCCATGATCTGAAGAGTTCTCTAACTATTCTTCCCTTGTTTCCTTCTTATCACCTAGACATGAATGGTTCAGGGCCCAAGGTCCCTTGCAGATAAAGCATAGTCCTCTCCTCCTTAGTTCATTCTTGTTGTATATTTTGTGCTTGCTTCCTCCATTAATCATTCTCAACTCCTTCCACAACAACCTTCTGAGAAATTTATGTTTTTCCTAACCAACTTCACGACTATATCATAGGCAGCGAGTGATCCCTATGGTTCCTTCCTCCAAATGGTCAACAATTTGGATCCTCTTTCTAAGAATAGAAACACTATCTTCTGCATGCTTGTTTTGACACAATATGGATGAGCTGATGTAATGTTGGTGTAAAAGCTTTGTAGTAACTAAAATATTAAGTCGTTGCATTCAAAATTCAACATAAAGGTGCCAAAACTTAACACTGCCATGAGTTTTAAAATTATGCACCGCTTCTAAAAGGTAGGAAGCATGATGCTATTCAACCCCTGAAGGGATTCTACTATCAGCTGCAGTATATTTGTCATGAGATCATTATTGCAGGGCAATAGTGGTGATGTTAGAGATATGACCGTAGTGAGACAAGAAGCAACTATGAGCCTGACATATTCACAAAGTTGTTCCCAAAATTTGGGTTGTATTAATGCACCCTTTCTCTTTTTATTCAATCAGACAATCAATACTTTCCGGGTGACTATCATCCACTAAAACTCCACTAGTTTATCTAACCTTATGTGTTGTTTTATCTTACTCTTGTGGACTGTGAGGATGAGTTCCACTTTTACACTAGTGCTCCTAGTCTATAATTGTGCCCCTTAACTCTGTTGTGATTGGTCCTTATTAAACAACTATAATTTTCAAAAAAATAGACTATCAGAATATCATTCTTCCTTTGGCCCTATAATTGGGTCACTTGGCTCCCCATCTTCTCTTTCTTTTATTATTATTAATAAACCCTTATATCTCTCATATCTCCACCATGTGCTCAAATAATGCTAATAACATTCTAATTGATAATCTAGTAAATCATGTGCCCAAAGAAAAAATTTTAATAATTATGGCCCACTCACGAAATAGTGGCCTCGGCTATGTCGCTCAGCCTTTTCTGAGACAGATAAAATATTAGCAGTTATATACAACCCGTCATTTTCACTCTATACGCTCAGACCCATGTCACATCACACATATTATGTGTTGCAGGGGTTTATTCTGGTGCCCTCGGTCGACCTGTCTTCTTACTGTGTTGCACAGGGATCGCTTAAGGCAGATCGTTCTACGCTCCTCAGGGATGGTGCCTTGGTTGTTCTTCAACGACTGGATGGTAGTTTGTTAACTTCAATTATTGGTTGGAAGTGGTATGGATGCCTCAGATCCATCCACAATTTAGCGGTGATCAGAAGATTCTTCGTTACCCTCAGCTACACGGTAGAGACGAGAGGTTTCCAATCTATGTGTCTCACACCAGAGATTCTCGACTCCTGCGTTCAGCCTGATTTCTTGGCCCACGCTCTCTGCTTCATGTCAGATCTCGTCTCACTTCCTGGATCAATGGTGCGCCCTTTTTCACAATGAATCCACAGTCTATACATCTCCTTCGCTAATAGCGCACACCCTAGCTCGCGTGACTGATAAATAATGCATATGGTGAGCAAATCGCTGCAACCGGCAGTGTCGAGGGGGTCGGCCCTCCTCTGTGTTCAATAATATATCATGACATAGAGGATTGATGTGGTTAATAGGGGCTGGTGGTGCGATCTGCAGCCCTCAGGTTGTAGAAGGGAGGGCGTTGTTGGTTCACAAACTGATGATCGACCTTGACAAGGCATATTACTATTGCATAGATGAGACCGTCATTTAGCGCTTTGACTGGTAGTCCAGGGAGATCTATTCTTCCCATAAGTGTGTTCCATAGATTAGAGGAAACCGTGAGCTCTTGATATCGATGTGTTACACACTAGATCGATACTTGATACGTGGGTTTCTCAACAAAACTCACACCCCTCTACAGCCCGATAACGTTGTCAATGACTCCTCAGTACTTTCTTAGCCAAGTGATGGATCTCATGATGATCCTATGGTGACCTCAAAATTTGTCCTTCATATCCAATCTCTGATACCACCTTGTTGTTGTGTCCAAAACTACGGTTCACGACCCATGAGATAACCTCCTCCTACGAGGCTTGTAAAATTTTGGTCTCTCGTGATCTCGATGTATATGTGGCCTGATGGTCCATGACACTGAGGATTGTGCTCTCCCGGCCTCCATTTTAATGTCGTTGAACATGACCTCACCGTATGATTCTCAGCATCCCAGTTTTTTTTCAATAGATCGCAGCCCTTGAATTTGGCTGTGAATGGGAGATCTGGTGCAACTGACCTAGATCCAATCTAACAAGCCCATGATTTAGTTTTCAAACCAAAATCACTCTCCCAAAGTGCTGCCGCAATTTAATTTGTACAAAATGAAGTCACCTCCTTGATGATATCAGATCTCCTCATAAAGGCTCAATTTATGTTGAAGATTTAGATATCGACCTTCTAAACTTGAACTTGAATATGAATGGTAGGATCTGCAGAGCATATCCAATCTAATAAAGCTCTGCAAAATAAAAAAACTCTTGAACTTGTTGCAAGACACTTCCAAAAATAATTAAGTGAAAAGTAATAGACCAAACAGGGTGATATCGAGTACCACTGAAGGTGGAAAATTGTCGGCTAGGGTGAGGATAAATCCCACCAAAGTTCCTTGAATGAAATGCTCAAGTTGGAAGGATGCATAACTCTAATACCAATGTAGTATCTCGAACAGTGAAATAATCAACAGATATGGAAAATTTGGGTGTTTTAGTTAAAAATAATTATAATCAAAGCACTCAACACAACGAGATCTGAAAATGCAACCTTTATTTATATTAGTAACTAAATAAATGAGTAGATGCCCATACAAAAATATTTGAGCCCCTGCAGTGGCATGCCCAGTTGCTCATTAAAATAGAACTCAAAGATTGAAGCACAATAGTGGACCCTCGATGGATCCTGTTGGAGAGGTAAATCCCCTCTGCGGACAGAGGTGATCCCTACTAGCCCGGATCGGGTCTAGCAACAACCGAGTCATGCTAAAACGTAAGTTCCTAATTGCAAAAGACCAAGATGCGACAAGAGGCCTACCTTAAGTCCTACCCTACTGTTGTTTGTGGAGAAGATGGTGCTTCCGTCTCTTGCTCTGGCAGATCACAATTCTCCTGCTCGATGCGATCGAACACCTGCACGTACAAGAAGAAACAACAAACAAACAAGCGTAAAACCTAATACATGCAATTATGTATCAGTCAGAGAAGATACAACTCATAACATAAAACATGAACATCCGAGTGGAACCATAATCGAAGTCATTTATTATTAATCAAAACAAAGAAAGATACAACTAGAGCTCTGACGCTGGATCTTCCTTCGGTGGGTCGACAAAGGAGTACGTCTCAGTAAAGCTCATCGGGAAAAGGACAAGTCCCTCTCTCTCTTCGACTGTCTGACGATAATCTCCTTACAATTGATTCAGCTCTATTCAGGCTAGCTTGCAGAAGGAAAATGAAAAGCTTATATAGATGGTGGAAGGGGAGTTGGGATCCCTGCAATGGTGGGATTGGCCCTATCCTCAAGGAAGCTTCCATGATAGATGGAAAACCACTTCCCCTACATGAAGATCTGGAGCCAAACCCCCCAACTCATTTTAGAGACTCGTTCAGGGGTTGGTTGGAATAAAACTTCCGCCATTTATTTTTAAAAAACACTCCTTATTAAGCCTGGCGCGGGTGATACACTGGGACAGAGTGCCAGTTGGCGCGCCCTCTTTGGTGGATTCCCCCATTGGCACGAGGGTTGAACTAGCTAGTCGTGCCAAGGCTAAAAAGGCTATTTTTAGGGCTTTTCACGGGAAATTGTCTTCAGGGGAATGATTGTCCTTGTCAAGGGGGATGCCATGAAAGTGGTTTCAAGTCATGTCACTACTCACAGGTCACGGAATAAGCCCTCCAATGTGCAGGATGGGGGATTGCAGGGACGGTGACAAATTACTGTGTAACAGATGCCCCCTAAAGCATGAGGCCCGAAAGAGAGAGAGGGGTAAAATTCTTTAAGAGAGTGTACCCAACTGAAAACACTACCGTTGGAAAACCTGCATAGACAAGTACAACTGATATCTCAAATACATGATATATATGTGGTATGGGCACAGCCATCCGTAACAGAGTATACAATAATCAAGATCCAAGGTATGGACACAGCCATCCTGTAAGGATCGATAAATAGACTCAGGTATGGTCGCATCCATCCAATGAATGAGTCATGTAACCAATCATAATAATCCACAAAATCGCAACCTGGATTCTAACAGACAAAATCTAGGGTCTTGCACTCCATCTCGACCTGAACAAAGTACAAGTTCAAGCATGTGAATAAGTGAGCTGAAGTCAAACATGCAAGAACATCATCTGATTACCAGCCAATGATGAAAGTTGTTAACAAACTCGAGAGGAACCACCAATAATGAAAATGGTCCTCAAGGTACTATAGGTACAATCCACGGAATGTGAACAGTGAGCTAGCATCGAACACCCACAGAATCATCCAATCAAATGTCAATGATGAAAACCTTGCATCAAATGCGAAGAACCTGCCATTGAGGCATGCAAGATCCAAGGTACCGAAAGGGAGTCTCTAGATCAACTTCCTGGATAATGGGCTGAAGTTGACAAGAAGTGACCTTGATCGAAGGTGGGCCATAGTGTTTCCCACGTCATCGACGCAAGACAGAGGAAAATGATGTTTGTGAATCAGGACCAGATGAGAATCAGAGGAAGGTTGAAACTGCAGAGGTCAACTTCTCTTGAACATATCGGCGACACGACAGTGGATTTGGCAGTATTTGACATCAAAAGATCAGAGGTCATGATGACTGTTGAGTCCCAAACTTGCATCTTTCTTATACACCTTTCTAGACCTTTTCCATTCACCTGGACCTTCTAAGTCATCAATATCATTGCATATTAATTATAAAAGAGCATTTAAAGTGGTTTTTAACTATGTTTTGTGTCTGTTGTTTGAATTAGATTTTTTCTCAATAAGCTGCGGAATCTTGTCACTTTCCGCAGCTACTGCAACTTTCCGCAGCCATTTTGTTAAAGTCTATATTGCAGGTGTCTTCAAGCAAATCGAGCCACATGGGCAAGTTGGAAATGACATGGACATGGATCGAGTCCTATTGGCTCAGTCGAATTCAGCTAAGAAGGCTGTGGTCAAAGGTAGCCAAGTGGTGGTCAACCGAAGAGTCCCACGGTGATAGAACTCTGTTTTTCATCACGTGAAGACTTGCGTGGCCATTTCTAAATCACGGGAGACATATCAACACCTGTAAATGGCTCCATAAGCCGAATCCAACAGCCACTTTCCATAGATTTAATCTTCACGGCAGCCATGATGCTAGATTTCTGGACGTGGTTGTTCACGTGTCTTCTATCAGCGCAGACTTTAGGGAATTAGTTATATCACCCTCTATTATAAATAATGCGTTCTCATACGCATAATATTTATCTCTGTAATGTAATTGCGTTGCCACTGTGCTGAGACATTATTTCTCTGTTATGACCGCATTTTGAATATATAATAAGACTCTGTTCATAAGCACAATTCGTGTTTGATAGCTGCTTCCCGAGGATTGTGCAGAGGGCCCCTGTACACGCCGAGGTTTTGTGTATTACTGTATAGTTTCATGCTTCATTTCCTTACATTCATTGTACCATAGTCATTCACGTGTATATATATTACATCTTTCATGGTATTTACGTTTCATCTTTGTCCATAATCTTTCATGCTTTACGTTTTACTTCTGTCCATAATCTTTCATGCTTTATATTGTTGTTAACTGATCAGTGTTTTTGTTCCAGGTTACAATAGGCAGCCTGGGCATTTGCACATAATTTTATAATGACTAATGACATGGAATCAATCTTGTCCTTCTGCTGATTTATTTTTCTTAGTTTTTAATTCCAACACTGTTTTATTCATTTCAGTTTTGTACATTTGCTTTACTAGTTAGATTAGATATTAAACTGCTCATGTCATTATCAGTTACCTCCGAAAGCCATAGCGAGACTAATGGTGAGGGATTGAAGTATGAGTGTGTAGTTTGATATTAGTTTATTTTTCTGCAAGTTAGATATTAAATTTCTCATGTCATTATCAGTTACCTCCGAAAGCCATAGCGAGATTAATGGTGAGGGATTGAAGTATGAGTGTGTAGTTTGATATTAGTTTATTTTTCTGCAAGTTAGATATTAAATTGCTCATGTCATTATCAGTTACCTCCGAAAGCCATAGCGAGACTAATGGTGAGGGATTGAAGTATGAGTGTGTAGTTTGATATTAGTTCATTTTCTTTCTGCAAATTAGATATCAGATTGCTCAAGTTGTTTATGATTACCTTCGAAAGCCATAGCGAGACTAATGGTGAGGGGTCAGAATATGAATTGATGTAATTTGATTTTAGCTTTACTTTATTTGCAAATCTTTGCATTTCTTTGAGTACAGTTTCTTTTGTTTTTAGACAGTAGAAAGGGTAATGGGTTTCATGATCAATAGTTCATTGTTTGTTTGACTAGTATAGTGGCACATTTTCATTTTCTTTTAGGAATTAATTTTGTCATTGCATATTTTAAAATCCTTTTTAAGTTTGAAGTTTGGGAAATCATTATAAAGGACATCATTGCCTTGAACATTTATATCCATACTTTTCTTTTAGAATTTCCATCTCACATTAGGAAACCAACCAAGATAAAAAGGAAAAAACCAAAAACGACAAAAAGTAAGAGATAGGTTATCTTGCACATATAGTGCGCCACACTTCGTCAGCTTACGAATCCCAGATTGACAAATTAATGTAGCAATTTAGGACACACTAAATTGACCAAACATTTTGGCGCCATTGTCGGGGAAGTGTAACTAGGTAGCCAATTTCTTTTTTTTTAAAAACAATAAAAAGAAGGGAAAACTTGATAACTTCTTGAAGTATGCTCTCCTCTTGCACCTAGTGTGATCTGGAGGATCAGAAAAGAGAGTTATTGGTTCAATAATTTCTTAAGTATGCTCTCTTATTGCACCTAGTGTGACCTGGAAGATCAGAAAGAGAATTATTAGCCCAACTTAAAAAAAGAAATAATAAAAATGACATGCATAGAGCAAGAGATTCTAGGGGAAGGTTTGTAGCTAGAGCCAAGAGTTCGATTTTCAAAACTCCATCTTCTTCAAGGCGTATACAAGATTCACCACCATCTACCCCTAGCCTTAATATTCTTGGAATTCAAGGAGCAGCTGAATTAGAGGATTCTCCTACACCATCTACCAAATCTCACTTAGAAAAGGACCCTTTCTTTACTTCTACAGGAGAGTATATTGTAATCAAAGAAGTAGAATCACCTGAAGAAGAAAAGGAAGAAACTCCCTCTCATACTCCCTTGATAGAAGAACCAAAGGACTTTCAGGACTCTAAAGAAAGTATCATGGCAGAGGAAATAATAGATGGATTCGGAGGTAGAGGTAGAGGTAGAGGAGGAGGAAACAATGGAGACAACAATGGTGAAGGTAATAATGGAAGAAATAGGGAAGGAGACAACTTGTTTGGATTCCCTATAGTTGATGAGGAAACTCATACAACGATGAAAAACATCTCACCATCTGTTCTCCCCAACTTCTATGGATTGCGAAGTGAGGATCCTGAAACATTTCTGTTTAAGTTTGAAGTCATGTGCCGAACCTATGACTATATGGAAGATTCTCAAAAACTCAAATTGTTTCCTTCAACATTGAAGGGAGCCGCTTTGAAATGGTTCATGGGATTAGCCACCCAATCTATTAGGACTTGGAATGATATGAAACAAACATTTTTGGATAGATACATGGACTATTGCATGCCCACTAATCACAAGGATGAGGTATTCAAAATGGTGCAAAAAGAAGATGAAAATTTGGAGGATTTACTTGAAAGATTTCAATACAACTTAAAAAGAGAAAATATGAACAACTTAGATCAGGAAAATTTGAAAGCCCTTCTATTAAAATCCATTAGAGATGAATGGATAGATATTTTAAACATGATGGGGAAAGGATACATTTCTCAACTTCCACTTCGTGACATAACAGAACTATGTGTCCATCTCTCAAGGGGAAAATATAAAACGGGAAAAGGGCCTAGAGATCCTTCTCTTATCCGGGCTAACAAATCTGCAACTGGATCAGTAAGTAGGGCAGAGATTGGCAATATGCTTGATGAATTCAAAACTGATATCCTAGGGAGCCTTAGTGAACAACTAGACACCCTTAAAATTCAAAACAAGCAGAAAGCAGAAACAGATGCTCTAGCCATCTTTTGTCCGAAATGTAGGAAGAAACATGCTTTAAGGGAATGTCCCTTGGAAGCAAAAGTTGTAGAAACATGTATGATTTGCTCAGAGAATCATGAGACCAAGGATTGTCCTTCAATTCCTGGACTCAAAGCTGTCTTTCAAGAAGATCCAAATTCAGTAGAATCTCTATGTTTTGTTGCAAGAAGACCTTGGCAGGGGCAAAAAACTCAAGGGTTTAACAACCCTATGAATTCTCAACCCCCACCAAATTGGAATCCTTGGCAACAACCTTGGCCCCAACATCAAAATCCATATCAGCCATGGGTACAAGGGATGCAAAATCCTTATGGGAGATTTGCTCAATTTTATCAATATCCTGCATCTTTTCAAAATCAACAAGCTCCGCAACTTCCAAACCCAAATCCACAACTTTCATTGCCATTTCCACAACAACAACCTTCTCAACAAAATCCAAATCCTCAACTCATGCTTCCATTCCAACAAAAGACAAATCAACTTCCAACCCAGCCATTGCCAAATCCTACCAATAAAAATCCTCAGAATACTTACATGATAGAAGGACAACAATTTCCTACCTATATGATTGTTCCTCTCAATGATGTACAACTCGGGTCTGGTAGAGTTTTAGAAAAACCTTCTATAGATGTCCAAGAGCAAGATACCTCTGAGGAGGACTCTCTTAAAGCCAATAAGGGTTCTGAGGAAGCATCTCTTCAAAACTCAAACATTCAAAAAGAGAAAGAAAAGTTAACCCCCACAACTCCTATATTTGAGCAACATGCATCTTCATCCACACCTCCTTTCCCTGAAAGATTACAAATTGATAAAGGGGTGGAAAAACAAATCTTGTTGCCTAACTATGATTTTCTAGATGAGTTAAAAAATGTTTGTATCAAGATTCCCTTGTTACAAGCCATTAGAGAGATTCCTATTCTAGCAAAAACAATAAAGGAGTTGAGTCTCAAAAGACCAGGAAGGAAACTAAGAGATACAAGAAGAATCTACCTGGTAGGAAAAATTGCAGATATCATGATGGGAAAAATTACCATGCAGAAGTATGTAGATCCAGGTAGTCCAATTGTCAAGACACATATAAATGGGATAGAAATTCCAAACACATTGATTGACTTAGGGGCTGCTATCAACATTATGAGTAGACAGACTATGGAACAGCTAAAACTTCCTAATATTCTTTTTACACCTACTTTACTACAACTTGCAAATCGATCAGTTATCAAACCAGATGGTGTATTAGAAGATATTTCAGTCTCCTTAGATTCTTGGGAATATCCAGTAGATTTTATGATTTTGACTCCCAAGAGTAATCTAGGAGGGCACCCACTTATCTTAGGAAGACCTTGGCTAGCCACAAATGATGCTTTCATTAGTTGTAGATCTGGGGATATGTACATTTCTAATGGTAATTCGACAAAGAAATTCAATTTGTATCCTCCAGCAAAAGCAATCACAGAAGTAGGAGACAATGAATGGGTTGATGATGAGGATATTATACAACCCGTCTTTACCATTTCTGAAATTAATGAGGATAGTCAAATTCTGAACACATTAGAAAATTTTGAGACATCTTCAGAATATGACCCCACACAATTTCAGTTGGAATCTAACATTGAATATTTATCATCAAGACAAATGTCTCTTTACTCTATGGAAGATTTTGGTAGTTCTACCATTGAGATTTTTCCAGAAAAAACATTGAATATCAACAAAAATTTGGAAAAGTCACAACAGGAAGAACTAACCAAAATCTTGCAAAAACATCTTACTGCATTTGCATGGGAGTATACTGATATGAAAGATATTGATCCTAAGACCTGCATTCATCATATCTATATTGAGGAAAACAGTAGACCAATCAGACAACCTCAAAGAAGGATGAATCCAAATCTTAGGGAGATAGTGAAAGAATAGCTCCAAAAATTACTCAATGTAAACTTCATTTATCCAATTTCAGATAGCCGATGGGTTTCTCCTTTGGTTATAGTACCTAAAAAGAATGGTAAATGGAGGGTATGCATTGATTACAGGGAATTGAACAAAGCAACTTTTAAGGATCACTTTCCTTTGCCTTTTATCGATCAGGTATTAGATACATTAGCAGGTAAAAAGTACTTTTCATTTTTGGATGGTTTTAGTGGCTATAATCAAATTCAGGTAGTACCTGAAGATCAAGAAAAGACCACATTTACTTGTCCATGGGGAACTTTTTCCTATCGAGTGCTTTCTTTTGGGTTATGTAATGCACCTGCAACATTCCAAAGAGCAGTACTAGGAATTTTTTCTGATCTAATCCATGATTGTGTAGAGGTTTATATGGATGATTTTACAGTTTATGGTAATTCATTTGAAGAGGCATTAGAAAATTTGGAAAATTTCCTTATAAGATGTAAAGAAACAAACCTTTCATTAAGCCATGAAAAATGCTTTATGATGTTTACTGAAGGTATTGTTTTGGGGCATCATATTTCAGGAGATGGGATTAAGGTTGATAGATAAAAAGTTGAAGTCATCTCCAAGTTGCCTATTCCAAATTGTCAAAGAGATGTTAGAAGTTTTCTAGGATTTACTGGATACTATAGAAGATTTATAAAAACTTTACTAAAATAGCATCTCCACTCTTCAAACTGCTTACAAAGGACTGTGAATTCAAATGGGATCCTGATTGTCAATCAGCCTTTGAAACTTTGAAAACAAGAATATCTGAAGCACCTATCTTGAGAGGACCAAATTGGAAACTCCCTTTCCATATTTCTACGGATGCTTCAGAAACAGCTCTAGGAGCCGTGTTGGGTCAAAAAGATTTAGTTCCTTATGCCATTTATTATACCAGTAAAAATTTGACTCCCACAGAGTTAAACTATACTGTGACTGAAAAAGAGTTTTTAGCCGTTGTTCATGCAATCAATAAGTTTAGACATTATATAACAGGCTATGAAACTTTTATTCATACTGACCATTCTGCAATTAGATATTTAATGAACAAACCTGTTACTAATGGCAGAGTGACAAGATGGCTCTTACTTTTACAAGAATTCAATATTACTGTGTTGGATAGACCAGGGAAACAAAATACGGTAGCTGATTTCTTGTCTAGGATTCAGAATACTAAAGAAGATTCTCCTGTAGAGGATAAGTTTCCTGATGAATACTTGTTTGCAGTAACTATTAAGACTCCTTGGTATGTAGATATTGCTAACTATTTGGTTACAGGGAAACTGCCTTCACATTTGTTTCCAAGTGAAAAAAGAAAGATTATTCAGGAGAGTTCAAAATATTCATGGATTTCTAACGAATTGTTTAAAACAGGGTCAGATCTTGTGATTAGAAGATGTGTCAGGGAAGATGAAATGCCTGATATCCTCAAGGCATGTCATGATGAACCATGCGATGGACACTTTGCTGACAAAAGGACAGCCTATAAAATCCTCTCTTTAGGATATTATTGGCCTTCCCTCTTCAAAGATGCAAAACAATATGTCAAAAGGTGTGACAGCTGCCAAAGAGTAGGGAAACCTACCCTTTCAAATGAAATGCCATTGCAAACACAAGTACTCATCGAACCCTTTGAAAAATGGGCTTTAGATTTCATTGGACCTATTAACCCACCATCTAAGCAAAAGAAGTATATATTGGTTTGTACTGATTATGTTACTAAATGGGTAGAAGCTAAAGCATTAGTTTCTGCTACTGAAAATTCAGTTGTTCATTTTCTTTATGAGGATATTTTTACTCGCTTTGGTGTTCCAAGAGAAATTGTGACAGATCAGGGGAGCCAATTCACATCCAATTTGGTGGAAAAGTTGATGGAAGAATACAAAATCAAGCACATAAGATCTACTCCTTACCATCCACAAGCAAATGGTCAAGTGGAGTCCACAAACAAAGTTCTTGAAAGTATCATCACCAAAACTGTTCATCTACATAGAAGAGATTGGGTAGAAAGGCTTCCTGAAGCCTTGTGGGCCTACAAAACTACATGGAGAAATACAACAAGACATTCTCCCTATGAAATTGTTTATGGGAAAGAAGTCTTGCTCCCCATTGAGTTCCAAGTCAAGACCTTCAAGATAGCAGTTCAGTTGGGGATGGACTTATCAGAAGCCCAAAAGCATAGAATGGAGCAGCTGAATGAGCTAGATGAGATCAGACAAGAGGCAATTCTAAGAACTGATCTAGTTCAATATCAAAGAGCTAAATGGCATGACAAATACATCAAAGAGAAGAAGTTTCAAGAAGGAGATTGGGCATTATTATTTGATTCCAAGTTTAAATATTTTAAAGGAAAATTTCAGACTCATTGGCTTGGGCCATATGAGATTGACAAGATCTTTAGCAATGGAGCGGTAAGAATCAAGACCATTGATGAATTTCAAACTCCTCTTATTGTGAATGGCCACAGATTAAAATTCTATCATAAGCCACTCTCAAAAGAGGAATTTATCAAAATGTTTCAAGAAAATTCTGCAATAAGGCTGGTAAAGAAGAATTCTTCTTCTCCACCAGCCTATTTTTTGTTCTTTTTAGCTTAAAAAAAAAAAAAAAAAAATTGTGTAAGCCTGAAAACCAATCACTGATTGGCAGTCTTATACAGAAAATGTAGGGTGAAAATCAGGAACACCTGACATCCTATAATTATTTCTCTCTCATTTCACAAAGTTTTATGACATTTCACTCCATTTCATTCCACTTCATTCCACTCCACTTCATTTCATTTCACTTCATTTCATCTATTTCATTTCATTTCACCAATAAAATTTTCTTTCATGACCATTTTCATTCAGTCAGTTATCATCCATCTATTTCCATTCACCCAAATAATAGTTGTTTCAGTTTCCGTAGCTGACACCAGTTTCCGCAGCCAGAAGCAGTTTCTGCAGCTACCTCTTTGTTTTTCAAAAATTCACAGCCAGATGTTAGTTCAACAATCATGAAAACAATTGCAGGTATGAAGAAATATTATGAAGACATGGGGCATTCAAAGACATCAATGAGGAGCAACTGATTGAAGACCAATGAAAAATGGAAAGAATTCCAAGGTATGAGTAAAAATTTATTTCAAATGGCATTCAAGCACATTTTTACATAGTTATAAACCATAGCTCCATTATATGCAATGATTGTGTTGAAAAACTCTGTAACCATTCCACGATCTCTATATGATCCTCCCACAATCCTTGCATTCATTTTCAAACGGTCTCATAATCAAGCCTCCGATCTTCACTCGTACTTTGATACTCCATCTGTAATGATGAAACGTGGTTGATTTGACTACGGCTTCTTTCAGCCGCATAAAATCCGTAGCCGTTTCATAAACGTGCTTGCATTTACTCTGCAGCCACCCAATTTTAAATACTGTCGGATGCGTTCTACTCCTCCTACTGTTCTATTGATCTCACAGCTGCATTTCCACCGTGTTCACGTAACCCTTCTTTGTTCCGCTTCACCCCATTTTATTCTCTGTTACGCTTACAGTCACTAGTATCCTTCATAAATCGTGCTCATTTCCACTCATTCAGCCGTCTTACCTCCATTAAACCCTCCTCACGCAGACGAGTTCTAAAAATACAGAAGGAAGGATGGGTCAGTTGTTGAGGACAGAACCAGAGGGACCCAAATTCATGGAAGGATACCCGCAAGTCAAAGATATATTGAAAAAGGAAAAATGGCTTCGGTTTATTCAAAAGTTTAGAGGCTACCATAAAGAGGTGACAAAAGCTTTTGCAAGGTCTTTCAATGGTCTGGAGGTAGAAATTGGGGACCTCAAATTTACGGTGAATGAGGCATCCATAGCAGCTGCTACAGAACTCCCTCAAGAAGGTGAACGTTGGTTCAAGAACAAGAGCATTAGTGATGAAGCCTAGAGAGTGATCCTACGTAACCCAGGTATGGATGTAACTATTTTTAAAAATGGAATTCATGTTCATGCTTTAAAAGAAGACTGGGCCAGTCTACTGTTGGTCATTCAAAATTTTATCACCTGTGAGGGATGTTTTGGGTCAATGTATATGTATCATACCCGATTGTTGATGAATTTTCTAGACAACCAGATCCTCAATCTGCCATAATTTTTATTAAATAGTTTGAAAAAGATGTCTATAACTGTCCAAAAGCATCTGGGGGACGTAGAACCACATTTGTATCACCATGGTCTTGTGAAAATTTTGATTGAAAAACAGTTAAAAGAGAAAAAGGACACATGGGAACAGTTTTTAATTAGGAATTTCTTTGTAGAACCCCAAGAAACTCCTGAAGGCAGTACACCAAAAAGGAGTAGGAGAAAGAGAACAGATGATAAAACCCAAATCACTCCTACTAATATAGTTGAAGAAACTAGTAGGGAAGAAAGACTATCTAAAAGAAGGAAGGAAAAGACTGAGAGTAAAAAGCCAATGAAATCAAAAGAGAAAAGAAGCATTGAAGTTGTGCATCAAACCCCTTCCTCAGAAGAAGACAATCAAGTATTATCTGAAATACTAGTTCACCTTCAGGAACAGTCAGCTATGGCCAAAAAGAGAGGAAAAGAAAAACAAAAGGAAAAAGACAGTAGTCCACAGTATGTAAGAAGAAGCAGCATGCTTAAAGGAAAGTGGAGGAAAGTACAAACAAAAGGACCCCATTTTATTGATTTGGGAGAAGGAACACCTGAACAAACTCCAGCTGGCCATATTCCATCTCATTCTCAGTCAGACATTGAAAATATTCCATCTCATTCTCAGCCAGACGTTGAACATAGTCCACCGCATTCTCAGTCAAATATTGAAACTAGTCCTCAAGATGTTGACATGAGTCCTTTTCAGCCAGATTTTGAAGTCAATTCTCCTCCACAGTATTTTGGGGACAGCCCAAGGAAAACGACACCTGAGATAGACCCAAAGCAGCAAAAGGTGTATGATTACATAGAATCCTTAGAAAGGACAGCCACGGGCCCCAGCACCTCATCCACTCAGCCTCACACAGCGCAAGAAGCTCTAGTCCAATCATTGAAACAAGAAGTCTTTGAGTTGGAGGTTTTAAATAGACACATTAAAAATGAAAATGAGGCATTAAAGGAACAAAGAAAATTGGGCAATATCATTCATGACAATACCATGCTACATCTGGGACTGTGGAAGAAAAAGAACAGGAAATTGAAGAAGAAATGCCAGAAGATAAGTAGAGCACTGAATAATCTTAAATTCAGATGCTTAATGAAGAAGCCCAGGATGTTAGCAGCACCAAGGAAGAGGAGAAGAGGACTGGATGTACTGGCAGAGGTATCAAGGCATATGAATTGAAGAAGGATTATCAAAATTTTGGTTGCATGAGGACATGCAACACCTTCACAGTGGGGGTATGTTGAGTCCCAAACTTGCATCTTTCTTATACACCTTTCTATACCTTTTCCATTCACCTGGACCTTCTAAGTCATCAATATCATTGCATATTAATTATAAAAGAGCATTTAAATTGGTTTTTAACTATGTTTTGTGTCTGCTGTTTGAATTAGATTTTTGCTCAATAAGCTGCGGAATCTTGTCACTTTCTGCAGCTGCTGCAACTTTCCGCAGCCATTTTGTTAAAGTCAATATTGCAGGTGTCTTCAGGCAAATCGAGCCACATGGGCAAGTTGGAAATGACATGGACATGGATCGAGTCCTATTGGCTCAGTCGAATTCACCTAAGAAGGTTGTGGTCAAAGGTAGCCAAGTGGTGGTCAACCGAAGAGTCCCACGGTGACAGAACTCTGTTTTTCATCACGTGAAGACTTGCGTGGCCATTTCTAAATCACGGGAGACATATCAACACCTGTAAACGGCTCCATAAGCCAAATCCAACAGCCACTTTCCATAGATTTAATCTTCACGGCAGCCATGATGCTAGATTTCTGGACGTGGTTGTTCACGTGTCTTCTATCAGCGCAGACTTTAGGGAATTAGTTATATCACCCTCTGTTATAAATAATGTGTTCTCATACGCATAATAGTTAGCTATGTAATGTAATTGCGTTGCCACTGTGCTGAGACATTATTTCTCTGTTATGACCGCATTTTGAATATATAAGAAGACTTTGTTCATAAGCACAATTCGTGTTTGATAGCTGCTTCCCGAGGATTGTGCAGAGGGCCCCTGCACACGCCGAGGTTTTGTGTATTACTGTATAGTTTCATGCTTCATTTCCTTACATTAATTGTACCATAGTCATTCACGTGTATATATATTACATCTTTCATGGTATTTACATTTCATCTTTGTCCATAATCTTTCATGCTTTACGTTTTACTTCTGTTTATAATCTTTCATGCTTTATATTGTTGTTAACTGATCAGTGTTTTTGTTCCAGATTACAATAGGCAGCCCGGGAATTTGCACATAATTTTATAATGACTAATGACATGGAATCAATCTTGTCCTTCTGCTGATTTATTTTTCTTAGTTTTTAATTCCAGCACTGTTTTATTCATTTCAGTTTTGTACATTTTCTTTACTAGTTAGGTTAGATATTAAATTGCTCATTTCATTATCAGTTACCTCCTAAAGCCATAGCGAGACTAATGGTGAGGGATTGTAGTATGAATGTGTAGTTTGATGTTAGTTTTATTTTTCTGCAAGTTAGATATTAAATTGCTCATTTCATTATCAGTTACCTCCGAAAGCCATAGCGAGACTAATGGTGAGGGATTGCAGTATGAATGTGTAGTTTGATGTTAGTTTATTTTTCTACAAGTTAGATATTAAATTTCTCATTTCATTATCAGTTACCTCCGAAAGCCATAGCGATACTAATGGTGAGGGATTGAAGTATGAGTGTGTAGTTTGATATTAGTTCATTTTCTTTCTGCAAATTAGATATCAGATTGCTCAAGTTGTTTATGATTACCTCCGAAAGCCATAGCGAGACTAATGGTGAGGGGTCAGAATATGAATTGATGTAATTTGATTTTAGCTTTACTTTATTTGCAAATCTTTGGACTTCTTTGAGTATAGTTTCTTTTGTGTTTAGACAGCAGCAAGGGTAATGGGTTTCATGATCAATAGTTCACTGTTTGTTTGATTAGTATAGTGGCACATTTTCATTTTATTTTAGGAATTAATTTTGTCATTGCATATTTTAAAATCCTTTTTAAGTTTGAAGTTTGGGAAATCATTATAAAGGACATCATTTCCTTGAACATTTATATCCATGCTTGTCTTTTAGAATTTCCATCTCACATTAGGAAACCAACCAAGATAAAAAGGAAAAAACCAAAAACGACAAAAAGTAAGAGATAGGTTATCTTGCACATATAGTGCGCCACACTTCGTCAGCTTACGAATCCCAGATTGACAAATTAATGTAGCAATTTAGGACACACTAAATTGACCAAACAATGACGATGCAAAGAGCAGATGAGAGGTCAAAAAAGGATACCCAAACCCACGGAGGCAAACAAAGAGTGAGATGAGATGTCCCCAACTTGACATGAATGCAGACAAGTGCCATGTTCAAGAGCGACATACTGCCGACACGACGACGATACTAGTTCCATTTTTCCCCCACCATTTCTGGCGTGTACCCCAATTATTTTTTAGAACAAGCTTGAAGGGGATAGCATATGCTTGTAATATAATTTCGTCCTTCGGACGAATCCATCCTAGTACATTTAACAAGCCCTAGGAAGGAGAAACTCGAATATCGTCATTACGACTGGATCCGATGTCATCAAGGTTTAACGAGTCTGACAAAGGAATAACTCAGCGTCTTTTCATATTTAGAGAGTTTGAAAAGACAGCAGAAAAGTAAACTCAGCAGTCCCTTTTCATAAATAGTTCCTTAGATCTGAAAAGGTAGAAAACTATGTCTGAGAAAACCTCCTAGTCGTGATAGGCTAGGGTATTCCTTTTTCGTAAATAATCTATCCCAACCCGAAAAAGGGGTAAACATATACTAGGTAGATGTCGTTTCGTAGCCACTTTAACGAGATCAAAACGACAAGGGACTCGGCAATCTTTTCATGTTTAGAGAGTCAGAAAAGAGCTGAAAGATGACTCCAAAAATGACTTTTTCATGTTTTTACCGAGTCCGAAAAAGTATAAAATACAACTCATATCACTGTCCAAGCCGCGTAAAAACCTGTCGCTGCACATAAAAGCGAGTGTAAAATCCATTTTTTGACAAAATATATTACAATATTGGGAAAAATGACTTTCAAAACCTAATTTGACTTTGAAAAGTTATAAATATGCCAAAAATAGTAAAACATATTCACTTTTACTTTTTACCTCATTTGGAGAGCAACAGTGAGCTTTTGGTGTGTGAACTTGCGGCGGTGATTGCGACCAATCCAGTACATCATCCGGATTCTCGTTCGTTCCAGGTAAGAGGCGCTCCCCTTAGCTTTTTTTTATTCATTTTTTGTAAATTTCCATTATGTATTTGACCTCTTGGGGAACCTTTTGCAAATCTAGGACTCGGCCAATTGGCGCGGGTGTCAGGCACGGACCCGCAACAATTGGTTCTTCTTTGCAAAGGGGTCGCGCCAATGGCACAACTCAAATTTCCGCGTTAATTTACTAAAATGTGAGCCACTCAAATGGATTTTTAAGTGTTGCAAAGATCTAATAAGGTATTTTTGACCATGTTGGTGCAAATATCCAACCACAATGGTGATTGAGTGGAAGGAGAGGGAACATGGGGAAGAGGACAAAATGGCCATGAAAAATTAAGCTTGCATGAATACCCTCCGGGATTGTGGTCTCAAGAATTTTTTCCTCACACCATGTTTGAGAGCTCAACCTGAGCTATTGCAATATTTCGTTAGCATATGGGACGAGAATGAAGAAGTGTTCAAGATTTGAGACCAAGTACTAGCACTTGAAGTCTCTGATGTTTATTTCATAACCGTATTGTCGCGCAGAGGCCCAGTGCTAATCATGACAGGCAGTAGACCTTTAGGGGAGAAAATGGAGATGATAATGGCGAGAGTGTGCCCAGGGGCACAAACAGGATCGGGCAGTGGGAAAGTAGACATCCACACAGTTCGTGATCTAGCACTCCGAGTAGTGCTTCACACCATTACGTGGGTTGCAGGATCGCAGGCCCCACACGAGGCAACCAAAGCACAACTCCTACTAGCCTCTGAATGCATGAATCCTACACTTTTTGATTGGGCCACTGTCGTGACAAAAAACATCAAACGGCAGCTGACAAAGTGCAAGAAGGCCAAACTGAAACAGTTTGGGTATGGTTCCATTCTGGTGTCATTCATTCTGGAATGATTACCTATTTTCCAGGGCCAAGTGGCGATAGTTGCCGAGCCATCATTGAGGGAGCCGAGGATGGCTCGATGGGCAGCACTTATGCCTAGGTCAGAAGGGGGCCAGCAGATGTCTTGAAGGCCTGAGTTTTTTGTATGGTTACAGCGTCAACTGATTGTAGTTGAGGATTGGCCCTACGTAAGCACCGACTTCACGGGAGACCCAGATCTTCCACTTCTTGAGGGGGAGGACTGGGACGAGGAGCTGGGTATGACTCTTTTTTATTTTTTTATGTATTTATGATTTTTTTTTATACATGCCTATTCTAACAACAGCTTTATGTGTATGCAGATGTTGGCCCAGAGAACCCCGCGGGCATGTCGCCCATTACACGAAGGACCCCTTTTGCATATGACCCCCAAGCTGAGGGCGGCGAAGGGAGTGAGCTGATCCAGAACCTGGAGGGTATTGCCCAGGGAATCCTGGACTATTCACGGCTGGAAAACGTCCCATTGGCTTACCAGCGACACACTGTGGGGGTGCCTAGTCGCCTCCATTGACTGCTGAGGCGATTGGTGCGCGTGGTGACATGTTACCATGAGCACCATGTTGATTAGCCATCTAGGGCTTTTTTATATGCATATTTTTTAGAGACATGTTGTCTCCAGCTATTATTAAATAGACATGTATATTTTTTGATTTTATGTGATGTACACAAACTGCAAACTATCCGACATATATATATATATATATATATATATATATATATATATATATATATATATATATATATATATATATATATATATATATATATATTTCTGGATGGATATTTTTACATGTGATGAGGTTTTTCATATGCTATGAAAATGTCTAATACACCGTTATCTAATGCATTAGTTACATAACAAACGACCCAATGGAAAATTTCACAAAGTGCATTTAATCACATTTTATTTTTACGCAAGCTTAAAAGCACACATGGACACACATATGCAAACTATGCTTGAAATGAGGAAAATGGGCATGCCCCCCAGCATGGTGTCTCAATTCGAGGTACATGCCCCCCAAGCTTCAGTCCATGAGAAATGGAGTGAAGTTTTAAAACACAAGAGATTTGATCTAAATCTAACAAAACTCGAATTGAACGGGCTCGTGTTTCATTATTTTAACGAGGTTGACACACTTAAAAGAACTGTCCTCGTAGCAGCTTGTTTCATTGTTTTAGGAGCTTGACACAAGAAGAGAAACTATGCTCCGATGAGCTCAACGGAGGAGGCTCAGGAGAGGGATAACCAGATACATCACACGCTAGAGAATCATACATTGCCCCCAGGCCAGGCATGAATGAGGAACAATGATGTGCATCGCTCCACAGCAGATCTTCAAGAGACATGGTTTCAACAATAGCTTCATCGGAAGGGAAAACTTCTCTTAAAGGGTCAGGAGAATCTGCATCGTCGAGCCAAGGGGATTGAGAATATATATCCAGAGCCATGCTCGAAGGGGCATGTTCGGGAGGAGGATCAGATGCGGCAATGACTTCACAATAATTAATCTCAATTGGAGTTAACGGCATCGATTCTCTGAAAGAGGTCACCTGTTCAAGCGAAGGGATGATCCAAGGGTCATCGGACCTAGAGACCATATTAACTTGAACGGTGTGCAGTGGTGGCACGGGAAAAATACCCATGAGGACGGGGTCCTTGAAGAGACTGGGTCCTACATTGTCAGGGGGATTGGGAATCTGATCCACGTAAGGAACGTTGTTCTCAAAGGATAAGGTGAAGAAAGACAACTGATCCACAGTGACGATTTTGCCCTCATGAGGGAACTTGAGAAGCCGAAAGAGGGTGGATGGCACGCATAGCATGGCGTGAGTCAAACTGCGGCCAAGAAGAAGATTGTAGTTAAGCTTAGCGTCAACCACTTATACTTCTACGTTGACTGTATTCCCTTGTAACGTAATCGGCAAACTCTCGAGAACACCCAGGGGTTTTGATTCCCGACCATCGAATGCCTCTAAGGCATTGGGAGATGATGTAAGAGCCGGACATCCAATGGCCTTCTAGCAGGCAGATGACATAACACAAGTGGAAGCACCTTCATCCACAACGACCCTATGGATGTTGAGGTTGTTGATCTCGACTTATATAACAAAAGAAATCTGATGTGGAAGTCGGGGGACAAAATTTTCTAAGTCGAAGGTGAGAAGATTAGAAGCGGTCGGATCGATTCCACTGATTGCAGACAACAGAGCTTTCCGTTGTGATGGAAAACTTTGAAGCACTTCCAATGCAGACATGGCAGAAGGCGCCTATGCCAAATCCTCAACAATACTGTAGTGTTGAGCGGCACGGGCATTTGGGTTGTAGGAAGATCTTCGCAGAACACCTTTAGAAGGTGGCCTCACAACAGGTTCAGCATTAGGCTTCTCAATTTCCAAAGGACCAGAGACAGGTGGGGGAGGTGGGCCATCCACTACTTCCTTTCCAGCTACCTAGCGCGATCCAGCATAATCCTTCGAACGCGTAGCAATTGAGATAGGTGCAGCACCATTCATCATAAAGACCTGGGACCCAAATGGTACAGATGGTGAAGGTTGCTCAACCATCTGGGTCTGCTGAGACGAGAACGGTTCTTTGAGAACTGTCGGAGTCCCTTTGGAGCCTTTCAGAAGTTGACTAACTTTAGATCGTTGGGGAAAATCTTTGGTATAATGGTCTCCTTCACAGGTAAGGCAGGGGTACTTTGGTTTACGTTGGGAACCATCATCAGTACGAGGTTTAGAAGACTCTGGTTTTGGGGCGTCGGGTTTGGATTTTCCTTTGCCCTTCTTCTTTCTTTTGGAGGCCTTTTCCATAGGATTAGCCTGAATGGCGTTGACCTCCGCAGTCTTTCCAGAATCTGGAGGGGTGGGAAGAGCAAAATTATGGGAAGAATTAGACTTATGCTTCCCATTAGAGGATTTCCGAGAATTTTGAGAAACAGAACCAATAACACCGTCCACCGCTGGGGTAGGTGGTGCTTTAGAGGTTCTCGGGCACGGAGCATCAGTAAAAATATCATAAAGCGTGCCAGACTGAGAGTACACCAGATCAAGGCACTGGGCACGCGCGATGGCTTGTTCTTCAGTCACACATGCCCCCATAGAAATATCTTGAGTGATTTTTTTAACGAAGGAGGTGGTGAACCAATGAGTTAGTAGTTGATCAGGTATATCAAACTTGATCAATCTACGACGACGTCGCCACTCATGAATATGATCGGATATGTGGGTGGCTTTATCCTGCTTCAAAGAAGTCAGGAGATGCGTCACGGCTTCATAGCGAACCGGTAACTGGAATTCAGTCAGAAAAGCCATAGATAACGTATTGAAGTCTTGAAGATGCCATAGGGTAGTTCTATATACCACTTAGCGGCAGCACCGGTAAGAGTGCGCTGGAAGTGACGTAGACGAATTGAATCATCCACCCAAGAGTTGGACGAACACCACAGATGGTAGGTCATTACATGAGCTTGGGGGTCCTCTCCAGCTTTACCTTCAAACTTAGGGCAATCACCAGGTACCTTGGTTGGAGCCGGAGGCCAATAAGGATTGTGAAGAATCGTATCATTGGTTAACTTAGAAATGTCCAGTAACTCCAAGGTGGCCAAGAACGGCAACTGCGGATTGAAAGGCATGCCAGGCCCTCGATAAGGACATGTACCTGTACTCCACCCTGGTTGAGCATATCCTTGCCCCCATGAGTTCTGTCCCGGGGGATTCTGACCATAGGGGGTATAGGCCATATAACCAGTCTGATACGGTTATTGGTAACTAGTGTATGGGGGTTGATAACCGGGGTGTGGACCCTGATTATATGTCGGCCTCATTTGAGCAGTATGCAGATTTGACCGCTGAGTATAAGTATAGCCTGGTTGTTGAAGATAATAATTAGAACCTTGGGGTGGGTTATAAGTCGGTCGAGATTGACCTTGAGGATAGTAACCGCCTTGGGGTTGAGTGGGCTGCTAATAGGTGGGGCCCTGCTGAGCCTGATAAGTAGGGCACACCAGCTGATTCGGTTGCGACATTGAATAAGTCGGTTGTTGAGCAGGGTTGACAGGATGTGCAGGCTGGCCTGGTTGGACAGGTTGACTTGGTTGAACAGGCTGCCCTAGTTGAACAGGTTGACCCGAGTGAATAGGTTGCACAGGTTGTATAGGTTGACCTGGCTAATGTGGGACACCAGGCTGTGCCGAATGGGCCGGTTGGCCTGGTGGTGGAATGGGGCCAGGTTGTGCCTGATAACCGGTTTGACCTACAACAGGACCATAAGAGGGTCCTAGCTGTGCAACATTCGGACCAATAGGAAACTAAGGTTGCAGAGGTTGCACCATGGGTTGATAAGGTTGGATTTTCCCCCCAGGACCATACAACGGCCCCAGTTGGTACCCCGGTTGACCTGTGGGTCCTTGAGGTTGCCCCGGTTGGACCACAGGGTGAGGCTGCATAGGTTTACCTGAAGGGTTGTAGGACTGTCCTTTCGGATCTTATAACAACCCGTGCTGGCGCGAAGGTTGGCCTTGTAAGGGCTATCCTTGCGGGTCATAAATATAACCGGGTTGGCCCAAAGGTTGGCCCTAAAAGGGTTGTCCTTGCGGGTTGGAAGGTTGCCCAGCCTGGTTAGACAGAAAACCTTGACCATACTGATAAGCCTCTGGAGCGGGTAAACGTAAAGGGTTTTCTTGCTCATCATATTGATATGGAAAAATGTAAACGGGTGTACCATCCTGTGCATAATGCGAAAAATACAGACGGTTGGGTTCTTGGGAGGATTGACCGACCTCGGAGTTCGATTGTTGTAGGGAAAATCGATACTCTTCAGGAGAAATTCTCTCCGGAATAGCAGATTTTATATAGACGTCTTCGGGAAGTGACGCAGTCCTTACGGACTGAGTGGTAACAGCAGGTTTAGATGCAGCCACATAGACAGTGGGCCTGACAAGTACTAAAGTGACCTGAGGGGATGACGTGATGGGTGTCCTAGGAGACATCCCAAATGAAGGAATAACCGGCCTCGTAGAAGGAGTTGATATCCCCATAGAGGCAACAGCGGTCATAATCTGACTTAAGGATCTATACCCCGCTGGAAGTGAAGGACCGGGCGAAGACATGAAAGATAACTCGGGGTTGTCTTCTGGGAACAACTGGTAATCTTCACCAGACATGGGGATTTCCTCACTAGGAGAATGGCTGGATGAGCCCATATCTAAACCTGTTGCTAGATCTTGTAGCAGACGGCGAAGACTAGGAGGAATAACAGCAGCTAGAAAAGGCGAACCCGATGTAAGAGGAGGGAAATGTTCCCCTACTCCGAATCCAAACCAAGCATCAGATAAGGGCCAATTGAACTCAACTGGTCCTCCAAAGGGAAGCTCAGATAGAACCAGTCCCCCGTCAGGAAACTCGGAAACAATGGGCTGCTGAGGTTCAACAGAGGACTGAGAGACCTCTGATGAATCATCTGTGTATGGACTACCAATAGACGAAACTGAGGGTTCCGCCACTATGACAGTAATGACAAGAGGAAGAGATCAAACACAACACACGAGCTAAAAAATCAAGGCACACAATCAAACGGCCAACAAGCAAATTCTAACAGGTCGTGTGATCGCAGGTGATTTATTTTACCACATTGAAACTTAGAAACTTCACCATTTCATGTTTTAAGAGTCGAGAAACGAATGAAAGGTGACTCTATCTCTTTCAGTTTTGAAACAAGCGTGAAAGGACAAGCGCTTGATGATCCTTTCAAATTTAAAGAGTCAGAAAAGATCAAAATGACTACTCTGGTAATCTAGGCAAAGGGTGTACTAGATATCCGTGAACTGCAATATACACCTTGGTTTCAAAATGAAAGAGAAATCAACTAAGGACTTGACGTATGTGCAAGAAATCTCCCCGAATGTTGTGTCTGGTGTATCACAGGTATAAGGCGGCAGACTCGGCTTCCTACGAATAAAGGATAGAAATCTAGTGGGGTCTCCCTTTATATACGCGATGGTATGAGGAGCATAAGTCCGTACTAGTGTTGTATAAGCCAAGAGGCGAATGACAGCTACTAGGTTTAACGATGCCGGAACACGTCACTAGCCTATACCTCTAAATATTTCGTTAATGTTTCAATGCTGCCTTAAGGTAAATTGAATAAATTTTAATGTTGATCTTCAATTATGTTTCAATTTCCAGGCCCTACCGAATGTTATGTCTCAAAATCTCCTAAATGCACACTACATGCCACAATGTATCATTTCGTTCGATGAATAGCTAACTACGGGAAGGTTGAGAGCTTTCACACAATAACAAAATGATCACAAAACAACCACTAGTGTCTCTAATGCACGCTAATGAAAACTAAAAGCTTTTCTTTCAGAGTTACAAATCACTAACAACACAGAAAATATTCAATTTACATTAACTAATCAAAAGCAAAAGAGATTTTTGTATTTTCAATGTTTAAAAGAAAAATGCACTAAACAAAATGAAAACCAATGAAAAGAACAATTTGAGAAGTGATAGCAAAAGTGCAAAGGCAAGAAAGTTCACTCAACGCCAAACACACAATCAGATCTCAAATTGACAAAGAAGTCCCTCAAATCAAAGAGAAATCTCAAAGACTTAAATGAACCATGTAATCTAGGCTCAAAACGAGACAAAGCGGAATTAGAATGAAGAAGAAGTCAATCACTCAAATAACGCAATAAAATAATGGACAACCACCAAACGAATGCAAAGAAGTAATAACAAAACTGATTGATTAAACAAGGACCAAAAACTCCCACGGGAGGCTCGACACACTATAGCACCTAGATGCCCTAGGGCTAGAATGTAAAATCGATAGAAGAGGGAAAACAACCAGAGGATGAAGGTCACAGTCAGTCAAACAAGGCTTCAAAACACTCAGGCAGTCGAAAAAAGTGACACCAAAACCACAGACCAAGCTCAGAAAGCCCAAGAAGAAGCAAACCCTAGCACCTTACAGGATTGGCGCGACTGTCAGGCTGCAACTAGCGCCAGAACAAGATTGGCGCAAGTGATAAACTAGCAACATGCGCCAGCTGGTGCGACTGTCAGGGAAAAAACCACGCTAGTCAAGTTTACTAATGGAAAAGATGAAAAAGAGCAATCAAGAAGTAGATCAGGGACGGTGAGGCTAAACAAAAGTTTAACACTGAAAAAGAGCGAACCACAAGAGCTGATCAAGCAGGCAAAGACCAAAATCAACCGAAATGACAAGACAAACTCCAATCAATGTCTCCCCAGCGGATTCGCCAGTTTTTTGGAGAGGTAAATCCCCTCTGTGGACAGAGGCAATCCCTACTAGCCCATATCGGGTCTAGCAACAACCGAGTCATGCTAAGACGCAAGTTCCTAATTGAAAAATACCAAGATGTGACAAGAGGCCTACCTTAAGTCCTATGTTGTTGTTGTTTGTGGATAAGATGGCACTTTCGTCCCTTGCTCTGGCAGATCACAATTCTCCCGCTCGATGCGATCGAACACCTGCACATACAAGAAGAAACAACAAACAAACAAGCGTAAAACCTAATACATGCAATTATGTATCAGTCAGAGAAGATACAACTCATAACATAAAACATGAACATCCAAGTGGAACCATAATCGAAGTCGTTTATTATTAATCAAAACAAAGAAAGATACAACCTGAGCTCTGACATTGGATCTTCCTTCGGCGGGTCGACAGAGGAGTACATCTCGGTAAAGCTCGTCGGGAAAAGGACAAGTCTCTCTCTCTTCGATTGTCTGACGATAATCTCCTTACAATTGATTCAACTCTATTCAGGCTAGCTTGCAAAGGGAAAATGGCAAGCTTATATAGATGGTGGAAGGGGAGTTGCGATCCCTACAATGGTGGGATTGGCCCTATCCTCAAAGAAGCTTCCATGATAGGTGGAAAACCACTTCCCCTACATGGAGATCCGGAGCCAAACCCCCCAACTCATTTTAGAGACTCATTCAGGAGTTGGTTGGAATCAAACTTCCGCCATTTACTTTTAAAAAACACTCCTTATTAAGCCTGGTGTAGGTGATATATTGGGACAGAGTGCCAGTTGGCATGCCCTCTTTGGTGGATTCCCCCCATTGGCGCGAGGGTTGAACTAGCTAGTTGCACCAAGGCTAAAAAGGCTATTTTTAGGGCTTTTCACAGGAAATTGTCTTCAGAGGAATGATTTTCCTTGTCAAGGGGGATTCCATGAAATTGGTTTCAAGTCATGTCACTGCTCACAGGTCACGGAATAAGCCCTCCAATGTGCGGGATGGGGGATTGCAGGGACAGTGACAAATTACTGTGTAACAGATCCATTAGCCAAAATAACACCCGTGGAGTTTTCATCCCTGGGATCAAACTAAAATTGGTCACGCCAAGTTCTCAAGAAAAACACAATAAGATAGATAAACTTGAATGATGCCCAATGCCTAGCTTCTATCCCCTTTTATAGGCTTGATGGACTCTCTAGAGACCTTATTTTGTTATTTTCCCTCGAAAACCGAAGGAAAATACCATGGGTTGATACTATGGGAAAATACCATGGTAAATACCATGGACAGATTTCGCCCATTTTGACCAGATCGAGAAAGCGAATATTACAGTCATATTTCTATCTTCTACTCCTTGTGACCTTTCCTTGAAACCATTTTCTTATATCTCTCCTTTCAATAGATCTTCATTTTTCCTTTTTCTTTCTTCTTCACCTTAGCTTTGTGTTGAGATTCAACAAGATGATGAGCTTAGTGAAAAGAGTCGCCTTCACTAAGTGGGCCCACAGGCTATTTTTGGTGCAAAGTCTATTTTTAGACATGTCGATCATATTCTATGAGTTGCAGGATGCTATTTGTGGATGGTTGGTCAAGTTGGAAAAATAGATGGACTTCTATTTTTAGACATATTGGGCGGAGTCTATTTTTAGACTGCCAGTCTAAAAATAGATATGTCGAATATTATTAGCTCCTAATAATATTTTTACTCTAAACAGCAACTTATTCTCTTGGAGCACTTCAGTTCAGTGCACAGATGTGGCACAATAGCTTACAGAAGGAATTACGCTTTTCTTAAGGGTTTACTGGAGCTATTGCATGGAGGACTCAATTAGAACTCAAGTGGCAGAGTTATGACACAGTTGGAAGAAGTAGTTATGGAGTTGTATTTAGTTTAACTCAGTTAGACTCAGTTGAGCTAGATGTATCTAGTCTAACTGATTGATACACTAGTGAGAGTGGAGTGAATTAATTAGTTAATTAATTCACAAATAATAACTCATTAATCAACTGAAAAATACATCAATTAACTACAGTGCATGGCAGTTTTAGTGGAGACCAGTGGAGACATAGGTGAAAGGGAAAGTCTGACTATCAGTTGTGACTATAGTGATGCATTGATTGCATTCAACACTCAGTGGAGATTCCAATGAGGATTGCATGAGCAAGGCTGGAGTAAGTCGAACTCATTCAGAGCCATTCTTCAGCAGGGATTGCGCAGTAGAGGCAGGCTAATAGGTGGAAAAGATCGGTGCATGGATTTGCAAGATCGGGCATGATTAGTGTGTAGCGATTGTATTGTATTGAGAGCTTGATATGATCATATTTGTATGAGGATTGTTACATGATCTCTATGACATATATTATATATAGATAGTTGGGGTTTTTAGCTTCAGGCTTTCCCGTTAAACAACTGTGTTAATGTGTGTGAATTTTTATTGTTTCATGTGTGCATTGCAATCTTGATTTAATTTCTGCACATAATCAATGGTGGAATAGATTTTGTATTATGCATGAAGTTAAAATAGTGTGAGATCAGGAGAATCTTGCACATTTAACACATAAGTTATATAATTTCTACATGGTATCAAAGCAGTTGATCATTAGAGGAGATTGCAATTATCGAAGCGGTTCAGTTTTGTGTTGTTGGAATTCGAATTTGCTGCAGTGTTTTCTTGGTGTTGAAGTTGAGCATTCATTGAAATGCCTTTCAATGGATTGCGATTGGAGTATGCCCTTGATGGGAGCTCGAATTACATAGCATGAAAGGACAGGATGGAGGCGGTGTTGGATGATAATGGGCTGAAGGAGTTCATCGATAGCGATGTTCCTAAGCCGGGATCTAGCGATGCAGCCGCACTTGACGCATGGCAAAAGAAGGTAGAAAAGTGTCGAAGGATTCTATTGGAAGGTGTGAAGGACCACGTTGTGTCCAGCCTTCACGGGAAAGCCACTCCATTCTTAATGTTGAAGGCTTTGACAGATTTGTTTCAAAGCAAAAGTGACCATAGGAAGTTGGCGCTTAAAGACAAGCTCAAAAAAATAAAAATAGAGAAAAGCGACAGGATTCCAAAATACCTCACGAAGTTTTTCCACTGCAAGGATGAGCTGGGAAGTGTGGGGGTTACTGTTGATGAAGAAGACTTGGTGAGCTTGGCTCTTCTTGGGCTTCCAAAGAGTTGGCATAGCTATGAAGACTCTGTCAATAGACGGGAGAAACTGCCAGGATGGGAGCGACTTTGGTCAGATCTTGTGCGGGAGGAGATAAGGCGGGGTACCAGGGATGGATCTTCATCGAAGAATGAAAATGAAGAAAATTGCGCTTTGGCTGCCAAAGCTTGGAAAGGAAAAGGGAAGAAATCTTCCAAATCCGAAGCTAAAGGCAAGCAGTAGGATTTTTCCAAGGTGAAGTGTTTTCACTGTCACCAGCACGGGCATTTCACCACTAATTGTCCACATAAGAAGAAGAATAAGAGCGTTGTTAGTTCTGCAGCAAGAGAGGCATTAGCCTCGCAGTTTGAGCTAGATTTTTCTTTGATCGCATGCTTGGTATCAAGTGTGATGGGATCGGTGTGGTTTCTTGACAGTGGTGTGTCTTTCCATATGACCAGAGACAAATATTTGTTTAGTGATCTGGAGGAAAAGGATCTTGGAGTGCACATCAAGATGGGTGATGATGGTAGATATAGTGCGACTGGTATCGGGACCATTTCCTTTGAGAGGGAGTCTGGTAAACCTTTCATCTTGAAGGATTTCATTCATGTTCTAGGATTGAAGAAGAATCTTATCTCCATGGCGATGTTGGAAGACAAGGGTTATGATGTTGTTTTCAGTGAGGGAAAATCCTTCCTTCGACATAAAACAACTGGTCAAACCAGGAGGATAGGGATTCGAGTTACGAATCTTTATCAATTGCAGGTAGATGGCTGCGCTGCAATAGCAGGCAAAGCAAAAGGAGTGGTGAGCCGAGATCAGGGTGAATTGTGGCACAAGAGATTGGGCCATCTTCACCATGGCGCTTTGAAAATTTTGCAGCAGATTTCTACCAGGCTTCCCAAAGGTACACTTGTGTAGTCTGATCATTGCAAGGGATGTACTTTGGGAAAATTTGTGAAGACCACTTTTCATGAGAAGGATAGTCGTGCTTCGACGATCCTTGAGAGAATTCACACAGACGTGTGTGGACCTTTCTCGGTTGCTTCAACAGCAAAGCATAGGTATTATGTGATATTTGTTGATGAATTTTCTCGTAAGTGTTGGATCTTCTTCATGCAGAAGAAGAGCGAGACATACTCAAAGTTCTGTGAATTCAAGGTGTTGGTTGAGAAAGAGTTGGGGAAGCAAGTGAAATCTCTCCGGAGCGACAATGGTGGTGAATACATCTCTGGCGAATTCAAAGACTTCTGTAGCAAAGAAGGAATTCGAAGAGAACTCATAGCGCCTCATAACCCACAGCAAAATGGGGTCGCGGAGAGGAAGAACAGAACGAGCGTGGGTGTTGCACGGGCGAAATTGCATGATCAAGGCCTTCCCATACACTTGTGGGTTGAGGCATGCAACACTGCGGTTTATGTGCAAAACTGTTGTCCTCATAGAGTACTTGGCATGAGTACACCCGAAGAGGCATTTTCTGGTAAGAAGCCTGATATTTCTCATTTGAAGATTTTTGGCTCACTTGTTTACATTCATGTGATGAAGGATTCCAGGAAGAAGCTAGAGCCAACCGCATAGGTTGGGATATTTGTGGGGTACACAGAAACACCCCACAATTATCATGTGTATTTTCCAGACAGTCGGATGACTGTCGTGCGACGGGATATCAAATTTCATGAGGAGAAAGCCATGAAGTTGTCGCTTGAGAGGGAGCTACACTTGCATGCATAGGAGGAGCTACTTGTTCCTAAAGACGAGCCTCAAGATGTGGATCAGCCACAAGATGAGGTTCATGGAATGGAATAAACCACACATGTAGCGCCAAACATCAGAGGGCGGAAGCACACTACAAAATTTGAGCAACTAAATCTTGATGCAGTGAAGAATGTAGGAGTTCCTACATCACAGCGCAGACAGAGACAGTCACCTTACCGATTTACTGGATACATGGCTCTGATGAGCAAGTGTATCGTGACAGAGCCATCCTCTTTCAAGGAAGTTGTGGAGGATCCCGCATGGGTATATGCCATGGTGGAAGAGTATGATTCGATTGTCAGAAACAGTGCATGGGAGATTGTCCCAAGGCCGGAAGGGAAATCAGTGGTAGGTTCGAGATGGATTTACAAAGTGAAGCAAGCTGCTGATGGGAGCGTTGAGAAGTATAAGGCAATATTTGTTGCCCGGGGCTTCTCACAGATCGAGGGGATCGACTATGAAGAAACCTTTGCACCTGTCGCAAGGAATTCTTCCATACGGACCATCCTTGCTCTCTCAGCATAGATGGGTTGGCACATTCATCAGATGGATGTGAAGACTATGTTCCTCAACGAAATCATTGAGGAGGAGGTGTACATTGAGAAGCCTGAAGGATTCGAAATCTTCAGTATCGAGTCACATGTGTGCAGGCTCAAAAGAGCGTTGTATGGGCTGAAACAAGCACCTCGTGCTTGGTACACACGGATAGACAGTTATTTCACCGGACTTGGTTTCGCCAAGAGTGAGGTGGATCCAAACCTATACCAGATAGTGGTGGAGGGTAAGCTTTTGATGATTGTGCTTTATGTAGATGATTTAAAACTAACGGGTGATGAACTGTTGATACACTCATGCACGGCAGATCTTGCAAAGGATTTCGAGATGAAGGACTTGGGCCTCCTTCATTATTTCCTGGGATTGGAAATTTGGCAGCGGAAAGGTGAACTGTTTGTGTCTCAAGGAAAGTACGCCCAGGAGATACTGGAGAAGTTTCACATGCAAGGCTGCAAGCCTATCAACACTGCTCTTCCTGGTGGTTGGAGGAAGGAGGATGCTACATCGGCAGAGATAGTGGATGCCACTGTTTATCGACAGTTGGTTGGTTCGCTCATGTATTTAGTCAATACACGACCGGACATATGCTATGTTGTGAACCAACTTTCACAAGCGATGGTGAAGCCTACCAAGCTCTTTTGGAAGGCAGGAAGCATGTCCTGAGGTATCTCAGGGGCACATCTAGGTATGGATTGTGATACAGACAGTCGGATGAGGTGAAGCTGCATGGCTTCACGGATGCAGATTGGGCAGGAAGCCCAACGGACAAAAAGAGCACATCTGGAGGGATTTTCAGTATCAGATCTACGGCAGTTTCTTGGTACAGCAGGAAACAAAGATCTGTGGCACTTAGTTCAGCGAAGGCCGAGTACATGGTAGCAAGTTTGGCTGCATGTGAGGTTATATGGATGAGGAAGATCCTGGTCGGTTTGTTCAGTTCTCATTTAGATCCCACGGTGATATATTGTGATAATCAGAGTTGCATTAAACTCTCGGTTAATCCAGTATTTCATGATAGATCTAAACATATTGACATTTGGTACCATCATATCAGAGATTGTGTGCAGCAGAGGATCATGTTGCTTTCTTACATTCCTGTGGAGGATCAGGATGCAGATATTCTGACGAAGGCGCTCACCAGGAGCAAATTCGAATACCATAGAGACATGAACGGGGTGGCAAATAATCCCTATCTTGTTGAGAGGGAGTGTTGAGATTCAACAAGATGATGAGCTTAGTGAAAAGAGTCGCCTTCACTAAGTGGGCCCGCGGGTTATTTTTGGTGCAAAGTCTATTTTTAGACTATGTCTATTTTTAGACATGTCGATCATATTCTATGAGTTGCAGGATGATATTTGTGGATGGTTGGTCAAGTTGGAAAAATAGATGGACTTCTATTTTTAGACATATTGGGTGGAATATATTTTTAGATTGCTAGTCTAAAAATAGATATGTCAAATATTATTAGCTCTTAATAATATTTGGACTCTAAACATTATCTTATTCTCTTGGAGCACTTCAGTTAAGTGCACAGATGTGGTACAATAGTTGACAGAAGGAATTACTCTATTCCTAAGGGTTTACTAGAGCTATTGCATGGAGGAATTCAATTAGAACTCATGTGATAGAGTTTGGTGGAGTTGGAGAAGTAGTTGGTGGAGTTGTATTTAGTTTAACCCAATTAGACTCAGTTGAGCTAGTTGTATCTAGTCTAACTGATTGATACACTAGTGAGAGTGGTGTGAATTAATTATTTAATTAATTCACTAAATAATAACTCATTAATCAATTGAAGAATACATCAATTAACTACAGTGCATGGCTGTTTCAGTGGAGACCAGTGGAGAGATAGGTGAAAGAGCAAGTGTTGTGATGATAGTGATGCATTGATTGCATTCAAAACTCAGTGGAGATTCCTATGAGGATTTCATGAGCAAGGCTGGAGTAATTCGAGTTCATTCAGAGCCATTCTTCAGCAGGGATTGCGCAGTAGAGGCAGGCTAGCAGGTGGAAAAGATCGGTGCATGGATTTGCAAGATCGGGCCTGATTAGTGTGTAGCGATTTTATTGTACTGAGAGCTTGATATGATCAGTTTTGTATGAGGATTGTTACATGATCTCTATGACATATATTATATACAGATAGTCGGGGTTTTCAGCTTCAGGCTTTCCCGTTAAACAATTGTGTTAATGTGTGTGAATTTTTATTATTTCCTGTGTGCATTGCAATCTTGATTTAATTTCTGCAAATGATAAATGGTGGAATAGATTCCACATTTTGCATGAAGTTAAAATAGTGTGAGATCAGGAGAATCTTGGACATATAACACATAAGTTATATAATTTCTACACTTTGATACAATTTTGAGAAATCAATGCTTATAGGAATGTCAAGGGTTTTATTCCTCTTTCTTGATAATAACTTATGAATTATGCTGGATTTTTGAACTTCTTTATGATATTATCTTTCATCAAGAAATTACCAAATTATATGTATATGAAGACCACAAGAAAAAGAGACACAAGATGTAGGTGCCCAGTTAGGTTGAAACCCCTACAAGAAGAAAACCCAGCCAAACTCTTCCTTCATTAGGTTTAAATCAAGATGTGACACTTCCAGATTCCTTAGACCTAGACAAATACTTTCTCCAACCACCAAGTTAGTCATTCCCTTCAATAGATGATCCATGTCAAAGTCTCCAAGTGACAACTCCCCAACAATAGCTTCAGTCCATAATTTTGGCCCCCCAGCAACAGCGTCATTCCATAATTTCGACCCCCGAGCAGCAGAACTTCAACACCTAGCAACATAATTTCGGACCTGCATTAGACACAGAATTGTGGCCCCAACAACTGCCTAAAAAATTCACATGTGTGAGAGATAGATAGCCCAGAAACTCGAATTTGGTCTTCCCAACAAATTTCATCCTTCTCCATCTGTTTCGCTCACTTTTCTTCCTCTCTTCCTTGGAGATAAAACTTGTTGAGTGACATCTCCAAATAGGTCAAATTGTCTCTTTATACAGCCTTTCTGTTGGGTTGAATTACCCTAATGTGGGCCGACTTCATGGGGACACAGACGACTTGGTGTGGAGATGACAAATAACCTTTTTGACTCAAAAATAATTATTTTTACATTATACAAAAGCCCAAGGGTCTAATAAAAATGGAAATGAATCTAATGACTCAAGACAAAACCTAGAAGCCTTCAACGAATGCTTTGACCTAGAAAACATTGACCCAGTCATGAAACTCATGCTTTAATAAGTCATTTTCTTTGATAATAAAATTTCTTTTGATAAGTACAATTATGAAGACCGACACTAGTTACATTCTTCAACATGTTGACTAACACACAATCTTCCATTTTGAATTTCTTCAACATCTAATTGATATACTTGGTTTGTGAAATGAATATGACTTTTTCATATTGAGAATCAGTAAACCAAGAAAGAATGATGGTTCACCAAGCATAGGCATCTCAAATTATTTTAGCATTTCCATTGTGAACTCTTTGCTCATTTTGTTCATACTGTGTCCAAAAATAATAATATCTACATAAACCACCACAATCAACTGATTTTCTCTTTTGTATTGATGTAAAAATTACTACCAACAATTCCTCTTTTGATTCCTTATTGTTTTAAATATTATCAAGTTTTAAATACCATACTATGGGAGCATGATTTGGTCCATAAAGTATTTTATTGCGCCGAGAGGTGAGTATATAGAGATGTGTAGATGTAATGTGAGAAATGTAATGTAAACTTTTTATATGTCGGAGTATGTGAGAAATGTTACGTAAACTTGGGTATGGTAAGTAAATAAATGTAATGTAAGTAAACATTTGAAATGTACAGGGGTATATTTTTATTTATTTTTTTATTTATTTGATAGGGGCATTTATTTACTTCAAAAACCCCTTTATATTTAAAAAAAAACTTTTAAAAATGTTTTTATTTAGGTGAATCCTATGGGAAAAATACCATTTTCATAGCATGGATTAAATACCCTTGGCCAAATACCATGGGATATGATAAATAAATAAATGTAATGTAAGTAAACATTTGAAATGTACAAGGAGATATTTTTATTTATTTATGGTAAATAAAAAATAAAACCTTTTTTTATATTCACTCCATCAACTCTTTATGTTAGATCTAACTCTTTTGTGATCCATAATGTAGATACATGTCTTTAACCTCTTTATATTTAAATATTAATATATTATAATATTAATATTATTAAATTTAATAAATTTGGATTTGAGTACACTATATTACCATGGGCCAAATACCATATTTATAAAAAAGGTATGGTAAATAAATAAAATATAAATAAACCATAGGTATGGTAAATAAATAAAGCGTGTTTATATTTACTCCATAATCCTATTATATTTAGGAACACTCAAAAAGTGGTTTTATTTAGGTGAATCCTGAAGTAAATACCATGGGCCAAATTATTATTAATACCATGCCAAAATTACATTATTAAATGTAACATTCAAAAAGTAATTTTATTTAGGTGAATCTTGAGCTAAATACCATGGGCCAAATTATTTTTAATACCCTAATATTAATATTATTATTATTATTAATTCTAAAATTCACATTAATATATTATAATATTAATATCATTAAATTTAATAAATTTGAATCAGGTAGGTTGGTATTTGAGTACACTATATCCATTGTCTATCTCACAGTAAACATGTAAACGTATATGTAAAAATAATGTTTAATATTTATAGTGTTTTGGCTTTAAATAATCACATTCAAATGAACATTGTAAAAAATTAAAATAAGAAGATTTATAAATATATTTTATTAAATAATTAAACTTTTAAATTAATTAAATAGAACTAGTCATTATAATGTTATTTAATAATTAAGTAATTAATTAAATTAATTAAAACAGAACTAGCAGTTATTAAATTTCATAGTCAAAATAGTCGTTATCCCAACGGCTAGTTTAGCCATTTCTGCATCTAACAATGTTCATTTGAATGTGATTATTACCGAAAAATATTCTACATAATAATGTTTAATATTTAACATTTAAAATTTAATCTAATTAATTTAATGTGAGCCCTAATGAAAAATCACTTCTCTCCATACAAATATGGATTTAACACAAACAAAGTCTCGAATTTTATTTGTGAGGAAGCAGCGTTGTGATTGTGCAACACTGAAATAATATTTGTGGGAAGGATTTTAGTGTCAACGAGTTGCAATTGATTTTCAATTGATTTTCAGGCTTGATTTCTATTGCTCCAACATTTTATTTTTTTTCTACCATACATGTGTAGATGTAATGTGAGAAATGGGATGTAAGTAAATATTTGAAATGTACTGGGGATATATTTTTATTTATTTACCGAGTATGGTATGTAAATAAATGTGATGTAAGTAAACATTTAAAATGTACAGGGCCTATATTTTTATTTATTTACCAGGTATGGTTAGTAAAAAAAACCTATTTTTATATTTACTCCATAAACCTCTTTATATTAAAGAAAAAAAAGTTTTATTTAGGTGAAGCCTATGGGAAAAATACCATTTTAATACCATGGGCTAAATACAGTGGGCCAAATACCATATTTTTCTATTGCTCCTGCATTTTATATTGGAGGGAAAAGAGAGAGAGGGAGAGATAAAGAGATGGGGGAAGAGAGAGGGACGTAGGAGAGGAAGGGAAAGAGCAGAAGGAAGAGGGAGGAAGATATGAGGAGAGAGGGAGGGATATAGAGATGGAGTTGGAGGGTGAGAGAGGGAGGGAAGAAGAAATACATAGAGAGCGAGAAGTGGAGAGAGAGGGGGAGTGACAAGGGAGAAATAGAGAGAGTATGTGTATGCTTGGGGATGAGATAAAGAGAAAAATAAGGAGAGATGGAGGGAATGGGGGGAGAAGGAGAGAGGGAGGGATATAGTAATATAGTTGGAGGGTGAAGAGAGGGAGAGAGAGGGAGATAGAGAGAGAGATAGATGTGGGAGAGAAAGGGATAGAGGAGAAGGAAGAGAGAGAGGATGTGAGAGAGTGGAGAGAGTGAGGGAAAGAGAGATGGAGTTGGAGGGGGGAGAGAGGGAAGATGATTTCTTGCACTTGATGCATTGATTTCAGTGTAGATGGTGATTTCTAATCTTATTTTTCTTGCACTATATGCATTGATTTTAGTGTAAATGTTGAGAGAGAGAGGTGGGGGAAGAAAAAGGAATGGAGGGCAAAAAGAGAGAGAGAGATAATTGGATGGAAAAGAGAGAGAGAGGGGAAAAGATAGAGGAAGGTAGGAGAGAAAGGGATAGAGTATGTGTATGTTTGGGGGTGAGATAAAGAGAAAAATAAGGAAAGATGGAAGGAATGGGGGGAGAAGGAGAGAGGGAGGGATATAGTAACATAGTTGGAGGGTGAAGAGAGGGAGATAAAGGGAGATAGAGAGAGAGAGATACATGTGGGAGAGAAAGGGATAGAGGAGAAGGAAGAGAGAGAGGATGTGAGAGAGTGGAGAGAGGGAGGGAAAGAGAGATGGAGTTGGAGGGGGGAGAGAGGGAAGATGATTTCTTGCACTTGATTTGATTTCAGTGTAGATGGTGATTTCTAATCCTATTTTTCTTACACTATATGCATTGATTTTAGTGTAGATGTTGAGAGAGAGAGAGAGAGGTGGGGAAAGAAAGAGGATTGGAGGGTAGAGAGAGAGAGAGAGAGATAATTGGATGGAAAAGAGAGAAATAGGGGAAAAGATAGAGGAAGGTAGGAGAGAAAGGGAGAGAAAGGACAAGAGAGAGGAAGAGAGTTATGGGGAAACAGAGAAAATTGGAGGGCAAAGAAAAAGAGAGAGAGAGAGAGAGAGAAGGACGAGAGAGAGGAGGAGAGAGGGAGGGAGATAGAAGGAGAGATGGAAGGATAGAGAGATGGGGTTGGAGAAGGAGAGGGAGGGAAGAAGGCATACATAGAGAGTGAGAAGTGGAGAGAGAGATGAAGTGATAAGGGAGACATGGAGAGAGTGTGTGTATGTTGCTCTAATCCTATATGATTGCTCGCACTAAATGCATTTATTTCAATGTAGACGGTGATTTCATATGCTATTTGATTGCTTGCACTAGATGCATTAATTTTAGTGTATATGTTGATTTCTAATTATATTTGATTGCTTGCACTAGATGCATTGATTTCAATGTAGATGATTTCTAATCCTATTTTATTGCTTGCACTAAATGTGTTGATTTCAGTGTAGATGGTGATTTCTAATCCTATTTGATTGCTTGCGCTAGATGCATTGATATCAGTGTAGATGTTGGTTTCTAATCTTATTTGCTTACTTGCACTAGATGCATTGATTTCAGTGTAGATGTACATTAATATTTGTGTTATAGTAAATCAACCTATTAATATTGAAGAGCAAGAGAGACAATGTATGATGTTTAGTACAATAGTTCAAGCTAAATATTTAAATAGTTCACATGTACTAAGAGATTTCATCTCCATCTCCTCAAAATTTCACAGTTTTTAGACATCCCAGAAAATAAACTAACCTATTTGAAACTAATTTCATGAGCATTTAGGAACACCAACTTCCACAAGGCATGTCTCAAAAGGTGTAAGAAAACAATGTTTGATATTTTGACCAAATGTACCCAAAGATCTTGCCTTTGTCTCCTCAAAATTGTATGGTTTGAAACACACAAAAAAAAAGTAATAGTGAAATTGTCAAATTGATCTATTTGAAATGGATTTCAGGAGCATTCAAGAACCTTGACTTCCACAGGGCATATCTCAAAAAGTATAATGAACCAATTTCCAAAATTCTGATCACATGCACTCAGAGATCTCCCTTCCATCTCCTAAAAATTTCACCGTTTAAAGCATCATAGGAAAAAAAATTACAACAAAAATGCCAATGACTTCAGTTTGGGTTTCCATTTTTAGTTATCTTTTACAAGTTGTATCAAAAGTTAGGTATAAATTGTAGGATAATTTTGTTTCATAAATGGCAGTCACTCAAGGCATGCAAGTTGACAAAGCATATTGTAAGTTTTGAATTTTTACTATATCACCACCCTAGACATGTAGTTATGCCCATGTAATCTCACGAGTAATTTTATTTTATTTTCTGCTAAAAAGAAATAGATATGGGATCACTTGCATTGACTATACACATCTTCAAGGTGTTACTCTATAGCAGAGGATATCCATTATGGATCTACACCCATTATGTTCCGATAGTGCATTACATATTTATTTGCTCTCCCACATTAGGAAGGCGCCCTTGGCACTCCTTATTTTACCATTGTTATTTGATGTTATCTGGAGTCCCAATGACCTATTTTGGTCATTAATAGACAATAATATAATTTATTTCTTCTTATGTAACTTTTTTCTTAGTGCAACAAGATTTCCACAAAATTTCATTCTACTTGGAGTCACTTGGAAATTGATGAAGAATCTAAACAAATTGAACAATATAGTTAATCCACAACTAGTTACAATGACCTCTCTAAAAAATCGATCTGTCAATGGAACTGTCAGTGCAATTTTGCGCTACCAAGTGCTGTAATTACTTCTAACACTGTTGGTTTAGAACCTTGTGAACAATTCTAGTTAAAAAGACCTTTCTAAAAGATCTACCTGTCAATGGAACTGTCAGTGCAATTCACTAACGAGTGTTGCAATTACTTCTAATATAGTTGGCTTAGGCCCTAGTGAACAATTCTGTAGTTTGGCCCTTGGACGTGATGTTTTTTGTATATTGTTTTAAATGATTCAATTGCACCAAGCCAATTCCAAAGAATGTGCTAAAATAAATACAGCCAAAATTTTCCTAACAGATTATCCTTCTTAAAATATGTGGGATTAATATGGGCATAAATTATGTTTATTACTTATAACAACTGTTTCACATCCTGAGATGCCTTAAAAGATTGACAGTCCTGTCAGTTCAGACAGGTTTTCAAATAAGTGCAATTTAATTTTCATAAGTTATTTTCCATCTCTTGCGTTGCTAATAAAATGGCATTGTGGGGGCTATTACCTAGTAATCATGGTACTAATAGGAATAAACCATTTAACTACTCTGGCAAAGAAGCTGATTTATCATCATACCATGCAAGAAAAAACCCATTCATCAACACATCATAAAACTGTAAACAACGTTAAGATTTCTCCAGGTGGAAGGGTAACTATAATTGTAACATAGCAGTCACAAAAGGGTAACTATGGAAGCTATTTAATAAAAATTCTGAGAAACCTTTAAACTTTAGCATAGTTGCATATGAGACATTTGTGGAGTCTAGGTGCATTTCCACTGAGTAGAATTGGATAAAGAAACTTTGAATTCACTGTATGTTGTCACCATAAGCACATATATTAATATAAAAGACTAGCAACCAAATAACTAACAGTGAAAACAACATGAGCACAAAGCAACGATAACAAAAATGCTGGCAGCTAATAAGGTCATAGATTTAGACAGTTTTGAGTAAATGTCTATACAATGGAGTTGTTTACCCTTCGAGCAATTGCAAATCATATAGCTTTATGATAAAAAGAGAGTTTTGCATCCGAGTAGTATCTAGAGAAATGCAAACCAACGAAAAAAGTTTCATTTGATCATATCAGTTAGAAACCATGGTTTCAGTCTCTTTGACAAAGCCATCCCCAGTCCACTCCTTATCAGATGCTAAACCTCTTCGAACAGCTTTCCTCTGCTCAATAGCTTCATGCTGACGACGAACCAAATCTGTATGGGTCGTGAAATATTGTAAAGACAGCCTGAAACATCAGTTGATAGCATTGAGTTCAAGTCAGCTGAATCATACCCAATTCCTCTGGCATAAGATTGTAAGTCATCCTATGATAGAAGGTAACATTTGTTAAGAGTTTAATTTTATTTTTTAGGCATCAACACTAATCAATATACACTGAATTTAGATAGACAAGACGGGCATACCATCCAGTCAGCAAGTACAAAATATTGAACATTGCATATGCTTACCCACGAAAATCTTCAATAGATGAAAAATTATGCTTCACCATAAAGTCCCGGAGCTCAGAGCAGAGTTGCTTAACAAGTCCATAACCATGCATCATGACCCCTGTGCAGACCTGGAAAATCCAAATAGACATTATAGTTCTGAAAGCTGTCAATTTGAAATTTGAGTTTGAAATCAATATCAAAAGTTGGAAACATTGCACTACACAGACATTATATGAATAAGAAAATCAATTGTTCAAACAATAACCATACCTGAACAGTGTTTGCTCCAAGCAGTATAAACTCAGCAGCATGACCTCCATTTTCAACTCCTCCTATGCCAGAAAGTGATAACGTTGGATCAGGAAACTCGGACTTCATCATCTGTGCAATAGACAATACTTTTGCAAGAGCAATTGGATGCACAGCTTTTGAAGAATATCCACCCGGGGTTGAATAACTGCAGAGACCAAACCAATTGTGAAGGAGACAAAAAACATGAGACAATTAAACAAATTGCATTCGGAAGCTTAATATGGAAACATATACTGCAAAAGATAATCAAAGAAATTGTTCGAGTGCTACTGCTCACCCCTCCACACATGGTTCAGGCCGTAATGTGTTAAGATTGATTCCCATTACACTCATAATTGTGTTAATAGCCGCAATTCCTTCACTTCCTGTCCTCAATGCCACTCTCGCTGGCTATCATATGCAAAATAAAAATATACATACGTTTAAAAAACATTGGCGGAAAGTGCTTGATTTAATCCTACCTAAAATAAACTTGGGAACTTAAAATCATAGAAGAGTAATAAAAGATTTATAATTTTCTTTAACAATTTTAAATTCATGTATGAGCAACAAACACAATTAGAATGCTCTGTTTCTCATAACAGCAGTAGCATTAAAATATAAAGATGCATGATTTTTGTTATACTAAGGTGCCCATTTGTTTGATTTATTACTGTTGCCTCCCCATTTTTCTAACATTTTACTGTTCTGTCCTAACTTTTCACTTTCAACACAATTTTCTCTGTTCAGCGAATAAATTGGCTTTTCCTTATCAATAGAGCAAAACCAAGTCATTCAATATGACCTAATGTCCCATCTAACCGATAAACTGAAGCAAACAGGTAAGACAAAGAAATGGAGCTTCCACTAATGAGCTTTATCAAGTTTGTGATGTTAGAAAGGGTAAAAGAGAGAAAACCTCAGCAATATCCGTCACGTTTGGAGTCATCTTTGCCCAAACTGGGATTGTTGCTTTCTCATTTACCCAACCACAAACCTCCTCCAATAAAGCACAGTCTTTTCCGACTGCAGCACCCATCTTGCGCTCAGGCATCCCGTGAGGACAGGAGAAGTTAATCTCAAATGCATCCTGATCAAACCAAGGTACAAGTACAACACACATTCTCAGAACCTGAGCTGCTTAAAAATAATAAATAGCATTTAGGGCAAAACAGTGTGAACTTTGAAGGCATTCTTATGTCACATACCAAAGCCATCTTCCAAAAAAAATGCAAAGACTACATTGTGAAGTTTATCCAAATCAGAAAAAATATTCTTACAACTCCAGTTTCTTCTACTCGTTCTATAAGCTCCTGCCAAGCAGCTCTATCATACTCCTCCATAATGGAAGCAATGAGAATCCTATCAGGATATTCTTTCTTCAACTGTTTGAATTCTTTCAACATGGTCTCAAGTGGACGGTCACTGATAAGTTCAATATTTTCCCAGCCAATGACTTCTCCTTTTGCTGATCCATTAGAACCTGATCGGAGACGAGCATAGCGTGGAGTCACATTGATCACTTTACTTGAATCCAAAGACACCTATAACATTCCAAAAGTACAATTTGTTAGTCAGCCACACACCACAACCAAATTATCCACAATCATATAAACAAAGACTTGGTATAACTGTACTTAATACAAGATATAAACACCCGTTTCTCTAAAATATAACTCGTATCATCTTTGAACAATTATGAGAAAAATCACTAGCAACCAGTATGCACTTGTGTACAACAAATTATTGTTGGGCTCTGTTGCTTTCTTAATTCACCCGTCCTTTGTACATGCAGCAACTTTTTTTTATTAGATAAAAATGCATATTTCATCCATCGTAAAGGAGTGCTTGTGAAAAGAATTCCAGTTCCAAGTCACTATCTAATAACATTGCAACATGTAAGCAAGCCAGAGCTTGTATTATAAAGTTCAGCATATTTAACATATGATGATGATGATGACCATTCACTGAGACCAAGGTCTATTGGACCTTTAGAAAATAAGGTTTTAACTGATTTGTTATAACATTTTTTTTTCTATGAGTGGTAATATTAAAGAGAAACTTACCTAATTTTTTTTTGGTTTTGATGAGTTAACAAGTTATGAAGATCGGTAGTGTTACAAATGTTTTGAAATTAAAACCTAATGTGCCCAAGGGGAGCAGCTCAAGCAAACAAAAGAAAGAAATTAAAACCTAATGTGAGGATAGGCAAAGGCTAAAACAGTCAAAGGGACAGTACTTTTCAACATCCATTTTCTCAGTACCTAAATATGTATGTATAAACAGATTTAAATTATCTTATAGAAACAGAAAATATAAACTTAAAACATGAAATTTGAATGGTTTGGAATTATATGCTTTCAATGCCCGTCATTTTTGCCTTAACTCCTTGTCCTAACATTCTTAGCTTTCCTTCAGTGACCCTAAGCAAACATTTCCACTCCCACTTGGAACAATGCCTAAGGAAGTTGCTAGTTAATAGCTTTGCAACATTTAATCTAGGGTAGAGTTGGTGATATTTGTGGCATGACATGCATTTTCCATGAGCATGACATGCATTTTCCATGAATAGGCTCAAAACAAACTCGGTTGTGGTTTGCATATGCATAGCATGCTCCCACTAGTAGAGAAGACACTGCTATTAATGCTATGACTTAGTATAGCCATTAACAGAGGCTCCCGTTTTTCATTTTCTCTCTTATATTGAGCTCTAGGAAAGAGACTTTAGCAGCTAGGGACGGCCTAGTGAATGTGCCCCCTATTTGGGAAGATAAACTTTGAAAAACTTGTATTGGTTCTATCTTTTTTGTCAAAATTGTATGGAATGGGTGTATACAAGTTGTAATCAATACAACCTTCTCCAATTTCCTGGAAATCTTCCTTGCTAGAAAATAAGTTTCCTTGGGTCATTGAACCCAATGTAGCAAGGTAGCTTCATTAGAATAGAATTTTTTTTTCTGCATTTGCGAACAAATGAGAGAAGTTGAGAACCTTTGTTTAAGAAAATTCATAAAAGTAAATGCTTTACCCTGTATTAAAACAACCTAAGATGTGAAAATCTTCATTTGCATATTACACTGCAATTGTAAAAGGGATGTGGTGCACCAACGCCAACTGCTAGAGTTTTGGGGAGAGGCTCCCTACACTATGAGTAGGGAACCACCTACCAATTAATTTTCCTAACCCTTTAGCCCACTCTCACTAGTCACAGTGATCTAAAGGAAAACCTTCCCATTGTGCTAGTCAAGTTGTTTGTGAGTGCAAAGAGAGACCCATGGTTGGAACTTGGCCTCCCTTACCTCCTCTACTAGATAACAAGTACGTGCAGCTCACATTAGCCATTTTAGAGAGAAAAGGCCTCCTAAGCCAAAATAGGGTAACCATCAACCTGTTATATATGGATGGAGGTCACTGCCCAGGGTAGGATGATTCCCTCTGCTACTTAATTTATGTTAGGTTTAAGGAAACTTTGTACCCAATGAGAGGCTACTCAATTTCTTAGTTTCCAAGTGCTATTAGTTTGTGTTGGCTTATGCAACCCATCTCTTTGCATAAATTATCCTTGATCCGAAACAGATCACTACAAATTTGTCATTTTTCCAAGTACTTTTTGAGTGAAAACTTGGAGCCATGGACTTGTAGGGTCCATTTTAGAGACAGATCTTATTTTGGCATTTTGGAGTCTGTAAACTTCTGGAAGTCGTTTCAAGCGTTAATTGAATGTTTTTGGGGACAAAACTTTGCTTACAAAGTTAGAAAAGATCATATAAGATTATTTTATCAATGATCAACTAATGACCATTGAAGTAAGTCAATTAGGCTGTCAAATATAACGATGTTGATGCAAAGCAGGAGAACAAAGACAACACCTATAAGCTTAAGCATGAGAAAAAAACTCCAAAAGCAAAGACCAAAATTAAAAGGAGGATGTACAAAGAGCATGGATCCAAAATTCAGAAGCCTAAGAAACTAGCATATCAGAGACCATGAGAGCTAACTCTCCCAACATCCAAGGCCAAATGGAGAAAACTCAAAATAGAATACCATATAGAGGAGGATCTCGACTACATACTACACTACTACTTGGAAGAGGATGACCTCAAGGGAGACTTGGGTGAGATCATCCAGCTGCTAAGATGACATCTACACTGGCAATGAGCCTAAGGTCTCCATGAAGTGGGGATAAACCCACAAGCCTGGACTAACCTAGAATTGAAGCCAAGGCCACTATCCATCTATCTCTTGGAGCTCCTGGCGGATGGGAGCACTATAAAACAGGAAGTGATCTCTCGAGAAAGTATTAGTTTGGGAGGTGGTTAGAGAGTGTAGAAACCAAGCTCAAGGGCCTCCTACATGTGTATGGCCAAGTATCTCTAGTTAATGTACTTGAAGAAATGGAGAGGGTTTGTAACCCCCTAAAAGACAATGGTACTTCACACAAATCTTGTAGTAAATGGGGTAGCGGAAGATGAAATGCATCTCTATTTCAACCTCTCGAAGGTGGCATGACTACAAAATTCTATCTAACCAATAGAGCTGCCACTTTGTCTCCTCCCAAAGTCTATGAAAACCTACTCTAAACTAGCCCAAGAAAATACAAAGAGCATGCATTCAATGACAACACATATAAGGATGTTGGACAATGAGTTTGTCTCTCAACTCCATGAGTTACTTGGTGTAAAAATCCATCTTTGAATATCATGCACCTTGTGGGCTAATCCAAGTAATCTGTATGAAATGCCTATAGATGTCATCTCAAACAATTCTATTCAACTCTTTCCTAGTAAGTAAGAGGTGGCCGAAAGTGTCAAGAGAATATTTGAATGCAGAAATCTAATCCATCAAAATGCCCATAGATTCTAAAAGTCCTCAAAGCCTTCAACGTTATTCTACTCATTGAGATGTTTTCAACTTTTCAAAGATCATCACAATTGAAGTCCATCTGAGGAAGTTATGCCTCCTACAAGTTGACTTATGCTCTAACCACTACAATACCAAGAGGATGTCCATTCAATGCCCATTACTCACATATGTAACTAGTCACATGAGGATTTAAAGAATATTATAGAGGGTCGAAAAACCCTAACCCTAATAGGGAGTTTGGACATGCAAAAACCATATCCTTAACCCTCAAGACATGTTCAACATTAAGTTGTAAGGAAAGAGAGGAGTTCTATTCATATTATATTGGTTTACCTATAGATGAGTAGAGCAAAGGAGTGGGATATTTAAGCAAAGCAAAGGATGTAGAAGACTCTGTTGGCAACTATTCAAGCCATAGTGTCTACTATAACTCCATTGTGAGTCTGTCTTTTTTTGTATCTCACATTTTCAATTTGAGAATAAAAGAGCAAGGCACAATCCTCACCTTCTTGTTTGTTTTTTCCATATTGAGATTCCCTAAGTACATTTCATGTTCATTGTATTAATATTGTGGTCATTGTATTATTGTAGCTTCTCTTTTATATTCTCAATTTATTTCCATATTAAGCACTATACCTATAATTTTACATCTTCAACATTACATAATATAGGATAACCTCCTAGTGTTTTGCAATAAGTGAAATCTGTTGTGGCAAATTGTCTAGTGTAATATCCACAACAATTTACTGATCATATTATTATAGTGGTTTTCTTTGGGATTTTCATGGAATACTACAAGATTCACAAATCAGCATAAACAAAAAAGTATCAACCTCCTAGAGTTTTGTAAAAACTTGTAACATCTATTGTGGCAAACTGTCTACTGGAATATCTACAACAATTTACTGATCATAATGTTATTAGAACAGTTTCCTTTGGGGTTTTCATGGGATATTGCAAGATTCACAAATGGGTGTAAATACTAAAGAAAGAAATCTCAAACACTAGCCATGGTAGTGAGTATAGTAGCAATCGAAAGGATGACTGGGAGGAGAGATTCATAAAACATTCATAGAGATAGAAGAACAAAGTCTCTAGCATCTCTTGCAATATGGAAAAACTAATGTCAGCTCTAGAGAGCAAGTTCAAACTTTTTGAGGAGCTTGGTAGCTCTAACTCTAACGTTGGCTCTAATTCAAAACCTAAATATCAGGAAGAGCCAAAAAAAGAGACAAGGAAAGAGAGAACAACTTCTAGAATCAAATCTTCCCATTCTTTGTTCAAAGTGAAAGTGAAAGTGAAAGTGGCCAATGAACCCTATCAAGGTGAGATTGATGTTGTAAAGTCAAACTAATGGTTGCAATAGCCAAAAGTTTATTTTAGTTTGCATAGCATAGGAGAAGAGAAAAAGATATAATTTTCCCCATCGAGGTTAAGAGAGCCACACCAAAACTTGCTGGGAAAGCCATATGGAGACAATTACTAGAGTTTGATCCACCAATAACTAAGTGGGAGGTGTTGAAAACCTCACTAAGTTCCATTTTTACCCTGTTGGGTACAAAGAGTACCATTGGATCAATTAGCACTACTTCCAACAAAAGCAAGGGCAAATTGTGCAAAAATACTCCATTGAGTTTAGAAAACAAGCCATTCTGTTGGGAGCATTTGCCAAGAAAATGGATGTACTCCTTGAGTATCTAGGTGGTCTCCACAATGATTTGAGGAAAATGATGCTATTTGGACCTAAGACTATCGATGAAGCTTGTATACAAGCACAATATATGGAGATGGGCAAGAAGAAAGGATAGAAAAAGGGGCCAAAGCAAATAGACCACAAGATGCCTCCGGGTAAGGGCAGTAGAAGTGGAAAGGAAAAGGTAAGCCTATAGCAGCCACTATGCATCAATGCAAAGATCCAAGCAACCACTATAACCATTATAACATTGATGACATGCCAAAGATAAGTGTTGGAAGCTATATTTGGAGCCAAACCCAATGACCAAGAAGAAGAAAAAAATGCCCGCGATGGATTTGGGCAATCAGGTAGACAGGAAGATTGTCTAAACTACAATGCAAAAGAGGTGGAACATTATTAGCCTCCATCCCAAGAAAGAGAAAGAGACGACTAAGCTATTTTATTCCAAAAAGCTAAAACCTAGAAAGGATGCTCCAAAGATGTGCAATAAGCTTACAAAAACCTTGTAATATCCCAAAAACAAAGGCAGATTGTCTCCTATCAAGGTAGTAGGCGTCAAACACCTTCCGGTGAAAGTTGAAACCATACCTATTGGAGCCAGTAGTACATTTGCAGTAAGGACTTCTGGTGCTTTACGATGTGGCAGATATCCAACAGATGATGTAATGTTTGATTTGAAATGTATGAGTTCTGCTAGAGAGGGTGCAGTCTTCAATGACAAACTTGTAGAGTAGCCAAAACTACTTGTGAAGAGGGCAACATTCGAAACACTGTTCTTCAAAGTACGTTTAGCTACTCTGTTACATACTTATCCTTAGATGACAGGAATACCATTTCACCTAAGGAATGTTACATATCTAGTTGGATCCCACAAAGTAACCAAAAGTACTGACGAAGAAGTCAAGATGCAGAGTAAGCCAAAAATTCCAGTACAGTTAAAAGATCCATTTGCAGATTGATGTCGAAGCAACAAGATATTACTTTTATAGAGACCTAAGGCAACTTACCTCAAACACTTACGATTATTAATCTTAACTAAATTACTTTCTGATATTGATATGTGCACGTTTAATATTAACAAAGATAAGCTAAGGAAATTCACTCAACTGTACAGGAAATTTTCAGACCTCACCATTAGTTCTAGTTTCCAGGGCAACAAAATGCCTCCTATGACGGCATATGGAGTAGTGAAGTAGCAAAGGGATAAAATCTGTAAAACCATGGCAGTTGTCCTATTTTCTGAAAGCTAACAAACAAATGCTCTAGATTACCTAATTATAGCGCAAACAAGAGCTTTTAAAAATGATGATGTTCAGATTAGGCATTATGTTTCCATAGAGGGCTATGTTTGACTCGATGTTCCACCAAGTCCCCTGGAGGTGGGAGCGAGGGGGCGAGGGAGCGCGGGAGCGGCCTATGCAAAAGCTCCCTACCAATTTTCAGGAAACGTGGGGGACGTCGGGGTCATAAAAATTATAAAATTTAATATTTATAATGTAACTATATTTTTGCAAGGAATGTATATACAGTCATCATACACTTGCATCATGAAAGATAAATCATAAATGATAAAATTACAAATCGATGAATCATGAATCATATAATTGAAACAAATTTAAAAGTTAAAAGTTAAAACATACATCATACAATCATGCATGTAAGTTTGTAAGTTTGTAACTATATAATCATTAATGTAACTACTAACAATGTAAAATGAAAATAAAGTTTGAGATATCATATGACATATTATATCAACTTTCAAGATTCAAAATAGAGTTTAAACTGAAGTTTACAACTAAAGTCTGAAACATAAAACTTAAACGCAAATAAGTTATGTCTGAAACATAAAACATAAAACATAACATATGAATATCAAATGATATCATCATAATGATAAATGAGCATAAATGCTCAAGTTAATGCCCCACTAGTCTCTGCATCAACTTCTGCACGAATATATCAGGATCAACCATGTCACCATCTGAATCAGAATCACTTGGATTCTCAAATATGCTAAGTGGCACATCAACTTTTAACACGAAACCATAAACTAAAAGGGGCGGTGAGGGGGCGTGAAGGGGGGTGTGAGGGGGCGTGAGGGGGCGTGAAAGGGGGTGTGCGGGGGTGTGAGGGAAACGTCCCCTAGAAGTCCCCAAGACCCCGGAGTGCGAGGGGGCGAGGAATCTAGACCCCTAGGTGGGGGGCCGAGACCCCGTGTAACACTGGTTTGACTACGATTTCATTAAATGGTCATCTTTGCATTAGAACATACAGTTAAGCCACACCTGAAAACAATCTCTCATGATGATAATTTGATTTTCTGTGTAAACAAGAAAACAACTACTGGACTTTGAACCAAAAAGTCCAGGAACCAGTTCACTATAACTGTGTAGGGGAAAAAGAACAGGTCAGGCAGCACTGATATAATATTTTTTAGAATGTTTATTTTAAGAAATTGTGATGAGATTTCCAACCAGATGTGTTTTATTTCTCTAATTTAACAAATTTAAAGAACTACAAATAAATTATTATAGATCCACTTTCAACATAGATCTATGAAGTGTCCAACGGAAAAAGGAAACATTGAAGCTTGCCTGTTGTGTCTTTCCATCCCTTTCCCTTTGTCCAGTTAAAATGGATCTATGCTATTTTCAAGTTCAGAATCTAGATTCAAGATCAGAATATAGCGTTAAAACATTGAGAACCAGAAAAAAAAATCGAGCTTTAATTATACGGTTTGTAGGAAGCGTACTTCTATGATTTAAACTGGTCGTTAATTTAATGAATCAAATATGTTTAAAAGATGACTATGGAAATTCAGTTTCGTCCCACCTAATTTAAAAAGCGGAGGATGAAGCTTAGATAAATTTCATCATTCTAACTTTCAACTACCCTGGTCAAATCTGCAGAAATTTATTAGAACAAATACCCCCATAAAGTTTACTTCTTCACCCTCAAATACAGACAGCAAAGCTTCTAAGACTGCAAACTCTGCAGAGCGCCGCAAAATTCGAAGATTATTGCAACATATTTTTTTAACGATCCTTTCTTGGAAGTAAACAAATAATTTCAGAGCCAAGGGTTTGTAAAACGCACCGTTTTGGCAATGACAGCCCCCCATCCTTCGTCAAAGGCCCGTTTCATGACCGTATAATTCGTTCCGGGAGGACCTGAACCAATCACGAAGGGATTCGGCATGTGCAAGCCGTTGACGGTCACGCTCAAATCAGGACCGGCCCCGTTTTGGTCTGCGCCTTGGCTGGCTCTTATCTTTAAGGAAACTCTCTTAGTTTTCCCATGGCCGATCGCAGCAGGATTACTCGGTGCTCTTAAAAAGGGAGAATTGATACCTGCCGCGGCTGCTCCATTAATTTTCTGTACATTCAATCCAAGGCTCGCCATGTCTGCTCCTACAAAATTGATTCCAGAAATATCACAAAATCCAGGGAAAGAAAGGAAATGGGAAAGCCCAATAAAGAAAGTATCATTCCCCTGCTACTATGCCACTGTTTATAAAGATGTCACGCAACACAAAACCAAACCAGTTTGGCACATGTTGACGTTGTAGATTTGTTTATTCGCCGCGGTCTCTGTCATTCGACGAAATTTTATTCGCCTAACCCCCGTGGTTCATGACGCGTCTGATCCTGTTTAACGTGGATCGCGCAGTCGTTATCAGTTTATTTATGCAAATTCAAATCCGCTTTGATTATTACTACGGGGATAAACGCGAACGTGGAGAAAACGGATTTTTTGAATTTTTTTCGCAGAATATGCCGAAGAAAATCGAATTTCAGAGATGACCATCGAGATTCGAAATCAGGGTTGAACTTTTCTTCGGGCTGTCCAATTTGAGAAATAGAAAGTTAAAAAAGGCGATCCATTCGAATAAATTCATATTCATAAAGTAAGTCATGGCAAAATTATAATTATTCAATTGATTTGAATAAACTCGCATACATAAATTAAACCATAGCAAAATTATAATTATCCAATATTTCTTTTTACGATATTAAAATGTCAAAATTTTGAACAATTGAATAAATTCATAGATATAGACTACACTACTAACGCAGGACAAAATTATAATTATCTATTAAAAAAAATTTAAATCTCTATCAAATTTGGCCAGAAAAACTTTTTAGTACGAACTTAGTTGTTTTATGTATTATTATAGATAAGATTTATGGGAATATTAAATAACTATTATTTATGTAAGGAAAAATGTTTAATTATAAAATGGTATAAAAATAATATGTAATATAATAAAGAATTAGAAAATTAAAGAAAGATAAAAATATGATGAGGAAATTAAGATCTTAATTAGGGTTATTTTGAGTAATTGTGAGTAATGATTACTATTCTTCCCACCAGTGTTTAAATCTCTCTTGAAAGGGAGGCTAATTTCATTTCTTAAAAGAAAATTCAATTATCAGGTGGAACAATTATTATCCTTTTTACAGTGACATGTTGAGTTTTGATGCCATGATGAATATTATTGTAATGGTGGGCAATCTCACACTCTTAAGAGAGTGTAAATGTGGGCTGGCATGTTGAGCTTTGAAGTCGTGACAAATATTGGTGTAACACTCTTAAGTGAGTATAAGTGTGGGAAAATAAGTGTTTGAACTTTGATGCCATGATGAATATTGTTATAATGGCTTAGAGCTTGACAAAATCACTCTTAAATGAGTACAAGTATGGTTTGTCATGTTGATTTTTTTTTTTTTTTTTTTTTTTTCAATCTAGGATAATCGGTAACTGGTGAGAGTTATCCTGAACAAGGCCCAAGATCAAATCCTACTGGCTGCCACTATAAACCTAGGCTAGGTGCAACAACCTGCAAGCCACACAATAGCAATTAACTTATGCCTCAACAGGAGCCGAGACGTCCACTATGGGGTCGCCTACTCTTCTAGCCAAGACACAACAGGCCATATACTCAATGAGATTTGAACCTCCATCTCGTGGGTTTCACCCAGCAAAACTTACCGTTAAACCACATGTCACTGTAAAAGGTCGTGGGCTTGGCCCGGAACGGTTATTCTCTCGCGGCGAGCCACGCCCTCGCTCAGGATTGAGCACAGGACCTGTCCGTCTTTACGAGAGCGACCTTACCACTACGCCGCCTCCACAGACCTTAAAAGGTCGTGGGCTTGGCCCGGAACAGTTAATCTCTCGCGGCGAGCCACGCCCTCGCTCAGGATTGAGCACAGGACCTGTCCATCTTTACGAGAGCGACCTTACCACTACGCCGCCTCCACAGACCTTTTGTCATGTTGATTTTTGATGCCATGATGAATATTGTTGTAATGGCTATGAGCGTAAGAAAAGCAAATTTAAGTGTGTATAAGTATGGGCAACCTCACACTCTTACCTGAGTATAAGTGTGGGCTTCCCTAGGCTGAGAGGGAGGTCTATTTATTTCTTTGGAAAAAAAAAAGGGGGGAAGAAATTAAGATGACCAAAATAAAAATAAACTCTCAAGAATTACAAATAATAAAACTATATTGAAAATAAAAAATACTTTATTATGAAGGAAAAAAAATATTTAATTATAAAATTGTGGCAAAAATGTTTTATTATTATATTTAAATTTAAAGAGAATGTGCATTATAATAAAGAATTAGAAAATAAAAGGAAATTAATATTTTGGGGAGATCGACCCCCAATGGAGGTGAGTTTAGAGAGGAATCAGAGGCTAGGGAGTTGTGCCACCCACCCAAAACTTGATAGGTGATTTAATGTAGGGGGTGGTGTCACTGCCTCCTCGCATGCTTAATCATGAAACACCATTCATCTCCTAGTACCATGCAAAGTAACCAAGTGGGGTCGAGGGTGGGCGATAGGGGCTCTGAGGATCTTCCCGCTTGGTCGAGGAGGGCATATTTGTGCCAAGAAAGAATAAAGGGTTGCTTTTTGCAGAGAAAATGGGACTACCAAGTGGCAATTATGCTCGAGAAGGATGAAATTGTCCGCTCAAGGTTTGCATGTCCAACTAATTGGAGAAAGTTGTTGGCTACATGGAATAAGGTTATCGATAAAGAAAGAAGAGACATATATTTTCGTTGAGGAGACTACTCAATCCTAGTCAAACGCAACTCACCCTATAGCGAGCCATCTTCCCCCGAAAATGCAAGAGGGAGTTGTTGCACTACTACTGGATAATTCTTTACCCGATAGTTATTTATATAAGCACTATCCATTTTAGTAGTAGAAATATCCATATTTTCTTACGTCATTGTGTTTTACAAGATCATTCTCCTCTTTGTCCTAGACAGAGGTCAATTGTCCTAGAATTAGGTCTTTCAGTGTCGCTTCATTGATGTGTTAGCTATGGGTCTTTTTAAAACCAGTAGTATGTACAGGGTTTTTTTAAATGTGCATGCCCATTCTATTGTGGGTTTCTTTCATTCTACTTTGGGTCCTTGCGAAAGTTTGTACTGGTGTTACTCTCATGGGTGGCTGAGGAAACTCAGTGGCATTCGATGACCCATGGAAATTGGATCAGAAGAAATTTTGAGTCAGATGCATCATATCCTGAGTTTGTTTTGTCCCAGGGGTGATGTTATTAGGGGTATAACTCTTTCCTATAATGATAAGTATGCTCCCTTTGTCTAAGGGTTGCAGCCTGGGCAATTTCTTTCTATGGTGTATTGGAATTTTCTGAGCATTGAGCACCATAGAATGAAAATTCAGTGTGGTGGCGTTGGTAGAGGCCCTCAAGATCACAGCAGAACCCATCAGCAGGCTCAAGAAGCTGCTAAAAGCTTCCATGTAGTGATCCCTCCTAATTCCCAAAACGAAATTTGAAACCTTGATTCTGGTGATGTTAATGAGAGATGGGTATTCTTTGAATCAGCGATTATGGAAGATGTTGCCGCTTAGATCCTTGACCTAGGGAATACCCAGGAATGAAAAAAACATTATTTTGAAGCTCTGACTCTCTATTGGAAAATGAAGAAACTTTTGGGCAGTATTTTAATGGATAGTTAGGCTGAGAAATAAAACATGTTTCCCAGGTTGGAGAATGTAAAACGATACTAGCGCAACCAGAGATTTCATCTAAACAAAGCTGAAGAAAGGCTTGCTCACATTGAGTTACACTTCTAGTGTAATCCAACTTCTCATGCACCAAGGTTGAGTGCTCAAGATACGATCCCTAACACCTCTTTAGATACTTTATTTTTCAGAATGTCTATTAGTTTCTGTTTATGTATTTTTAGTACATGCATGGATAGTTTGGTCAGGCTAGAAACTTTGAAATTTCTGGAATTTTGGACTAATTATTTCGTAGTTAGGTGGTAAAAAGCACATGGTTTCCCACTGTTCAAATTGAAACCAAATACCTAGTGGCGTATTACTTGATGTGGATCGATTTACATGTTAAACATGGTTTTTTGAGGCAATAAAATCTAAAGTTACCAAAAAAAAATATTTTGGGAAGATCGAGAGGGGAATATTGTAAAGAGGTCAAGATGTGTAAATGATATCCTATGATAAGCCAAGAATACCATAAATCTAGGGAGAGATTCAAGATGAAGTTGTGGGGTCTCATTCCAGATAAGAAATCTACTTTAATCATGCTCTATCTCGCATGGAACTCAGCTAGAACTTATTATGTGAATACTAAGACGAGAGGGCCTTTCGGAACCATTAGGCACCCATATGATCTCACCAATGATGCCAATAAAGGTCTTTTCATTGTGATTATAGTATTGGAACCCATCAAGGAGCAGTTTCATATGATTTCATACACTATTTTTTATCAGCTCAATGTGTTGTGTCCGTTGAAATTATAGGAGGGCTAGACATCCCTTTCCACCCAGGAAGACCAAATAAAATTGATCCTTCAAACGAAGGTTGTTTTCCTGATGCCACTAAAGAAAGGATGGTGATGACTAGAGCTAGGGCTATTTCAGAGACACTTTGCAGCGATTTGGCCCCCAATGCATGGTTTGCTCAAAGTGATCTATGTTTCATGCGTGAGCCCCTTCATCATTTTGGATTAGTGTTTTGTTATGTGGAAAATTTCTCTCTTTGAAGGGTTCTATTGGGTTAGTATGAGTTTTACATGGTTACAAGATCTTCTGCCCTCAAGTCTGTGTTTTCTTAGTTTGATTCCTACTGGAGGTGAGGAGGGAAACCAATCCTTTCTTTGTAGGAGGCTCGTTACAAGACCTGGTCAGATCGAGGTGATTTTCGAGGTTTTTGTGGAACAACATGCCTTCCATTTTTTTTATGAGCATTTGGCTTGGTTTTTAAGGGCCAAACTCCTCCTCTTTGATTTTCAGGCATGCATGTGCAAATCTACGAGATTTTCTTTTTCTTACAAATTCATGCCTCCTAAGTATATGTTGATCCACTCAGAAAGAAGTAGATCTGCAAAAGATCTTTCCAAATCCCCCTTCCATGGGGAAGGGGGAGATGGAAAAGACAAAAATCCCAAGATCAAGGAAGACTCCATCTCTAAATATTATATGAACACCCAAAATCTAGTTTCAAATTCACAACATATGCATAAATTTCAACGTTGGCACTTAAAGATGATGAGATAGTGGGAACAAAAAGAGTACATATGTTAGAAAGATTTTATTTTGATAAAGAACAACCTCATGTCATGAATGTGACAATGTTGGAAGTAATATCTATAGATATATCATCAAGGGGTTAGAAGAAAGTGCAAAGTAAAAAGGGAAAGAAGGAGAAGTTAATGTTGGAAATACTGAGAGGGGGGGGGGGAGGTGAATCAATATTTCTTTCAATTAGAGCATTAGTTAATCTTCAATTATTATCAGTGTTTGTACAATGATAGCAGCAAACAAGAGGAACACAAATGCACACAGTTTTTAAGGTGGAAACCCACTCCGAGACAAAAACCACCTATTGTTTTTCTAATAATTCTTTAATATTCAACTCCAATTGAAAATAAAGCTCCAACTTCCTAGAATCTAGAAAAGCATTCTTCTCCATCTCCCACCGGATGGACACTCGAACGCCCAAGATTCTTCAGTGGTCAACTGAACGGATGCCCCAACACCCAATGAGCTACAACTCACCCTAGTACCACCCTACCACCCTATAGAAGAATAAAAGAAGAATGGAATCCCGTACCAGGGAAAATGGTCCACTTTAAAATGATATAGAATGATGTAGAAGAGGAAGATATACTAGAAAATAACCCCAACTTTGACACAACCACCTAGTGATGATCCTAGACCTCCCAACGCTGCCTCTTCAACCCTTGGTAGATAGATACTAGTACAATTTGTACAATAATGTATTTACAATGACTAAGTACAAAGATACCTTTATAATGATTGTATGCAGTGCTACCCACTTGAAGACTTCATGGGATGAAATTATTGCTGCTGTTATGCACCTTGGCTATTTCTCTTGTCATGGTACCCTCTATTGCACCTTTCTTTGCTTTGTTGTCGTAGAAAGTATGGTCCTTTGCAACCCTTGACAACACATGATCTATCTTTTTCTTGCCTTCTAGGAGCTCGACATTGAATCTGGTGTATCTTTTTTATTTGAGATCCTCAATATCTAATTTTCAGTCCTGTAGTATTCCTCTAAGTCATCTTTCTGATGCCACAGGTCTGACCCAATTTGGATTCTTCAAGAGAGATTTATACCCAATCTCTCACAATGCCCTAATTATGGACTGTTTTAGCAGAGCGCACTTGTACGGCGTGCCATGTGTCACTTTTTCTTCATTTGGATCTGAAATTGATAGAGCGCAAAGTACAGACTGTGCACTATCCGCCACTTTTTACAAAATTCCAATCTGATACACAGAGAGAGAGTTATGACGAATTTACCAAGGTCACTTCTTTGAGATGAATTTCAGGAGCCTAAAAAAACTCTGACTTCCACAGATCATATCTCCAAAAATATTGCGCACCTTGATCTGAAATTTTTACTGCAGCGTCACCTCATAAAAATTTCAGCTTTTGAACCTTCATAGAAAAAAATTTAGAGCGAAAATTCCACGATGACCTGTTTCAGATGGGCGAATCCCTTGCATAAGGAGGAAATGAAAATCACAATTTATATGAAAGCTTAAGTTGAGAGGGGCTTCAACAACTGAATGAGGGAGGGATTTTAGGAGCATAAAAATATTAATTATGACTTTTCAATGACCCATGCCCCAACCACATGGGGTTTTAGCCCACTAACTGGGGGTACAAACTTCAAACATGAATATCTCTCAAACCGTGAATAATTACATGGCGTGCCATATATCAACGGAAACATCTCGACAAGTAGAAACCATCAAAAGCATTATTGACCCAGAATATATTAATTTGGTAGGTCAAAATTCCCATGCAATATTGGGTTAGCCCTGCTTGGGTTGACATCAATGACAACCATTGATCAACAATCTCCCCCTTTGGTATTGATGGCAACACAAGTACTCCCCCTGCAATCATGACACCTCTTCCTACAACATTCTCCCCCCCTTTGACATCAATGGCAAAGGGTAACTCCCCCTGAAACACAACCATCCTACGGACCTGTACACACTTCCACTCGCGCTGACACACAACCGTCCTGCAGACTTGTACACACTTCCACTACCCCTGACACACAACCGTCCTGTAGACCTGTAATCTACTTCCACTCCCCCTTTATATTCTGAAAAAGGAAAATATAATGAGAACTTGGGAGAATCCCAAGCTTCTGGCAAAGATATTCCAATGCTGGCGAATATTTAATATGTGATTTTTTTGGTGCTGCTTGGATTGCTACTTGTCCAACTTCTTGCATAACATCTGGTCGGGAGGTTGTTACATATAGAAGACTACTAATCATAGATCTGTACAACCTTTGATCCACATCCTTAGATGAGTCGTCTATGCTCAATTTGCAACCTGTTACCATTGGAGTAAGGATGGGTTTGCAATCTTCCATTTTAAATTTCTTGAGAATTTCCTTGATGTACTTGGATTGACATATAAATATTCCTTTCTCTTGCTAAGATATTTGAAGCCCTAAGAAGTATGTCAACTCACCAAGTAAAGACATCTCGAAATCACTTTGCACCTTTGTAGCAAACTTCTTACTTAGTCGATCATCATTTCTGCCAATTATTGTATCATCCTCTTTAGCTATTAGACATGCTTTGGTTGCTTCATCTAGAACATATATGTCGTTTGGAGCTCAACTTGTTGTAGCTACAATTTCACCATACACACCTTTCCTGATTTCACATTTCGTGGAGTTGAATAGTATTGTGTGTCCTTGATCACACATTTGTACAACACTAAGCAGATTGTGATTCATGTTTTCAACCAATAGAACATTCTTGGCTATAGCATCTTTGCTTTTGAGAGTGACAGTACCTGATCCTATAACATTTGAAGATCCATCATTTCCAAAGGACACGGTTCCGTCCTTCTTCTCTTTCAGAGATACAAATTTATTTCTATCTCCAGTCGTATGCGTTGAGCAACCGCTATCAACATACCACGCATGTTTGTTCTTTTGAGCCTTGAAAGCGAGAGCACAATTATCATTCTTCTTCTTCTTCCATGTTCGTTCGTTCTGTGGCTTCGAATATTCTTCTGGAGGATTTTCAAGTCTGCAGTCTTTGGCTATGTGTCCAAAGTTTCGACATTTGTAACAAACAACATTATTTCTTAAATGTTCAAATCTATAGATGTTTCGCTGAGTCCTGGGAGGTTCATATTTGATAGATCTCCTGGAATTTTATTTGTTCCTAGGGTACGTGCGACATTCTACAGCTTTATGACCAAATTTTCCACATGAATAACAGTAGCCATAAAAAATATGTTGGTACCTGGATGGAAATTTTCGTCGAGGAATTGTCTTCCAAGTATGTTCTTGCGAATCTTGTCCAATGAAGTCTACATGCATGTCAGATCTCATAGGTTGATTGTATTTTGTTGTAGAAGGTCCTGCTTCTTCTTCTTTGTAACCGATGCCAGTTTTGTCGTTGTAAGATCGTTGATTGTTGATGAGTTCTTCCAATGCCCTTGAGTTGTTGGCATAGTTTTGGATAGTTTTTCCTTTCTTCACTTCCTCATGTAGCGAGACTACTTCGGCTTCTAATTCTTCCCTTTCTTGGTTGCTTTCTTCCAACTTCTTTTGAAGTGACGCTTCAATGCATTTTTGTTCTTCAACTTCAATTTTGAGACCTTGAACTTGTTCTTCAAGAGTTTTGGAACGGATCTTCTCCGCCTTGAGATCTTTTATAAGCTTGATTGCTTCCTCATAAAATTCTTCTATGGTCCATCCTTCTTCTTCATTGTTTGATACCTCTTGTTTATTGTGCTTGGCCATAAACAATACTCTCTCATTGGCTTCTTCTTCATTGTCATTGTCTTCATCAGATGATGAGCTATCTTCTTAGAGAGAAAGTTCCTTTTGGATCCTTGCTTGTTGAATTTCTTAAAGCCTTTCTTTCCTTTTGAGTTGCCATTACTTCTGTTTGGAAATTTTGATGCAAAATGCCCAATCTCATTACAGCTGAAACATATCAATGGAAGTTTACCTTTGAATTGTCCCTTACCAATTTTTAGTTTTCTTGTGAAGTAAGCATATTCTTCATCTGAAAGACCTTCTTCATCATCTCCATTTTCTTCACACTTGCAGGTGCATGTCTTTTCAATTGAAGGTTGTTTATCCTTATTGGTTTTCTTAGATGCAACGAACGCAGTTTCTAGATGCGAAGTACCCTCTTCTTCATCAAGTCTCATTTCATATGCTATGAGAACTCCATGTAATTCTTCCTTCCTGAGTTTGTCCAGATTTGCACTGTATTCTAAGACCGATACCTTTGGGTTGAATCTCTGTGGTAATGTTCTAAGAATCTTCCGTATAATATTCTTCTCGTCAACTGGATCTCCCAATCCTTCCAGAGTATTGGTTATTTCATTAACGTATTGCAAGTATGCAGCAATGTTGCAATCTTCTTTCATTCTGAGTTGCTCAAATTTTGCTCTATAGATTTGAAGCTTTACTTATTTGACATTTGAGTCACCTGCATATATATTCTCAAGCTTGTCCCATACATTTTTGGTGGTTTTACAACCCAACACCTTATGATAAGTAGATTCAATAAGTCCACTGATAATAATATTCTTTGTTTTGCATCATTTACCAAATTATTCTTACCTTGTTCATCCGCGGTTGATGTAAATCCATTTTGAACAATGTCCCATACTTCGTAACCTTGCGCCAAGAGATAGACCTCCATTCTTCCTTTCCAAAGTGCATAATTATTTTCATTGAATAGAGGTACACCATTCTTGGTATGCTCCATGACCTCCTTCCAGCTGTTAAACTGCTATTGAAGGAACCAAGCTCTGATACCAATTGTTGTAAATACTGAGGGGGGGGGGAGGGGGGGTGAATCAGTATTTCTTTCAATTAGAGCATTAGTTAATCTTCAGTTATTATCAGTGTTTGTACAATGATAGCAGCAAACAAGAGGAACACAAATGCACACATTTTTTAAGGTGGAAACCCACTCCGAGACAAAAACCATCTAATTCTTTTATAATAATTCTTTAATATTCAACTCCAATTGAAAATAAAGCTCCAACTTCCTAGAATCTAGAAAAGCATTCTTATCCAGCTCCCACTGGATGGACACTCCAACGCCCGAGATTCTTTAGTAGTCAACTAAACGGATGCCCCAACACCCAATTAGCTACAACTCACCCTAGCACCACCCTACCACCCTATAGAAGAATAAAAGAAGAATGGACTCCCGTACCAGGGAAAATGGTCCACTTTACAATGATATAGAATGATGTAGAAGAAGAAGATATACTAGACCATAACCCCAGCTTTGACACAACCACCTAATGATGATCCTAGACCTCCCAACACTACCTCTTCAACCCTTGGCAGATAGATACTAGTACAATTTGTACAATAATGTATTTACAATAACTAAGTACAAAGATACCTTTACAATGATTGTATGCAGTGCTTCCCACTTGAAGACTTCATAGGATGAAATTCTTGCTGTTGTTATGCACCTTGGCTGCTACTCTTGTCATGCTACCCTCTGCTACACCTTGCTTTTCTTTGCTGCCACAGAAATTTTGGTCCTTTGCAACCCTTGACAACACATGATCTATCTTTTTCTTGCCTTCTAGGAGCTCGATATTGAATCTGGTGTATCTCTGTTATTTGAGATCGTCAATATCTGATTTTCAGTTTTGTAGTAGTCCTCTAAGTCGTCTTTCCGATGCCACAGGTTTGACCCAATTTGGATTCTTCAAGAGAGAGTTATACCCAATCTCTCACAATGCCCTAATTATGGATTGTTTTAGTAGAGCGAAATTGTACGACATGCCACATGTCACTGTTTCTTCATTTGGATCTGAAATTGATAGAGAGAAAATTACAGATTGTACACTATCCGCCAATTTTTATGAAATTCCAATCCGATACTCAGAGAGAGAGTTATGACGAATTTACCAAGGTCACTTCTTTGAGATGAATTTCAGGAGCCTGCAAAAACCCTGACTTCCACAGATCATATCTCAAAAATATTGTGCATCTTGATTTGAAATTTTTACTGCAGCTTCCTCAGGATTTCTGCTTCACCTCATAAAAATTTTAACTTCTGAACCTTCGTAGAAAAAAATTTAGAGGGAAAATTCCACGATGACCTATTTCAGATGGTCGAATCCCTTGCATAAGGAGGAAATGAAGATCACAATTTATATGAAAGCTTAAGTTGAGAGGGACTTCAAAAAGTGAAAGAGGGAGGGATTTTAGGAGCATAAAAAATATTAATTATGACTTTTCAATGACCCATGCCCCAACCACATGGGGTTTTAGCCCACTAACTAGGGGTACTAACTTCAAACATGAATATCTCTCAAACCGTGAAGAATTACATGGCGTGCAATATATCAACGGAAACATCTCGACAAGTAGAAACCATCAAAAGCATTATTGAACCAGAATATATTAATTCGGTAGGTCAAAATTCCCTTGCAATATTGGGTTAGCCCCTGGTGCTTCTTGGGTTGACATCAATGACAATCGTTGATCAACAGTTAAGTGACTTTTATAATAGTTAATTTATCATTTGTTATATTTTATTTTTTGGGTTGAAAGGAAATTTATTTTTCTTACAAGAATGTTGGCATGAGGTTCAAAAAGACTTGTTTTTGGCATGCAGTGTCAACCAACAAACTCACCCAACACTGACCCTTTTCACATGACCCGTAGAGTGGATGACATCTCACCCAAGGTGCCACGAGGGATTTTTGGAACCAAGTTTCTACATTCATATGGAATATTTATATGTGTGACAACGATAGTCTAACTTCACTGTGTAGAAGCCATGATATCTAACAAAACAAGAGTCTAACAACTATCTTAAACTCCTGTACTGTGTGAGGCTTCAAAGAACTCTACTCAACTATTTGATTTATTGTTCACTATCCATGATATTATGAAGACCAAAACATGACATTCATGTCAATTTTTCTTGTTGTGTAGGCCATTAGAGAATTTTTTATTAAGACTATTAAAATAAAAGGACAATAGCAATAATGCAATGCACACATGCATAGACAAATTTAGGGGAAATCAATTCATTCTCCATTACTCATGTCATAAAAATGTGTAGTATGCTACATCAAAGAGTCTTATAAACCCAACTGTAATATCCATTTTTCAGGTATCCCTTATCACATGGTTAGGATGGACTTTCAGAGTTGGGGGCAAACAGGTCACATATGCAGGTTGGCATCATCGACGGGCCCTAGGGGCTTTTGGAGTGGTTTTGAGGATTTCTTATGAGGTCTTATGGTATTCTCTTGGTATATTTCACCATTCGCATAGTTTTCCTTTCGTTCCGTTGCATTCCAATAACTTTTAGAAAAACGAGTTATTAATGGGTGCCTAAGGTGGCATTTTGGGAGGAATTCTTGGCATAACACCTTAGTGTAATAGCTTGTTGAAACTGAAACAAGAATATCTACAGGATGGGATGGCTAGGAGTGGTTTTTAGTGACCTGAAGAGGCATGGTGGCCAATTTACCATTTTCATGCATTAAAAAGAACATTTTAATTAAGGGAAATGTGATCAATTATTAAACTAATAATAAAATAAGAACCTCTAGGGGATTTCATCATATTTATAAAAAGAGGAGGAACGACCATTAGATAACGTCTTGGATTTGATATTGTTTCTTGTATGTGAGGTTGAGAACCTGGTTCTCTACTCCATTGGTAGCCCTAGGAAGGAAACCCTCGGGTGATTTAGAGAGATTTGGCGAGCACAAATATCCCCTTGGTGAATTCATCCATAATTCACATGAGAGCTTAGTAGTGATATTTCAGTTCAGTTTTGGTGGAGAGCTCGTGCAACACTGCAGTAAATTATAGAGGTCAGTTCTATCTCAACTATAGTAGTTGCTTTAGCATGTAAAACCCCCAATTTATATATATGATAAATAAAATTGATATTCTTTCTGCTCCATCATGTTTTTATTTTATTGTTCTATGTTGTTGAATTTTACATGGAAATGTTCTATTAATGCATGGAATTTGTATGGAGAATTTGTTGATTTAAACTTTGTGAAGATCGCAAAAATTTCAGTTTGGAATATTACAGTGGTATCATAACTTTGATCTTGGCTCAGTTGTGGGATTGATTTGAAAAATCCAAGTTCAAGGGTTTATTTTGGAAAGTGCCAAATTCTATTTGTCGGAGCAAATTTCATTGTTCAAGGGTTTTGAAAGTGTTAAAGATCTATATATCAGAAGGGATTTTGTTACCGGAGAAGCCCAAATATTATGTGTAAGAGCCAAACTTTATGCACTATATAGGAGCATTAATAAAATCATTTGTGGGGGATGTAAACTCAATTGAAGGGGATACAGATAGTTATGCATCATCTTGGTTGCCGAGAAAAAAAAAGGCGTGTGAATTTTTTTAAATTGTGTCACATTATTATTTTTAAGTGGGGAAAAAGAAAAAATTATTATTATGGGTTGAATCCTTGTAGAAAGACGGTATTACAAATTTATCTTATGGTCGATTTAATTGGAACCCGACCGTAATTTCCCTAAATCCGTGCAGTTGTCCATCCAAAAATTTCATTGCAGAAGATCAAGAACTGTTGTTTTATTCCTGGTGTGATTAGAACCTGGAAAAGCTTGAAATTCCTTTGGAGGCCAACATTTATTTGTTTCGAAGGCTTCTTCTTTCTAAAGGGAACCAACAGGCACAATAGGTTATGAACCAAAAGAGGCTTGATTTTGTCATTGGAAGGAAAAGTCTTGTGGCATGATTTGAGCTGAGAATTAATTTTAGAAGCTAATATTTATTAAAGGGGTTGAATTGCACATGTACTGGAGTGTTAATATAACTATTTTTTGTTCCTATATTGGACCCTGTAGCATGGTCAATACATTGGAGCCAAATCTGCAATCGAGAATGAACGAGTGTTGGAGATAACAGTGTGAGTTTCCTTACTATGGGAGGACGAGTTACCTTTTCTGATTGTTGAACGTATTCCTTTCTGATTTTTGAACGTATTCCTCACTTGTTGGGATGTGCAATGTCATTCTTATGTTAGAGACCACAACTACTTTGTGTGTGTTTGATAACTGAGGGGAGGGTAACACTATACCTTATATCACGGCTTGTCTATATGACACTACCTATTGGTATACTTGTTCTCACCTTGAAGACCCATTCAAATTGCTAGTTGAAGTTAGGAGTCAGGGGGCTGAGTTCAAAGTTGTTGTTGGTTGTGACAGTTTAAAGTTGAATCTGGGAGCACATATCAGTCCTTGACAACACTGTTGAAGGGTATTCCAAATCAAACATTGAGTCGGGACCCTTTTACAATTAAATAAACAACGGTCTGATTTCATGAGTTTTGTTGCCCACAATTTTTCTCAGCTGGAATGGTCTACATGGGAGTTGTAATAGTGGTTGGAACACACCTAGAAATGCCCAGATGAAAGAACCAATCTTCTACTATAACTGGGTTCCACTATCATATAAACATTAAAGTGGTGTACCTTTTTGAATGTTTGTTTTGTTGTAGTGGAATGATAAAGGAAGAGCATGCTATACTTTGATTGTGTGTTATTATGTAGGATTACATCTAATAACAAGTAGACCATTGAATCTCACTATTGGGAAGTTAAAACTGCTCCTAAAATACCACTCATAAAAGTGCATTAAACTAAGAAAAAAACAACATCATTATCACAATTGACCTTGATGACCTTGTCCTCATTTGGGATAAAACCATGGAGGAACTACTAAATAAATTGAGAAGATTGAACATAGAAATTAGTTTTTTGAACCACTATGCATCATTAGACCAGAAAACAAAATTGAACAACAAACCATTCTCAAAAGCGATCCACGCCCTTCTCCAGTAAGAACCGCCAAAAGATTTTCAAAAGGGGCATGAAATAGGACACCATATTTTTACTCTTGGGACAGATTTGAAGCATATGAGAGTCACATGGAAGGAAATTTTCAAACTTGATGAACTAGAGAAACTCCTTGCCGAAGTGAGCCTGTTAGAAGGAAAGAAACTCATTTGCGTTTTAAAACCATCTATGCTTGCTCTTATACAACCCAAGTTTTTGGAAGAACCCTGTGAATGGTTCAGACTCCCAGTTGCATCATGCCTCAGTAACATTATGAAGTTGACCGCACCTATAGCTCCTTAAAATGATGATGTTATGAGGAGAATTTTTAGATTGATAGTAGAAAAATTCCAGGACTTGGAAAACAATGCAGGCTCTACCTTTGGGAAGAAGCTTGAGGTTTTAGAAGTCATGGCCATGACCAAGACTTATGAGATCATGTTTGATCTTGAGTGTGATATCTTGATTCTGTATATGTTCCAATGCTTCTTCAACATTAGGAGACATCATCCTGACACAGTCATAGCACACATGTAGTCCATCTTGTCATCATATATGAGAGGTCGTGATACCATTTTTCAGGAGTTGCAGACTATATTGTTGAAAGTTTGGAGGAGAGAGAAGTCGGTCTCACTTGCTGCTTATGAGCTAGCTGATAGGCTGGTTGAGTAGAACATTGGGTTGTTCAGGAGACAATTGATTAAGGAGGAGCTACTCCAATTTGGTGGATCAGGCAGCAAAAATGAGCTGAGGAGGAAGGGGATTTTCTTCATTTGCAAAGAACCTTGGAGGCCTAATCACTCATGTCTGAGTGAAACTAAGGAGATGACAGAGGTAAATAAGGTGGATATTCCTTATGACCTTTAGGGTGAGAATTCTTCTTTGGACGAGTCCATGGATTCATACGAGGATGCCTCTTAGGAGCATGGGTCATTTAGAGTTGTTGACAACAGACCCAATTTATATAGTGAGCAGTCAATGGACCCTATGGGAGACATTCAAGATGTTGAGTCACCAGTGATGAGTCAACATGAGTAGCATACGGTGGAGCACGAGTCATCTGAGGAGGAGGATACGCACAGTATACATGGTGATCCTTATAGGGAGAGCCAGTTGGAGATTCACATTAAGCCCATGGTAGAGGAGTATGGGCAGCCACCCTTGCGGTCAACCATTTATGAGGAGTGAGCAGGTGTACAGGCAACTAGTAGGGTGGTAGTATTTGCATAAACTTGTCCTCAAGCGGTGTTGGAGGCTGACACGGTAGTTTCGCATCAAGCTAGTAGACGGCAGGAGCATGGAGTTTCCTATCAGACGAGGGAGACATTAGCACATCCATATTTAGGTCTACCCATTGATGAGGTGCAATCATATGTAGTGGCGGCCAATAGAGTTGTAGCATTTTTAGGCAGCAACCTTCTCTAGGGGTACATAAACAGGGCTTGCGAAACAACTTGCCCACCTGGGTCCATTATAGGGAGAGTGGCGGGATTTCTTGGACAAATTTTGTTGGTTGATCGGGAATAGAATCATGATTTGAGCATGGACCAGTATCAACCTAGTAGACATACTTCTTGCACAGGTGTCCATACATTAGATTGGCAGGAGATCATGAGTTGGTATCCTATTGATGGTACAATCTTCTTAGTCCTGAGCATAGTGGAGCAGGGACCCTTAGACATGACAAATATTACAGTTTCTAGTTGGCAGTGGTACATAGATCAACAACTCTTCATTATTCCATCCCGACATCAAGAGATTAGGATTAGCATTGGATTGAGTTAGTGGTTGGATTGGAGAGAGGTGACAAGTTGGTACGCAGTCGGTGGGTCATATTTCATAGTCAGAGCCATAGCACATCAGGAGCCATGGATCACTAATGCTTGTTGGCATTGGGATCTAGGATGATTTGTTGATGACATATTCATTCAGATATTGTTCTGGGATCCAGGCATTGAGGGATCTATTCTTGGTGGGTTGATACAAAGGCATCGCATCTCCCATTGGTTTGTATGGGATCTGGGCATTGGCTCTCAGTTGCATTGGGCCAACAGACTGGTCCACATATTTGGATTGCTTAAGGGAAAGAAATCTTGGGGTGGAGGTTTTGTAATATTCCTTTTTCTAGCATCCCTTATGACATGGTTAGGATGGATTTTTAGAGTTGGGGGAAGACAGGTAACAGATGCAGGTTGGTATCATCGGCAAGCCCTGGGGGCTTTTGGAGGGGTTTTGAGGAGTTCTTATGAGGTCTGATGGTATTCTCTTGGTATATTCCACCATCCGCGCAGTTTTCCTTTCATTTTGTTGCATTCCGAAAACTTTTAGAAAATTGAGTTATTAATGGGCCTAACTCAATTAATTACCCCTAAGGTGTCATTTCGGGAGGAATTCTTGGCAGAACACCTTAGTGTAATAGCTCGTTGGAACCGGAACAAGAAGATCTACAAGATGGGATGGATAGGAGTGATTTTCAATGACTTGATGAGGCATGGTGACCAATTGACCATTTTCCCACATTAAAAGAATATTTTAATTAAGGGAAATGTGCTCAATGATTAAAATAATAATAAAATAAGAGCTTTTAGAGGAGTCCATCATATCTATAAAAAGAGGAGGAAGGGCCATTAGAGAACATCTTGGATTTGATATTGCTTCTTGTATGTGAGGTTGAGAACCCGGTTCTCTTCTCCATTGGTAGCCCCAGGACAGAAACCCTAAGGTGATTCATAGAGATTGGGCGATCACACATCTCCCCTTGGTGAATTCATCTAGAAATAACAGGAGAGATTAGTAGTGATATTTTAGTTCAGTTTTGGTGGAGAGCTCGTGCAATATTGCAACAGATTCTCGAGGTCAATTCTATCTCAAGTATAGCAGTTGCTTCAACATGTAAAACCCCCAATTTATATATATGATAAATAAAGCTAAGATTATTTCTGCTCCATTATGTTTTTATTTTATTGTTCTATGTTGTTGAATTTTACATGGCAATTTGTTGTTAATGCATAAAATTTTTATGGAGAATTTGTTGAGATAAAATTTGTAAAGAGTGAAAAACTTTCAGTTTGGAATATTACACCAGCTCACTAACCTTAGCATAATCAAAGATAACACATTACATTCTCCTACATCATAGAGTATCAACAACTCTATAAAAACTATCCTCTAAGACCAGACTCGATGCAAAAATTCGACTCATGGATGAGCTAGATACACATTCATTGACATACAAAACTACCAACATAACACTAAGAAATCGACTAAACAACAAAGACACTATCAAAACACACACTAAGGATTTCTTTGACAAGTTGATCCACCAATCCACTGACCAACCCCCATCTAGAGAATTCATAACTTCTTATCATCCCTCGACATTTTCTCTACCATCACTGCCTTTGGTCCTCGCCCAATCCAACCTATCTCCACATTGGCTAACGACCATGACATGCTCAAACAACCCTCTCTATTTGTCCCATGATTTCCAACCAACATCTGGTCTTGGCTCAAAATATCTTCTACCGGTATTTCCTCCACTTCTCCAATTTATCGCTTCCTGCAAATATCTCCTAATTCCATCATGGTGATCTCCCTCACCTTCGTTAGACACCTTAAAATCCTAACTTCCAAGATATGTCTCACACACGTCCTTGCCTACTTGGCACTTTGACTATTTGTGTGGAGTTCCTTCCTACGCCAACCTATCTATTTCATGTTGGGTTCCCTCCCTCTGCACTATTCTTTTCTTCCAGCATTCTCTCACAGTACTATAAACATTCAAATATTTTGGCCTCCATTATGCCCTAACACAAAAATGTGGCTCATCCTGAGCCACTTAGTCCTTCTCCTATTTACATTGGTCCAGGAATAGTGATGCCCAATGAGGTTAACCTTACCTTCTTGCTAGAACAATTTTCAAGGGAGACCAGATGCTTTGGTTATCTTTGAACTCCATCTCTTTACATAAGGGGTTGCCGCAATTCTCTTCCTGTAGTCCCTAATGAGGGACATAGAGTGTGATATTCCACTACTGCTCTTAGATGGAGTTGTGTGATTATCTCTCCCCTTCTCTTTTGTCGTGCTTCTCTTCTTTCTCTTTCCTTGATTTTCTTTCCAATAGATTGGCAGAGACCTTGACTTTATCTACTCTTAGAGGTTGTGTACTTCATCGGTCCTCTATGGGATCTTAGTCTATGCCATTGCTTTTCTAATTTCCAAGGCATGGGTTCTCTCTTGGGGCTTCACATCCTACCCCCATATGGATGAGAAGCAAGCATCGTTTCATTGTTGTATTCCCCATTACAAGGAATGACCCAACACTATTCTACTGAATATGTTCGAAATTCCCTCCCACAAACAATGTTGGGTTAACTTAATTGGTGCATTTAGGATCTAAATTTTAAAAGATCTCTTTGAGTAGACGGGGCTTTCTCTTTCTAAATCCTCCTAGTGTGATTGGAGCATCATCCATATGTTAAATGCTCCATTTGTTCTCTTCCGTCTTTATGATTTGTGACGTTTTCTAAATTTCCAGTTATCCATGGTGTTGTATTGATGTGTGATGCAAACTCCTACTCATTATTTATCCTTAGTCATCCTTAAATGCGTATCCTCACTCCCCCATACTATCATAGCTCCATCTCTCCCTTGCATCGTTCTTGGGCTACTCTTCCTCTCACAATCTCTAGTCTCTTTAGTTCTCTACACTCTTACTTATCCTAAAATTTCCTTCATAAGTTTGTTGCCACGACCACTCACTTGGTCGGTGTTTTATAACCATCTTGTTGGTTACCCCTATCTCACACCATCATATCACCAACCACTTATGTCACTATCTACAAATCTGAAAAAATGCACCTCTTCTCTAGACTCATGTGAAGCCTTTGTGTATCTAGATTGAAGAGATAGTAAGCACGTGCCCAATATTGGGATAGCTCTAATTCATTCCAACTTTTTCTGGCTTACTTCCTTGTCAAATTCTCTAATCTTATCATCCCGACACCCAAATAAATGAATATTTAACTCATGTTCCCTCATCTGCTGTGAAGATATTATTTAAGATAAAGTATACTAGTTCTTTCACTTCAGTAACTATTACTAAAATAGGGACGATCATCCTCCTACCTTCACAGACATATCCCATCACAATGTTTCCCGCCGTTGTGTCCCTTAATTGAGTGTACAACTGGATTAATTCGTTTCAAGCTACCATTATTGTGTCAGGGATTAAATTAAGGTTTTTTTACTAGCACTATGGTATAATTACCTAAACTCTATGTGTAGGTTTTCTTTGACCAATATGCCCCCAACAATGTGTGTTGTGTACTCCAGCGCTAATACTGCGTGGAACTTCCATGGTGCTCAATATTTCTCCCATATCACACAGTGTGTTTATTCTGTGACAAACCAAAATATTTTACTACCAACAACAAAAGATAAACTGCTACACACTTACTCTAGTAACTAGCTACAACTTAAATTTAGAAAACAAACAACTTACTTTATTTATTTACAAAGATGTAATTCCTCCCATATCCTTATGCATGGTACGCAGGAGTCTGAATGCCTCTATACAACTTCAACCGACTCTCGTTAACACATCCTTCTCATGGGGTACCATCTAGATTTTCTAGCTACATGGCTCTCACATTAGTCACTTTCTTGATCACGTATGGTCTAAGACAATGCATCTGAAACTTTCCTTGGTGATTTAAAAAATTGTTTTCATACAACAACTCTAAGTCTCCAAGTTGAAACATATTTTGTTTAATTCTTCGACCGTTCCACGCTTTCTCTCTTGAATTTTTCACATCCTGATGGAGCCCAGCTATTGTGTGGTTTTCCTCTAATTGTAGTAGTTATTGCATTCTCTTCTCCATTGCGGCAGGTTCTTCCAACTTTGTAGTTTTTGAAATGTGTAAACTGGGTACCAAAAATTTCAGTGGAATTATTGTTTTCTTCCCATATACTAACCCTAAGGGTGTATGTCCATTCAACTTCTTACATGTGGTCATATATGCCCACAAGACTGTTGGTATCCTCAAATCCCAATCATTACAAAACACATTGCATACCTTAATGAGCGCGGTCTCAAGGATCATGTTAAAGGTCTCCACTGTACCATTAGCTTGGGGATAGTAAGAAGTGCTCTTCTTTTGGTAAATCTAAAACTCCTTTGTCAGCGCAACAATAGTATTTTTTCAAAAAAGGAGTACCTTGGTCACTCATCAACATCCGTGAACAACTAAATCTAGTTACTACATTTTCAAAATGGAAATGTGTATCTATCTCTACGCTACAATATTTAACTAACACAACTTCTACCTAGTGGGTCAAATAATCAGTAGTGGCAATGATTACCATGCATCAATCCTCCTTGCAAGTGGGTTGAATGGGCCTAAAAATTTTATTTCCCATTTTTCGAATGGTTGTAGGGTGATATGGGGAAATAAGGGCATATTGTCTCTCCTTGATGGCTTCCCCACTTGTTGACATACATCACAGGCCTTGAAAAATTATTTGGAATATCCATGTAGGATATGCCACCACAAACCTTTGGTAGTATATTATGTGTAATGGCATTTCCTGCATAATGTCCTTCAACGATGCTTATGTGTGACGTGTTAAGTATCATGGGTCGTTCATGTTCTAGCACACATTTAAACAATATCATGTCTACACCCAACTTATACAAGCAACCTGTGATAAGTTGGTAATTTGTTTCCTTCACCACTGGTTCCTTCCTTTGTGCAATGGTATACCCCTCCAACGCCACCCTATACTAATAAATATTGCAATCTCTGCAAAGTGATCATATACCATAGTCACAGTAAAATGTTGTGCATCTAGTAGATTATCCTATAGGTTATGTGAATCATCACCTTTGGTCATGTGCAATAAATGATCAGGCCCTGCATTCAATTTGTTTGGCTTGACCACCAATTGAAAATCATACTCCTAAAAATATAATAACCATATGCAAATCCTCCCCCCCAACATGGGCTTGTTGATGAAGTAATTCCATGCAGAGTGGTCCATGTACAACTTGAACTTGCTACCCAATAGGTAGTGTCTAAATGTTTGAAGCACATACACCATCACAAGTCCCTCTCTTTTCATCATGGCGAATTTTTGTTCTTCTATAGACAACTTCCTACTAGCGAAGGATATGGGATGATTTATTTCTCCTTCCATAGGTTGTGCTAAAATTGTGCCTTGTGCAATCGATGAGGCACATCAACATGCACATGGAATTCCTTTTGCTAATCTGGAAATACAAGAATTGGTGCAGTCACTAGCTTCTCCTTCAAGGTGTCCAGAGCTTGATGACATTCTTTGCTCCATTGGAACTTTGTCTCCTTCTTCAATAAATTCTCCATTGGAGAAGTAATACGGGCATACCCTTTAATAACTTCTGGTAATAACCTATATTCCCTAGGATAGACTGCAACTGCTTGAATGACGTAGGTGGTGGTAGATTCACTATGAAAATAATATTGGCCAGATCCACCAACAATCCCTTCTTGCGTGTCCCAATAGAATGCCAAAAGGTGAGCACAATGTATAGTTCTTGATATTTAGTGAGATATGCAGTTATTTTCATATGTACAACATCAACTATATAAATTCAATATGCCTTTTCAAAAGAATGAACATAGTCCAGTCATCTAAGTAAACTTCTAGGAACTTGTGGATAAATTCTTTGAAGGGTGTGACCACTATGCACGAAAATATAATCAATGCGTTCTTCAAGCCAAATGGCATGATAGTATACTAAAAACACCCCAATTCTATTTAGAATGTGGTCTTGTATTGATCTTCCTTTGCAGTATTTATATTATGATATCCCAAAAAAAATGTTGATGAATGAACAAGCCTCTTTTCCACCTATGTTCTCCAATATTTCATCAGTAAACAGAGTTGAAAAGGGATCATGCACACAAGCATCATTCAGTTTCCACAGGTCCACACAAATTCTTATTTCTCCACACTTCTTATTTTGGACCACCATGGGGTTAATCCACTTTGATTATTCCATGGGCTCAATGATTCCTTATTTTAGCATCTTGTCCAATTCTTGCCTAGCCTTCTCCTCATATATCATATTCAACTGATAGGGTCGTTGCTTTATTGGCTTTGCATTGGGCTTCAAGGGGATTCTCATTTTTCCTAGCTCTCCAACAATGCCTTTCATTTCCTCAAATTTTAGAATTATCCTCTGTCTTGATATTCATTAGAGTAAATTTCAGCCTAAAAGTGGCCTCCTAAGGAAAAATAATAAAATAATAGTTAAAATAATAAAATAAGAGTTATGAATTTTGAAGGGAAAACAAAAAAAATACTTTTTTTTTTTAAATTGTATTTTCGGCTTATCTCTTCATAGTTGTACTCAAATTTCAAGTTTAGACACTCATTAGATGTGGAATTAAATTCCACATTGAACGAGTACCATTATGCATACTTTTTAGAGGACCCACATCGATAAAAATTGCAAATACATTAAAAAGTGTGTTAAAACACATTCTTTTAATGTATCTGCAATTTTTATCAAGGTGGGTCTTCTTAAAAGTATACATAATGGGTACTCGTTGGATGTGTAATTTAATTTTGTGTCTAATGAGCATATAAACTTGAAATTTGAGTAAATCTATAAAGATATCATATAAAAATCCAATTAAAAAAAGTAGTTTTTCTTCTTTTCCCTCCAAAATAATTACATGTACCTCTTTTTAAATTTAAAGAATTTTGATTGGTTTACATATTATGACATGGAAATTACATGAAAATTTCATGGGCACTTTTAGGCTGAAATTTCCTCTAATGTGCCTTCTTGAATTTTATTGGTTATGCATAATCATCTGATTGTAGATTAGGTCCTTTAACTGCATGCTCCCCTTTAACTTCAGGAATACATATATATATTCCTAGTATTGTCATTATCCTCTCCCAACTTTGCTACATTATAACGCTCCATGAATTCCTTTACTTTCTGGGAATTCTTATGTTCAAGACACAAAGGTATGTTCCTCGACATTGTTAGCTCATATATGGAAAGTACAATATGTCGTAGTACCTTCAAAGCCTCATCCAGTCATGACTCCACTTCAAATATAAAAATGGCCTTGAAAAATTTTGCCATCTATTTCCATTCCATTATTCCTCTTCGAACCTCCAACTCAATATACTAATTCATGGGGAGAGTGTCCAACATATGTACAAATTGATGAACCCATTCCTACTGTAGTACACGTCCTCGGGTCCATGCTACAACACATTGTTTTATGTGAGCCCTCAAACACCTCATTCCCATGTACTTGGCCATAGGGACTCCTGAATTGGTCCCAAACCTAATGCACAACAATTGTCTACACTGCGCATAACCCTCGATCTAACCCTTGTGCATGCTCCACCACCTAGCTAGGGTTGTGCACAACATAACATCCAATGCAGAAAACCTCAATCACTATGGTACCTAGTCTTCGAATTTCTGTACAAAATTTTTCACTTCTGATAGTCCATCAAAGCAAGGCAAGCTATGTGCTTTTGTTTCTATCCAGTGCACCGCCTTGGTGAGTTGTGTGCATATTTAAGTACTTACTTTATGCAATCTTCTCTGCCAATTTTCTAGCAACACCTTTGAATCAAAAGTGTAGTACCCCATGCTACACCAACTCAACATCACATATGCATTAGGATTCATGTAATTCTCCTTGATGGCCGTCACATTATAAATATTATCCAACTATTCTTGGCTTAGCTCCCCTTGACTAGCTCAATGTACTGGTCTCCTTCCTTCGGGTCCAAAGGTGTTATCGCTCGAACTTCCCCTTCCTCAAAGATCATCTTCCTCTTCTTTAGGTTAATAATTACCTAATTATGAAATGCCCAATCAATTCCCAAGAGTGCAGGGCATGGATCAGTGTCATCCACAATTTTGATGAACTCAAAATCAATAGTACTTCTAACTCCATTGATATCTCCCAGAACACCCATCAATCTACTAATTAGAAAGATTTGATGTTGATTGGATAATCTCAACTGAATATGATACCATATCATCTTTGGCCTCCCCATCATCTCCCATGTGCTCTTTGTTAGAATATTCACATCGGATATTGAATCTAATATGATATTGTCCATCTCATAGTCTCCCACCTATTCGCCAAACCCGAATTCCTTACTCATTTCCTTTTATCATGCCACCTGATTTACTGCACAAGGTGAGGCTCACACAAAAATCAACTCAGTCTCCTTGGCACACTGCTCAACCAATATTCTAAATTTATCTAGCAACTCTTCATTCCTTACTAAGTCAAGACAACTTTGTAGTAGGTTCTCAATTGAGTCTACCTTCATCTTGGGTTCTCTATGAGAAGTGTCATCATATACAACTAGAACTACAACCTCTTGGAGTACCTCTTCCCTATCCTATTCTATGATGACCATCTCTCATTATGCTTCTTTGTAAGTTTTCTTCTCTTTAGCTAGATCAAACTTTGGAGGAGGTTCGAGAGCCTTTCTAACCCAGTGTGATTGTTGAGCCATAGGTCCTGCAACATCAGCTCTCGTCCTAACGCCTCCTCATGTCACTACTTCAACTCATGGTTGAGCTCTACGGGGATTGACTACTATCATCTATACATTTAGCCTCTTCTTCTGCTACCATTTAGCAATTATTTGTGGACAAATTTTAGTTTCATGATTCAACACCCTACAATAGGACATGTACGATATCGGTTAGGAAAATCCCATGCAAGGTGTCCCTATTATCCACAATTATAACAAATAGTCATTCCCTTACCTCTTTCGATCCACCTCTTCCTCTCACTAATCCTCAAATGCCTCTAGCTGCCATTCCTTGTCCTTTTCTAGGTTGAATATAGGGAATCTCTTGATTATACCTCATTGATTGAAACTTGTTGTCACAATTTCATTTCCTTTGGGTCCTTGTACTTCGAATGAATCAAAAGTACGATCACACATTGACTCCAGTGTGCATAAATGGTGGATGACATGCCCCATCGACTTGCATAAATCACAAAATAAATTGTGCGAAGTCACCTTATATTTTTGTATCATTGGGAAATTTTGTGGGGTATGGCCCCACACTTAGAAAACTTCACACCACAATCCCCTACCTTTCGCAAGTAGATTATCTACACCTGTTTCCATGTAATCTTTCAATACTTTACACTCGTTCCTATGGTGAACTTTTTTTCTATAGATTATGCACCACACCTTTTCCCATAGTCAAATCTTGTAACTATAGGGTCAACACAGCAAGTTGGGACTACACTTACACCATGCCATTATTTTCTCCATTCCCTATTGGATAGGCTTCCAGCTTCAGTGCAATTTCCAACGTTTCTAATTTTGAACCAATCCACTGCCATGTCAAGAAAATTATAATGTGTAGAAGTAGTCCATCAATAAACCACTTCTTATGTTTCACATCTAGGATCTCGAAGACTGGCCTAACCTTCAAAATCTTGAATCTTTGGTCGAAGTCCCAAATAGATTCGCTCGGGCCCTACTTAATTTATTTCAAGTCTGTAATACATTGAGACTCATAATTTGGATTCTGAAACTCCCTAATCAAAGCTTTCTTGATGTCATTTAGAGACCGGGTATGTCCAGCTGGAGTCACACTCTTTTATTTTGTATACCAAGTTAATGCACAGTCCCTAAAAGTAACCTCCAATCGTGTTTTTTTTGTTTCCTCGTCCTGTAATTGATTTGTTGCCTAGATACCTTCACAAATGAATCAATTATCCTCGTTCCCCAAACCATGGAACATAAACAATGTTAACTCTACTCATGGCATTGTGCTTTGCATAGTGCTTCTTGACGAAGGGTTGTCACATGCACTTACTGCACCACTAGAAAAATATGCGCTAATATGCACAACATACTAAACTAGAATACTTTGTGACACTCCCCCTACTACATGACCAAATCCACTACTACTACTACCTCCACCCCCTGACTATGATTACCTTCTACAGTATTTGTCACAATAGGCTAAGTGCTTACCTCAATATTCGAAGAAGCATGTGCGGGGTCATGGATTTGAAACTAGGTATGGTCTGACTCGATTGGTTGGGATTTATAAACTTCATACTCCATGTTCTAACCTACTGGTATTCTTCTTATAGATTGGTACACAATGTAATGAATAATGTTCCCTCATAGCTCTGATCACTTACACTGCTTCTCATCCTCTAGTGGCCCCTTCTTACCTCTCTCCCCAAGCTTCTCCTTGAAACAAGCATTGACATTGACCGACCTCCACCTACATCACTCTGTTGAAACCTTCGTCCACTCCTCAAGGTGCCACCCTTCACATTATCTATCTCCATTCTATCTCTTCTCATCCTCACCTTCAGAGTTCACTCCCTTCTCCAATGTAGTTTTTCCTACTATTTCTCCACTCCCTTCTCCTCATACCACCTCTTAGTTCTCCCCTAACTTCCCCTTAGGGCACAAGAAATTTAGCTGCTCATAGCATCTAATTCCATGGGCAGGGTTCCATGGTCACACAATAACATCTTGACTAACAAGGGAAGAGACCGTATGAATCTCCCTAATGGAACTCGCAAGAATTTTCTCTACGTCGTACTATATGATACTATATATTTTATTCCAAACTCCATAGTATATCCCTCCAACACACTTTCAAAACAAAAATCCACAGCATAATAAACTCACCACTTGCAGCTAACTCACCTCCTCTAGGGTCTATTGTATGTCGTGATGATAGATTGGGCTCTTATCTTTCAACCATTGAATCCAATCTGTCAATATGATTGGGAATTCTACAAATAAGATTTCATGGAACTGTAGAAATTATATAACTTATGTGTTATATATCCAAGATTCTCCTGATCACACACTATTTTAACTTCATGCACAATATAGAATCTATTCCACCATTGATCATCACATGTGGAAATTAAATCAATTGTAATGCACACATGAAACAATAAAAATTCACACACATTAACACAGTTGTTTAACGGGAAAGCCTAAAGCTGAAAAACCCAACTATTTGTATATAATATATGTCATAAAGATCATGTAACAATCCTCATACAAAGTTGAACATGTCAAGCTCTCAGTATAATACAATCGCTACACACTAATCAGGCCCGATCTTGCAAATCCATGCACCGATCTCTGCCACCTGCTAGCCTAGCTCTAATGCGCAATCTTTGCTGAAGAATGGCTCTGAACGAACTCCAATTCACCAAGCTTGCACTGTGCAATCCTCATTGGCATATCCACTGAGTGTTGGATGCAATCAATGCATCACTATAGTCACACTTGCTCTTTCACCTACCTCTCCACTGGTCTCCACTGAAACTGCCATGCACTGTAGTTAACTGATGTATTCTTTAGTTGCTTAATGAGTTATTATTTAGTGAATTAATTAACTAATTAATTCACACCACTCTCACTAGTGTATCAATCAGTTAGACTAGATACAACTAGCTCAACTGAGTCTAACCGAGTTAAACTGAACACAACTCCATCAACTACTTCTATAACTCCACCAAACTCTGTCACATGAGTTCTAACTGAAGTCCTCATGCATTAGCTCCAGTAAACCCTCAGGAATAGCATAATTCCTTCTGTCAGCTGTTGTGCCACATTTGTGCACTTAACTGAAGTGCTCCAAGAGAATAAGATAATGTTTAGAGTCAAAATATTATTAAGAGCTAATAATATTCGACATATCTATTTTTAGACTGGCAGTCTAAAAATAGACTCCGCCCAATATGTCTAAAAATAGAAGTCCATCTATTTTTCCAACTTGACCAACCATCCACAAATAGCATCCTGCAACTCATATAATATGATCGACATGTCTAAAAATAGACTTTGCGCCAAAAATAGCCTGCGGGCCCACTTAGTGAAGGCGACTCTTTTCACTAAGCTCATCATCTTGTTGAATCTCAACACTCCCTCTCAACAAGATAGGGATTATCTGCCACCCCAATCTTGTCTCTATGGTATTCGAATTTGCTCCTGGTGAGCGCCTTCGTCAGAATATCTGCATCCTGATCCTCCGTAGGAATGTAAGATAGTAACATGATCTTCCGCTGCACACAATCTCTGATATGATGGTACCATATGTCAATATGTTTAGATCTATCATGAAATACCGGATTAACCGAGAGTTTAATGCATCTCTGATTATCACAATATATCACAGTAGGATCTAAGTGTGAACCAAACAACCCGACCAGGATCTTCCTCATCCATATAGCCTCGCATGCAGTCAAACTTGCTACCATGTACTCGGACTCCAGATGTTGAACTGAGTGCCACGGATCTCTGTTTCCTGTTGTACCAAGAAACTCCGCTCGTAGACCCGACATCAAAATCCTCCAGATGTGTTTTTTGTCCTATGGACTGGCCGCCCAATCTGCATCCGTGAAGCCATGCAGCTTCAACTCATCTGACTGTCTGTACCACAATCCATATCCTGATGTGCCCCTGAGATACCTCAGGACATGCTTTCCTGCCTTCCAAAAGAGCTTGGTAGGCTTAACCATAGCTTGTGAAAGCTAGTTAACAACATAGCATATGTTTGGTCGTGTATTGACTAGATACATGAGCGAACCAACCAACTGTCGATAAACAATGGAATCTACTACCTTTGCCGATGTAGCATCCTCTTTCCTCCAACCACCAAGAAGAGGAGTGTCGATAGGCTTGCAGCCTTGCATGTTGAACTTCTCTAGTATCTCCCGGGCATACTTTCCTTGAGACATAAACAGTCCACCCTTCCGCTGCCAAATTTCCAATCCCAGGAAATAATGAAGGAGGCCCAAGTCCTTCATCTCAAACTCCTTTGTAAGATCTGCCTTGCATGAGTGTATCAAGAGTTCATCACCTATTAGTATGAAATCATCTACATAAAGTACAATGACCAGCAACTTACCCTCCACCACAATCTGGTATAGGTTCAGATCCGCCTCACTTTTGGTGAAACCAAGTCCGGTGAAATAACTGTCTATTCGTGTGTACCAAGCACAAGGTGCTTGTTTTAGCCCATACATCGCTCTTTTGAGCCTGCACACATGCGACTCGTTGCCGAAGATTTCAAATCATTCAGGCTGCTCTATGTACACCTCCTCCTCAATGACTCCATTGAGGAACACAGTCTTCACATCCATCTGATGAATGTGCCAACCCATCTGCGCTGAGAGAGCAAGGATGGTTCGTATGGAAGAATACCTTGCGATAGGTGCAAAGGTTTCTTCATAGTCGATCCCCTCAATCTGTGAGAATCCCCGGGAAACAAATCTTGCCTTTTACTTCTTGACGCTCCCATCAGCAGCTTGCTTCACTTTGTAGATCCATCTCGAACCTACCACTGATTTCCCTTCCGGCCTTGGGACAATCTCCCATGCACTGTTTATGACAATCAAATCATACTCTTCCACCATGGCATCTACCCATGCGAGATCCTCCACAACTTCCTCAAAAGATGATGGTTCTGTCACGATACACTTTCTCATCAGAGCCATGTATCTAGTAAATCGTTCAGGCGACTGTCTCTGTCTGCGTTGTGATGTAGGTGCTCCTACATTCTGCGCTGCATCAAGATTTAGTCTCTCAGCTTCTGTAGTGCGCTTCCGCCCTCTGATGTTTGGCGCTGCATGAGTGGTTTCTTCCACTCCATGAACCTCCTCTTGTGGTTGATCCACATCCTGAGGCTCATATTTAGGAACTAGTAGCTCCTCATCTGCATGCAAGTGTATCTCCCTCTCAAGAGGCAACTTCATGGCTTTCTCCTCATGAAATTTGATATCCCGTCGCACAATAGTCTTCCGACTGTCTGGAAAATACACACGATAGTTGTGGGGTGTTTCTATGTACCCCACAAATATCCCAACCTCTGTGGTCGGCTCCAGCTTCTTCCTGGCATCCTTCGTCACATGAATGTAAACAGGTGAGCCAAAAATCTTCAAATGAGAAATATCAAAGGCTTCTTACCAGAAAACGCCTCTTCGGGTGTACTCATGCCAAGTACTCTATGAGGACAACGGTTTTGCACATAAACCGTAGTGTTTCATGCTTTAGCCCACAAGTGTATGGGAAGGCCATGATCATGCAACATCGCCCGTGCAATACCCACGATCGTTCTGTTCTTTCTCTCCGCGACCCCATTCTACTGTGGGTTATGAGGCGCTATGAGCTCTCTTCGAATTCCTTCTGCACTGCAAAAGTCTTTGAATTCGCCAGAGATGAATTCACCACCATTATCGCTCCTTAGAGCTTTCACCTGCTTCCTCGACTCTTTCTCAACCAGTGCCTTGAACTCACAGAAATTTGAGTGTCTCGCTCTTCTTCTGCATGAAGAAGATCCAACACTTATGAGAAAAGTCATCAACAAATATCACATAATACCTGTGCTTTGCTGTTGAAGCTACTGATAAAGGTCCACACAGGTCTGTGTGAATTATCTCAAGGATCGTCGTGGCGCAACTATCCTTATCATGAAAAGTGGTCTTCACAAATTTTCCCAAAGTACATCCCTTACACTGATCTGACTGTGCAAGTGTACCCTTGGGAAGCCCGGTAGAAATATGTTGCAAAATTTTCAAAGCGCCATGGTGAAGATGGCCCAATCTCCTGTGCCACAATTCGCCCTCATCCCGGCTCACCACTGCTTCTGCTTTGCCTGCCATTTTTGTGCAACCATCTACCTACAATTGATAAAGGTTCTTAACTCGAACCCCTATCCTCCGGGTTTCACCAGTTGTCTTACTGCGCAGGAAATCCTTTCCCTCGCTAAAAACAACATCATATCCCTTGTCTTCCAACATCGCCACAGAGATCAGATTCTTCTTCAATCCTGGAACATGCATGACATCCTTCAATATGAAAGGTTTACCAGACTCCCTCTCAAAGGAAATGGTCCTGCTACTAGTCGCACTGTATCTACCATCATCGCCCATCTTGATGTGCACTCCAAGATCCTTTTCATCCAGATCACTAAACAAATCTTTGTCTTCAGTCATATGGAAAGACGCACCACTGTCAAGAAACCACACTGATCCCATCACACTTGAAACCAAGCATGCGATCAACGAAAAATCCAGCTCAAAATGTGAGGCTAAGGCCTCTCCAGCTGCAGATCTAGCAGCCTGCTTATTGTTCTTCTTCTGTGGACAATTAGTGGCATAATGTCCGTGTTGGTGACAGTGAAAGCACTTCACCTTGGATAAGTCCTGCTTCTTGCCTTTCACACCGGATTGAGAAGGATTTTTCTTTCCCTTCCCTTTCCTTGCTTTGGCAGCCAAAGCGAAATTTTCTTCATATTCATTCTTTGATGAAGATCCATCCCTGTTACCTCACCTTATCTCCTCCGGCACAAGATCCGACCAAAGTCGCTCCCATCCTGGCAGTTTCTCCCGACCATTGACAGAGTCCTTGTAGCTATGCCAACTCTTCGAAAACCCAAGGAGAGCCAAGCTCACCAAGTCCTCTTCATCTAAAGTAACCCCCACACTTCCCAGCTCATCCTTGCAGTGGACGAACTTCGTGAGGGATTTTGGTATACTGTCGCCTTTCTCCATTTTTATTTTTCTGAGCTTGTCTTTAAGCGCCAACTTCCTTTGGTCGCTTCTGCTTTGGAACAAGTTTTCCAAAGCTTTCCACATTAAGAATGGACTAGCTTTACCATGAAGGCTGGACACTATGTGATCCTTCACACCTTCCAACAGAATCCTTCGACACTTTGCTATCTTCTTTTTCCATGCGTCAAGTGCGGCTACGTCGCTAGAAGTAGGTTTAGGAATTTCTGCATCTATGAACTCCTTCAACCCATTATCATCCAGCATTGCCTCCATCCTGTCCTTCCATGCAATATAATTCGAGCTGCCATCAAGGGCATACTCCAATCACAATCCGTTGAAAGAAATTTCAATGAATGCTCAACTTTGACACCAAGAAAACACTGCAGCAAATTCGAATTCCACCAGCACAAAACTCAACTGCTTCAATAATTGCAATCTGCTACAATGATCAACTGCTCTGATACCATGTAGAAATTATATAAATTATGTGTTATATATCCAATATTCTCCTGATCACACACTATTTTAACTTCATGCACAATACATAATCTATTCCACCATTGATCATCACATGCGGAAATTAAATCAATTGCAATGCACACATGAAACAATAAAAATTCACACACATTAACACAATTGTTTAACGGGAAAGCCTGAAGCTGAAAACCCCAACTATTTGTATATAATATATGTCATAGATATCATGTAACAATCCTCATACAAATCTGAACATGTCAAGCTCTCAGTACAATACATTCGCTACACACTAATCAGGCCCGATATTGCAAATCCATGCACCGATCTCTGCCACCTGCTAGCCTGCCTCTACTGCGCAATCTCTACTAAAGAATGGATCTGAATGAACTCCAATTCACCAAGCTTGCACTGTGCAATCCTCATTGTAATCTCCACTGAGTGTTGGATGCAATCAATGCATCACTATAGTCACAACTGATAGTCACACTTGTTCTTTCACCTACCTCTCCACTAGTCTCCACTGAAACTACCATGCACTGTAGTTAACTGATGTATTCTTTAGTTGATTGATGAGTTATTATTTAGTGAATTAATTAACTAATTAATTCATACCACTCTCACTAGTGTATCAATCAGTTAGACTAGATACAACTAGCTCAACTAAGTCTAACTGAGTTAAACTGAATACAACTCCACCAACTACTTCTATAACTCCACCAAACTCTGTCACATGAGTTCTAATTGAAGTCCTCATGCATTAGCTCCAGTAAACCCTCAGGAACAACGTAATTCCTTTTGTTAGCTGCTGTGCCACATCTGTGCACTTAACTGAAGTGCTCCAAGAGAATAAGATAATGTTTAGAGTCCAAATATTATTAAGAGCTAATAATATTCGACATATCTATTTTTAGACTGGCAATCTAAAAATAGATTCCGCCAAATATGTCTAAAAATAGAAGTCCATCTATTTTTCCAACTTGACCAACCATCCAAAAATAGCATCCTGCAACTCATAGAATATGATCGACATGTCTGAAAATAGACATAGTCTAAAAATAGACTTTGCGCCAAAAATAGCCTGCGGGCCCACTTAGTGAAGGCGACTCTTTTCACTAAGCTCATCATCTTGTTGAATCTCAACAGGAACACAATGAACACATACTTCTACAACCATTATTTATCATTAATCCTTCAATATTTAATCTCACTAGCCACGAACTCGTGTTTCTTATGCTTAAACCACTAGTTTATTTCCTCTTTCGCTGAATTCCATGGTCTCCACATTCTCATTACAAAGAAATACCATCATGAAAAAATCTTGGTCTCGGCAACAAAAGCATTTGATGGCATAGGGTTCAAATAAACCTAGGTTTGGCATGCAATGTCGGCCAACAACCCACCCAACACTAGCCCTTTCGACATCACCCACAAAGTGGATGACGTCTCGCTTGAGTTTCCATGGGGGATTGTTGAAACCAAGTTTCTGCAGTCGGATGGGATTGTTATATGTGTGGTAACGATAATCCAACTTGACTATGCAGAAGCCATGATATCTAATAGAACAAGAGTCTAACGACCATCCTAAAATCCTATGCTGCAAGAGGTTTCACATAACTCTATTCTAGCTATTTGATTTATTGTTCATTGCCCATGATATTATCATGACCAAAGTATGGCAGTTATGCCAATTTCTCTTGTTGCGCAGGCCATTAGAGAATTTTGTATTAACACTATTAAACTGAAATCTTATAATAACAATAATGAAATACGCACATGCATAGACAAATGTAGGGGAAATCCATTCATTCTGCATTACTCATTTCAGAAAAATGTGCAGTGTGCTACATCAGAGAGTCTTACAAACCCAACTCACCATCCTTAGCACAATTAAAGATAACACATTACATTCTCCTACATCGCAGAGTATCATCAGCTCTGTATGGACTATCCTCTAATACCAAACTCAATACACAAACTCCATTCATGGATGAGCTAGATACACAACCACTAACATACAAAACTACCAACAAAACATTAAGAAATCGGCTAAACAACAAAGGCATTGTCAAAACATAGACTAAGGATTTCTTCGACTAGTTGATCCACCAATTGACCGACCAACCCCCATCTTGAGAATTCATACCTTCTTATCATCCCTCAGTGGTTCATATGCCATCCATGCCTTCGATCCTCACCTAGTCCAACCTATCTCCACATCGACTAACAAACCTAACATGCTCTAACAACCCTCTCCAGTTGTCCCACACTTTCCAACCGACATCTGGTCCTAACTAGGAATATCTTCTATTGTTATTTCGTCCACTCCACCAATGTATCACTTCCCAAAAATATCTCCTAAATCCTTCATCATGGCGATCTCCCTCACTTTCGCGAGATGCCTTCAAATCCTAACCGCCAAGCTCTGTCTCGCACATGTCCTTCCCTACTTGTCGTTGTGAAAATATGTGTGCGATGTCTTCATGTGTTGCATCTTCTTGTCCCACGCCAACCTCTTTATTGCGCGTTGGGTTCCCTCCTTTTGCGTTATTCTCCTCTACGCGCAGTCTCTTGTACTACTACAAAAATTCAAAAAAATTGACCTCCAACAAAGACTATGGTCTTGTTCTTCTAAAATGTTTTAAGCATTTGAAATGTAATTTTACTCTTCATACAATAAAATTATGATTTTTTTCCAAAGAAAAAAATTTATAAAAAGAAATTAAAATAGTCAAAATAAGAATAAACCCTCACTAGTTGCATAATAATAAAATGATTATAAAAACCCTTAGACAAACCGAAAAACCTATTTCTTTCTTTAGAAAAAAATAAGAGAAATTAAAATGACCAAAATAAAATAAACTCCTATAAATTTGAGAATAATAAAACTATATTGAAGATAAAACACATTTTATCATGAAGGGAAAAAATTATTTAATTATAAATTTTTTACAAAATTGTTTTATTATTATATATTTAAATTTAAAGAAAATGTGTATAACAATAACAAAAGGAAATTAAAATAGAAAAAATAAGAATAAACTCTCACCAGTGAAGTAATAATAAAATTACTATAAAAACAAAAACACTTTCTTTTAAAATATTTTTAATATACTTAAATTAAATCTTAGTTTAAAAATATATATCTTAACGTTAAGATTTCTAAATTTTTTTAAGTTATTATAATTATGATGATGTTACAACAAAGCTTTGCTCAATATTTTTTTTAAATATAGAAACACAATTTTAAATAAATTCAAATAACTTTCTCACATTTTAAAGTTTTAATAAACTACTTTAGATATTAATAATTACCATTAATCAAATATTATATATAATATAATTTTTTAAAGTACAAATAATATTTTGCATATTAATTTAATTTGATTATCTCGGTTGGGTTGATGGACAAGATAATAATGACTCTAGCTTAGGGTGTTAATTTTCGTTCCACGTGGTAGGTGGACGATGAGATCTGGTAAGCGTGCAAGTTTTAGGAACCCCCACCAGAACACTCTCGAGGCATTGATGATTATTTGGTTGTTGGTTTCACTGGCTATGGGAATTATTTGGACTTGTGAGATGAGCGTAAGATTTTCTCGAGGCTCTGCCAGTGGTCATTTTGCAAGGTGTTGCTCCAGCGTGCCCTGCAGACTAGTATTTAGGTGGGGATGCTCCTGTGTGATTTCTAGTGTGTGTTTTGTAGATGCAAGGTTAACTGACAAAGACAAGCCTATCATTTGGGACTCGGGTCCTTCGCCTAGTTCCACCCAGGCTAATGTAGGAAGGGACGAACACTGGCAGGTAAATTATGATTGTTGGAAATTCATAATCTTCAAAATGTGGTCTATTTGATTTGTAGGGGTTAAGTGGCGACCTCAGTGGCCCAATACTCAACATTGTGCTCCTGTGGGGAGGGCTTGGATTTTTATTTTTTGTTCAGTGTTGAATTGTGGTTGGCAGCTTTTTCTCCCTTGTTTTTGTTTGGAAAGTGCTGGTGAGCAGTCTTTACCCATCCACTTCGTCTAGAATTGGGGTGGTGGGGAATTCCCTCCCCTGGGTGGTTTACCTAAATCCTTTGTGGGTGTTGGTTTCATTTTAGTCTCTGTTTGGTTAAGTTTTGGGGAGTGCATTGTTATCCTCCAAGAAGAGTGGGTCTATGGGAGTGTTTGTTGGTTACCATATGCCCATGGTTAGCCCCTATCCCATTTGTTTGTAGTGGCGAGTTGTGACGTGACTCGCAGTGGCCTCCCCTTAATATTTCGGTCGGTTCTAGTTCGTGTTCGTGCCTTCGGTGGTGGTTGGATTCTTGGTGTCGAGTCTTTCTCTCATCCTCCCTAGCCTTTTCATAGTAGGGCAAGGAGGGTTGGACCTCCTTGACCCAACAAGGTTGACTTGTGGTATTTTAAGGGATTGGTCTGGTCTGTGGGTCCTAGTGGTTTGGTTCTAAAAGAACTAAGTATTTGGGTTGTTATTCTCATGTTGTGTCAACGGGGCCGCCCGCATCGTGGGGGAGGGCATCATGGCCACAACAATTGGTTTCCAGTTGAACAACCAGCTGATGCAAGGGACATAGATCAACTGTCTGGTGACTCTACTGGACGTGTGGATTTACTGCCACCCTTTGACTCATTGGAAGCACAAATTTCGGTTATCCAGGAAGATATTGACCAACAAGCCCAACAACGACATGATGATCATAATGAGGTGATAAGTTTTCTCAACGACATCCAACATAACTAGTGGCATATCATGGACCACCAAGAGTCCCTCTGTAGAGGCCAGAAGCGCCTTTAGAACATAATGGATAGCTTTGAGGGGCATATGGCACATATGGAGTTGCATGTACATGATACTTTCCACCATCATGGTGAGTGTGACACTTTCCACCATCATGGTGAGGGCGACAATGCCACTCTGGATCAGAATAATGCCAATGAAGAGGATTGGTTATTTTTTTGTATACTACACAATTTTGGGCCTTATGGGCCATTGATATCTGGACATATAGTTTTGTTTGTTATTATTCCAAATTTTGAGTTTGTACTTACTAGCCAACAAATCCGGCCAAAATAAGACGTCAACATTTTTAGCAAAACTGTTGAAATAATATATTCTAATTTTAAATTAATAAAAGCTAATAATTAAAAAAAAATTGATTAATATAAATATAAATTATATTATATTATTATATATAAATTAAATTTAAAATTTTATAATAACTAAAGGAATAAATTTGTGCGTTTACTAGATATTTATGTATTTAAGAATATTTTCTATTAATTTAATTTTATTAATATAAGTTTAAGTTTAAATTTTATTATATTATTATATATAAATTAAATTTAAAAGTGTATAATAGCTAAAGGGTTAATTTTTTTTAATGTTCACTAATATTTATGTGTTTGCGAGTCTTTGAATAGTTAACATTTTAAGAAACCATCTTTTAATTAATTAAAAAAAATTAAAAAAAATATATATTTTAAAATTAAAAAAATAATATTAATATAAATAATAATGTTATTATATAAATAACATTCATAAAGTATATAAATAACATTTAATATTAATAAAATTAAATATTGCTCTCATCGTCGTTAGGTTTCATATCCAGTGTATGTCAAAAGTTTGGATTGCAAGTCAATTTGAAATTGATGAATAAAAAACTTGAAAGCATAATATATTTAAACTATACTTGGTTGCGTATTTGAATGTTTACGATACTTGTTTACGTTACCACCTGCGTGTTGGATTGTTTCTATACTTGGTTGCGTTTTTGAATGTTTACGATACTTGTTTACGTTACCACCTGCGTATTGGATTGTTTATTAAAGATGCTTTATTCATCCATGGGCAAGAGATATTAAATGAATAAACCTTCACTTTTGATATTAATAAAGAGACCTTTACTTTTCATATTAATCGGTACTAAATCATCATTATCTACAGAAAAATATATTACATTATATAATGTCAAAATGGTTTGTTTGAAACGAGGTTGATATTTTTGTAACTTCAACTTATAATTTTGAATAAATATAATAAATACAAGTTGCACGGTATTTATGTACTATATCAAGATTAGGATATACATAAATATCAAGATTATTAAAATATGTTTGGAAAAGTTTACGATGAAATGAAATATTAATGTTTTTGAAATGGGAATGATGAAATGAAATATTAATGTTTTTGAAAGGGGAATAATGATTGTTTAAAGGAGTGAAGTCTTACTAGCATAATTGGTTGAGGATGGATTTTGTCAGCAAGACAATCCAGGATCAAATCTTATGGGTGGTTGTTTCTGGTACTAGGGGGAGGAGATATGCTAAAAAATCCAGTCATCTAAGGGGCTGGTGTGGCCCAGGCCGGGTGCGATCCCCGAGTGACTTTGACGACTTAGATGCCCATGGGTTGCGGCTCCGCAAGCCACATGTCAAGCTTGGAGGATCGCAGACAACTTGTGTTACACTGAAATTTGTCACCATGACGTTTTAGTACTCCCTTAGAAGTCTACAACATCAAAGTTCCTAAAATCAAGCCTTGAAATTGAGAGAAAAGCCCATAAAAGTCTTAAAAACGCTTGTACCGCACTTTCTCTTAATATTGCCTGCGGTGCCACACCTTTTTGTTCTAAAGCATGTGGAGCTAAACACACTTTTTTTTCATTAAAGGTGCGAACCCCTGTAAAAGGTAAAACAAAGGTGGAAAGTAACATTTAGAAGCCCAACAATCAAATCTAGAAGCTTCTAGAAGTAATTATCCGGTCGAAGGTTTGCTCCTATCATGTATGTTCATTCTTCCATTATAGGAGCCTACCCCTTGGTTTATGGAGCTCAATCCCTTCAAAAGAGCATTCTATCCCTTCTTATGTGGAGCTGTAACCTTTTCTCTTTTCTTATAAGTTGAAGCCATAGTGCAGCTTCAAGGGAGGTTAGACTTTGAGAATTTTTGAGGAGAAATGTTGTAGAGACTCAAACTCTCTTAACTGATCATTATGTGGGAATGATTACACATCCATGTGCATTTTAGCTGAGAGAGTACAAAGCTTGTCAGAGTAAAGGAAACACCTGTTCTGGACCCCAGGAAGGCCTGTACGACATTAAGGGGGACACGGTTGTAAGGCTCTTTCTCCATCAAAGATAATACGAATGAATACCATTTTCTCAATGAGTTATTTAATTAAGTAGCTTGTTTATCATGTTTTATCAATAAGTTATTTAATTAATTAGCTTATTTCTTGAATTCCTTGATCATCTTGATAGATATATATCTCGTGAATTAGTTTATACTATGTAGGTGCTATTGATTTTTTCCATGTTTGTGATTGCATATCTTTGAAGATGACTCTTTTAAGCAACTCGAAAGAAGATCATTACAAACAACGCTCGACTACAGGTAGGTCTTCAAAACCTCTGTTGTAGCAAATTCTGAATCGAATATTATCTAGAGAAAATAGTTTTTGTTTGGCTATTTGTTGCTAGCTATCTGTAGGACACTTGGGAGGTTTGTCTTGTCTGCAAGAACGACTTATCCGTCCAACAAAATGGTGACCATACTGAGGAATGGATCTTGAACTTTGATTTCTTTTATTTTTGACTTGTGGATTTTTTTTTTTGGATTGATTTATACTGGCTTGGGTAGTTTATCCCTGTAGAATCACTAAGAAATGTTTTAGAATTTTTTATATTTTATTTTATTTTTCTTTTAGTTTTATGGTATCCACACTTTTCTTTTAGAAACAGTGCGGGCATCTCCGCTCTTTTCTTGTATAAACAGTGCGAGACCGCACCTGTTTACACTGAAGCATGTGGACCCTGTGAAATTTTTTAGAAAACCTTAAAATTCTCTTTTCTGGATTAGTTTGTTAAATTCTTAGTGTATACCTAGACTTGTATTTTCTGTCAGAAAGCTTTGGTTGAGAGTTTGCTTTATCATTTTTAAGTTTTGAATGATTTTCTGAAAGATCTGCATGTTATAATGATTTTTGTTTTGTCTTTATCCCACTCAAAGATTAGAAGCTTTGGTATACCTTTACATCACTGGTATTTCCTTGCTTTCTTACTGAGTTTGACTTCATAGTAGAAATTGTTTTATGAGATTTAGATCCCATTTTCTCATTTGCAATTTTTTAAAAAACTTTTGTTGATAAGTTTGGAATTTCACTTAAAAAACCATAATTGGATGTTTTTTGAGTTCTTGTTGATCCAAGCAACGAATTTCTTAGTTAGATAACAAGCTAAGCAAAACATCCTCAAAATATTTAAAGTTTTAATTCAGTTTTAGTCTTTAGAGTTTTTAGATCTCAAAATTAGTGTTTTTTAGTTTTGAGTGTTATTTCTAGAAATCATCTTCTTTTGGAGAAAATTTTGTTTGTAGTTTAGATCTTAAATGATAAAGGGATTTCTTTTGAGCAATTGATCATTTTGAGTTCTCATGAATTTAGATTTATTTTCATTTATTCTTGTTTGAAGGAAAGAAGTGTTTTAAAAGATTGTATTTCTCAACTCTTTCTTTTAGATAGAATTCATTGAAATGAAATGAATTGCTTCTCATAATAGATGCATTTTTTGGTGCGTTTTGAGTCGGGTCACTACACATCATCAGTTTCACTTTCACACCTATTGTCCTAAGAAACAACCTATTAAAATCAACGTTTAAATTAAAATCAATCTAGTAATTTTTATATTTCTAGGGCTCTTTTCACCAACATAGCTTAGGCTAGTGTCTTAGGGTAGGGAGTAATTAACTCTCCAAGACAATTAAAACAAACAAGTAGTCGATCTTGTGGTAAGAAAAATCCAATAGTCGCTTGTATGCTCTGGGAAGCTCCTCTTAAAGGAGTCAAGCACGAGGTCATATCTGAACCAGTGGGATAATCAATTCTATCTCATTGGGAACGATATAAGATGTACACGTATTAACAATGGTAAACCTTGGATAGACCATTGTCGAAGAGCCTGGGGTCACTTGTCGGTATACCTTGGATTATGTCAAGGAGTCTTCAAGGGGATTGAGCTTTTTTACTCTGCCCTTGCGCGTATGTCAGATCGTAGACTGATCCCTAGGTATATTAGTTCCTGTTGGTAACCTTAGTGGCCATAATCTTTATGGTTTTTTCCTAAGGTGATGGTGGAGGAAAGATCCCACTATACCTCGAGCAGATGTCGACTAGACTCACTTGGACTCTCCGAAGGGTTATCTTCACTTGAGATGGTTTAAGTGGAGAAACGTGCATCGGTCTATTTCATTAAGCATGTTGTCGAGGTAACTATTCTAACTTCCCTTTCTACATTAAAATACTACGATGTTGGATTTCATCACCAACTAGTGTTTTTAGTGTGGGAAGTTATTGTTTGTGTGTGGTTTGATCTCCTATATTTTTAGGCGTGTGATTCATTTGTTTGTTTCCTTAGTGACTCTAGGATTTTTCATTGAAATTTTCTTTGATTGCGTGTGATTAATAATTTTTAATCGTGGCTGAATTACCAAGACAATCGCATAGACTCCAGGGGAAACCTCCTGAGTATATACCAAGCCAACTTAAAGGACTCCGAGCTCTGGTACCGCCTAGTGTCAGTAGAATTAGATCAACAGAACCAAGAGAATCATCTATAGTTATTCATCTTGATTATCAATCACAAACAACAGAATATATTCAAGAGCCAATTTCAATTTCCGAAGTTACTGGTATTATTTCTCCTACTAGTGAATTAGCTGAAGAACTTGAAATTTCTGAGCTCGACACTGAACTTGCTGTGTTGGAACCATCTTCAGGATTTGTTACTCTGACTTCTAGTGATCCTGATTCACCTAAGGTAAGACATCGCATTACTGAAAACCTTCCTTCTGACCTCATATGTATTGAAGAACTTGTTGGTCCAGACGAAGACGTAGTTCTTCCTGAAACCCAAGAAACTTTGAATCTTAGGGAGTGTGAATCAATATTATACAATACTTTTAGAACTGATGCTTGGTATTTATCATTGAAAGATTTTTTACAAAACGCAGGTCTTACTTATTCACCACCTCGAATTCCTTTTCACCCTGCACCAAGAGGTTATCATCCTTCATCAGCTATGTCGGGTGAGTCATCTATGTTTTCTCAATCCCCAGAAACATTTTTATATGGTGGTCCGTCTATTCCTTCGGGATACCAATCACTCTTTGGTACTTTCTCGGGGGAAGCTCCTCAACCAATTGAATAAGTGTTATCATTTGGTAAAAATGGAACAAACACTGAAACATTGAACACAAAACAGATTTTTATGATGTCTGGCAATATTCCAAATCTTCAACCTCAAGGAAGTCAGTTACCGCCTAGGGGGAAACCTCAAGGAAGTCAATTACTACCCGGAGGGCAACCTCTGGGTAATTTTTTAACAGGTCAAACTGTAGGACAATATTACCTGCTTGGAGAACAACCTTAAGGATAGTACATACCTCAAGGTCAATATCAACCTCAGGGACAGTACATACCCCAAGGTCAACCCTAGAGTCAGTTTATTCCTTAGGGTCAACCCCAGAGTCAGTTTCTTCCTCAGGGTCAATATCAACCCCAGATTCAGTACATGCCTCAAGGCTATCAACCTTAAGGTCAATACCCAACTCAAGGTTTCCAACCTCCTTCCAGTCAACCATTATTACAAGGAACTGTAACTTTACCAGTTAATTATCAAACTTATGTTCAACCAGGTTATGGTCCTTCATATGTACAACCTTCTATGGGTCAATACCCCGGAATGAATATGGTGTGGGATCCATCTCAAATTCAACAAACTATGCAACCCAATGTGCAGTTACCTAATCAACCTAGACAACCTATAGGTTCTAGTCCAACCCAACAACCTGTCCAGCCTACCATTCAAGTCTCTGCACCTGGTTCTGTTTAGCAGCCTGGGCCTAGTACACCTAGAACTCCGCCTCAAACTTCTGCTACTGCTGCAACTTCTGTTCAACTTACCACACCTATTTTTGGAGTATCTGCAGCTCCTATTTATTCTATCCCTGCATCAGTGCAAATTCCTCAAGTGTCTGTGCCACAGTCAGGACCTACAATTCAGACTACGTCCTAGATGCCTACAGGACAAGCTGTTACGAGTACAGTTGTCTCTAGTCAACCACAATTTATAGTTGTCGCTAGTCAACCACAAAACCCAGTATATCAGTATCAACCGTACCCTAGGTATACTTATCAAATACCTCAACAACCCCAGTATGGTCCGGTTAATCCTGGTTATCCAGGAGGTTTCACGATTACCAATGCGCATCCAATTCCAGGATATCCTGGATACCCTCCTCCTGGAACTGGTTTGATCATACAAGGTTATCAAGACCCTAGCCATCGGTTACCGTTTATAGCAAATTTAGATTTACCTAATTTATCATGCATTACGAACGATCCTATATTTTATCTTCCGTATTGGCCGTCGATGCCTAACAAGTTGCCCAGTGATATTCCAAAGTTTTAGAGTAAGTCAGGAGAGGACCCATCTAATCACGTTATGACTTACCACCTCTGGTGTGCATCCAATTCACTAATCGATGATTCGATTCGATTACGTCTTTTTCAAAGAATTCTCATTGTTCTAGCTACCAAATGGTACATTGAGTTACCACGCGGCTCATTTAGTAATTTTAATGCACTAGCTACTGCTTTCTTAACCCATTTTCAGTTGCCTGTCAGATACGACAATAGCACGAATTTCTGAATTCATTAAAACAATCTACGTCTACGTACATATCCGATCACATTCATAAATGGAGATGTAGAAGGCATTTGGTGAATGTCTTTATTCTGGACCAAATTTTGGCTGAATGGTTTATCAAATCGTTATTGCCCAAAATTACTGAAGATGTGGCCAAAGGAGGCGTTGTTACATAAGAGGAAGTTATTGCTCAGGCTCAGTACCTTGACTTTGTATATACATAGTCAAGTACTCTATATGATAAAATCCCCGATTTACCAAGACCTGGTCAATTAACTACAATTCCTTCCGGCTCTCATGCTGCTAATGGTGTAATTGGTTCCTGTTAGCACTAGTAAAAGTAAGAAGAAATATTCTAAGACGACTTCTCCTATTATCACTTTACCCGATTCACCGAAAGGAGATTCTTTCATTGAAACTTCTGCCGATATTCATGTTGTAGAATCATCCACAACCAAACCTAAAACTGGTGGTAAGAAGAAAGTTAAGGATAAAAACAAAAAATCTTCAAAAGATAAAAACGATAAAACTGAACCAACTGACGAAAAACGAAAACCTCGATATCCTTGTCTAATCTGTGATGAGGATCATTTTACAAAAGAATGCCCGCATAGAGTTGAGCTATCGAAATTCGTTAAGGGTTCGCCTATATCTACTGCCTTGAAGGATCCCTTTCCTGCTCAAGATAGCAACATGATTGGATCTTCCTCAAATGCGTTAGAGGATATCTTTATGGTTGCGACGCGATCGCAAGATTACAGTACTAAAAATCCTGGTAAAGAAGCAGAAAGTTCTAATTCAACATCAACTACATCCCCCTTGGTTTATGATCCATTACAAATTGAGAAACAAAATCATGACTTAGTAATCAAACCGCCTGCTAAAGGTGTACTTCATAAATCAGCTTTCAATCCACATGTGAGAGTTGCTCAGAATTACAATATTGTTGAAGACTTAGTGATTTCCCCTTCAGCAATGTTGGCTTTGGAAGTGTTGCAATCATGCCCAGCCTAAAGAAAATTACTATTGTCAGTCTTAGGAGCCGTAGACCTCCAGGATTCGAACCTCATGATCTTCGATTTAGAGAATTCTACACCCTGCCTACCCCATCAAGTGGCTTTTCAAATTTCGGTAATAGTAAAAAACAAATGTATCTTTCGTACTGTTGTTGATGAAGGGGATTCTACGTGTATTATGTCGTTAAAATGTTGGAAATCACTTGGTTCTCTGACAATTAACCAATTTCCGACTATCCTCAAAGCTTTTGATGGCAGAGGTTTCCAACCGTATGGTATTTTACAGGATCTACCAATAGAGGTCAAAGGAAAAACCGTTACTCTGGATGTGGAAGTGGTTGATGCCCCTCTGGATTACAACCTTCTCCTGGGTCGAAGTTGGTCTTACACCATGACTATTGTTGTATTGTCGATCTTTCATCTCATCATGTTTCCTCATAAAGGAAAGATCGTTAAAATAGATCAGCTCTCATATTATTCATCCGACCCAGCCTCTACTGATAGCATCCAGCATATCAGAAAATCGACTATCCCTTATAAGGATGTCAAAGTAGGTTTGCTTAAATATTTGACTTTACTAGGAACTTTTTCCCCGCCTGCTCCCAATGTACAACCTCCTATTGCTAACATTAATATGATTACATCAAGTACTATTTCCTTTGATGATCCTTGGATAGTACCTACAGAATCAGAACTGGACTCTTTCGATGGCACAATGCCTTTGAGTCCTTTTGAGTTAACATATCAGGCATTACAGTCATTTTCTGATACTCCTTCAACTGAATCTGATCCAGTGAATGTGATCAATGAAGAGTCACTTTCAATATCGAGCTCAGCTTCAACATCAATTCCAGATCTTGATCAACACGTATTTAATACTGATGAACATATTCGTGAATTTTTGTTTGTCAATGAATTACCATGGGAAGATTCGCATCATAGGTCTTCATTTTTACCTGATCTCGATCATTTTGAGAATGATTTTTCCTCCATTTTTATTACTGATTACGTCAAAGAGCCTCAGAATCCTCTCTCATCTTCTAATTTTGAATTGAATTTAGAAAACATTTCTACAACGGTTCCCATTGACATTTCAGTGAAACCCAGAATTGTTGAAAACATTCATATAGGTGCTTCTTGTACGACTGATGAAATCTAAGCATATAAAGCCCTATTTCAGGAATTCTGCGACATTTTCGCTTGGTCATATGAAGAAATGCCAGGAATCGATTCATCGATTGTTTTTCACGAAATTAATACATACCTGGATGCTAAAACTGTTAGACAGATATTACGTCAGATACATCCGCGAAAAGCTGCCGCTATCAAAGCAGAAGTCGAAAAATTACTTCGTGCAGGTTTTGTTTATCCGATTCCGTTAACGGATTGGGTATCCAATATTGTTCCTGTCAATAAAAAACAAGGAACAATACAAGTATGTATCGATTATAGGGATATAAATCAAGCTTGTCCAAAAGACAATTATCCAACCCCTTATATCAATCAAATTATTGACGATTGTGCTGGAAGTGAAATGTTTTTGTTCATGGATGGATTTTCTGGCTACAATCAAATCAACATACTCCCTGCAGATCAACCCAAAACAACTTTCATTTGTCCATGGGGGACTTTTTCTTATCGCAAATTACCTTTTGGACTTAAGAATGTTGGTGCCACTTTTCAAAGGGAAATGTCTTATGCATTTCATGACATTAAACACATTGTGCACCCCTACCTCAATGATTTGCCTGCTCATTCCTTGCGCAGAGAAAATCGTATCATTCATTTACGAGCCATTTTTATACGATGTAGGCATTATAAGATTCGTCTGAATCCTCACAAATGTGTTTTTTGTGTACAATCTGGACGATTGTTGGGATTTATGTTGAACTCTTAGTTAAACTGACAGGGCGGGGGGGTGAATCAGTTTAACACATTCATGGACTTTTAAAACTTTTTCATTAAAACTTATTCACACCTTCATTTCATGTTCAACTTAATGTGTGAGTAATCTTAGAATGTGAGCAGCAAGTATTAATATAATGTAACAACAGACTTATTATGAGAGCAACAAGTATTAAGCAGATGTGATAAACCATATCAACACATAATCATAAAGCACAGAGACACCAGATATAAGTGGAAACCCATAAAGGGAGAGAACCGCATCTTATTATTGTTGTGATGCAAAGGCAAGCTCCAACTCCCTCTCACCACTGATTTTCTGTAGGCACCAACCTACAGGAGGCTCCAACCTCAATTATGCAAGCTACAACTTGCAAGGAAGCTCCAACTCCCATCAATTTTCTATAGGCACCAACCTATAGGAGGCTCCAACTTCAGTCAGCTACAACTGACATTTTATCAAGCTACAACTTGATGTGGAAGCACCAAATCCCATCTATTTTCTGCAGGCTACAACCTACAGGAGGCTCCTACCTCGATCGGCTGTTGACATCTGCTCAGAAACTACAACTTGATAGGGAAGCTCCAACTTCCTTACTCTTTCAAAAGAAAAACACTTGCTGATTTACCTTGGATATAAGCTCTGTTATGTACCATCTTCACTGTTGTGCATTTGTCTACATATCTTCCTTATATCATTTCTGCATCTTCTCAAATTCACTATCAGCTCCTTCTTCTTCTCTGCCTCACTGCTTCATTTATGCATTCTCTAACTTTTCATAGCATCTCGTTCTGGTCCTCCTTCTTCTTATCTTCTCTGCCTCAATTCCGCATTCTCCAACCTCTCTAACCTCTCTATGCATATCAAGGTGTTATAATTTATAGAGATTTCCTTATGACTGTTAGCATTCCACAGGTAATTCGAAGTGAATAGCCTTGACTCTTTGCCTTTTGCATTCTCATTTCTTTGTCCAACTCACTCAGAAAAATATAACAATATGTACTAATTTCAATATTACAGTGGGATTTTGTTTTCCTCCGGAGACTTGCCGATGCATCATAAACAATATAAAAACCAATTAAAACAGTTACATTCAGTTACAATATGGATTTCAAATCAATCCATTCAGTTTTTGGATCACCGTGCGTTTGTCTTTTCGACTGCTGTCTTTGTGTTTTTTGTCTCTGTATGCTCTGCTGTTCACTGTGGTTGTGTAACTCCTGCATATATAATTTCCTGTTTATATAACACAAATGACTCTCGGCGATATAATCATAATAGACCCTTTTGAACATAGAAAGCACCCTTTCAGGCCCACTTTCCAAACTCGCTCTATTCTCCGATGCGATGAATCACCTCTTGAATACTTCCGATTGCGATTACTTCCCTTGCGATGGTTCCGATGCGATTAATCGCAATCGCAACTTTCAGTTGTATGTTCCGATGCTCTGCTTTCACTCTGATGCGATGGTTCACTGTTCACAGATATATATATATATATATATATATATATATATATATATATATATCTCTATATATATATCTCTATATATATATATATATATATATATATATATATATATATATATATATATATATATATATATATATATATATATATATATATGTTTCATATATATATTTTGCCGCTTTACTTTCTTTTAACTCTTCAGCTTTGGTTAAAACTCAGAGCAAACATATATTAACCTTTTTCTTTTGTATGGAGTCCACATAACAGCTATACTTCACCTCATTTATTTTCAATCGCAATCGCAACTTTCAAAGGTATGTGCCACTGCTCTATTTTATTTCGATGCGATTCGTGAAGGTCCCACCTTATAATATTTCGCTTGTTTCAAACCCAAAGTATCTGCATTACACATATATGTAATGGTCACTCTTAACAATACTTATTTGAATAACATTCATATACGCCCATTAACATATATCCACCCACCAGAGTATAAGTGAATGTTCGGGCCCACAATCTTTATTTACATACATGGCACGTTAACATATAATACGTCCTCAACCTTCAAAATAAAACCTTTGGTTTTGTATTTAAATCCCCAGTGAACGCTTATATAATGTCCTCGGTCCCACATTTCCTTGAGTTGTGTATACCCAAGACTTGGAACAAAAACCACTATATAATCACTATATTTAAGTTCTGGTTCCTGCACATTTTAATTCAACTTCTCGACTTTTATTAAACTCAAGGTATCAACTTGCATGCAAATATGCACCCTTCTCACCTTATAGTTTACCAAAGGTTGACTTTGGTTTCACCAATACTCCCACACATGAACTTTATTATCAGAAGCATTACATAACGTCCACATCATATCAATTCACATAACATATGTCAAAAAACGTTAAAAACCATTATAACAACCTTAGGCTTTGGATTTATATCCCAACACTAATACATATGAACCCATTCGACCAAAGTATTTTAAAGTTTGATTTCAGCACATGTTAAAATGACTTTCTCTGGCCCACTGACCAACTTACCTTGGTTCTCTTCCCCGCAACTTCACTTCTGATCCGACGGTCAGTCCACTCTCGCGCTCCAACTGAACTTTGGGCGCACATCCGACGGATGACGCACAATATCGCGCAAATTAGATGCACAGAACATAATTCTCAAAAGTTACGCGATGGAAATGGTTTTAGAAAACCAGCTTAGGACACACGTCAAACAGAGACTTATATCGCGTTCAAAAAGGTGAAATCTGCTTACCACTCAAGGGCAGCGTGATACTACTTGTTTTTTCCATCGAAACCGCCTTCACTGTTGATTCAAGGTTCCATTTTCTCTCGGTTCTGCCTCCGCCTTTGACTTCGCACTTTTTATAAGTTAACCCCTATTTCCTCAGCATTTTACCATGGTGCTTTCAAGACTAGAATTAAGATAAGCGTGTATAATACACACGCCTTTTCTCTATTAAAAACCAACTCATCGGTCCTGTTTAACCCTTCTCACATTATTAACACTACCACATATGAATATTCATCCATATATAACTTGGCTTCCTCTATCTCAGTTTTCATTTCACATTTGATTTATTAACGGCTCTGCCTCAGATACATTTCTTTGTAGCTTCCACCTCTCACCATCGCATATAAACCCTTCCATTATATTCTCTGTATTCTCTGCCTTTGTATTCTCTGTCTCTATCTCTGTATTCTCTATCTCTGTGCATGAATGTTTCACTGTTTCACTATACTCTCTGTATTCTCTATCTCTACATCCTCTGTATTCTCTGCAACCTAGGTTGCTTCTTTTTTCTGCCTTGCTTCTTTTTGCTGCTGGTTGACCCTCTCTACATCTTGCTGCCCCTTTTTCTATCTCTGCTTCTATGCTGCTCTCTTTGCCTTGTTGCTAGGTGATCCTCCTTTTCCATCTCCTTTGCCATCAATGACAACATTTCCAACAAATTTATTGTCTCAAAGGCAGGCATTCATGTCGATCCATTGAAGGTTGAGGCTATAATCAATTTACCTCCTCCTTCTACTCTTTGGAAACTCCAAATTTTGCAAGGGAAAGCAAAATTTTTACGTCGATTCATTCCTAACTACGCCGAGTTAATGAAAGGTTTCACCAGGTTGTTAAAACAGAATATTCATTTCTTTTGGGACGAGATCGCTGATCGATCATTTGATGCTCTTAAAAATGTGTTGACTCATGAATTGTTATTGCATCCTCCCAATTACAATCGGGATTAATTTTTGTACCTCGCCGCTTCCAATTCCATGATAGGAATGGTTCTAGTTCAGGAAGATGAATTCCATGGTGAACATGTGATTTACTATCTTAGTTGCAATTTGCATCCGACTGAAATCAAATATTCACATGTGGAGAAATTGGCCTTGGCAGTCATTCAAGTTGTCCAACATTTTTGTCATTACATACTTTTACGCAAAACAACAGTGATTTCTGATTGTAACCCTATGATGTATATCTCGACCAAACAATTGCTAGGGGGCAAATACTCCAAATGGATTGTTATCCTCCAGGAGTTTGACTTGGAATTTGAAAAGTCCAAATCAAATAAATCATTGATATTTGCTGAACTTATGTGTGATTTCCCACGTACCGATACTTAAACTCTGGCGGAACAACCGATCACGGATGAATCCTTGTTTCTTATTAGTACCATTGATCCTTGGTATGGAGATATCATTATTTATCTTCAGATCCAATCTTTTCGGCCCGAAATTTCATGATCACAATGACGTAACATCCGTTTTCAGTCTCAACAATATCATATTGTTGGCGACACACTATACCGTCGTGGGGCTAAATATGTCTTTCGACGTTGTCTCACCCATGAAGAAGCCGAAAAGGTTTTAAATGACTGTCACTCTGGAGCATGTGGCGGTCATATGTCTCGGTATGCCACAACCCAAAAGATATTGCACGCTGGTTATTTTTGGCAGTCCTTATTCAAAGATTGTATTTATGTGGTCCAAAAATGCCATAACTGTCAAATTTTCGATTGCAAGATGCGTGCACCACCCGATCCTCTTCACCTTATAACTGTTGTCGGTCATTTTTCAAAATGGGGCATTGAATTCATTACATGTAACCCTCACTCGGCCAGGGGGCATGGGTATATTATTCTCGCAGTAGATTATTTTACCAAATGGGTCGAGGCGATGGCTACATTTGCGGCAGATGGAAAAAAATGTAGCTACTTTCATGTTCAATCATGTGATTGCTCGTTTCGATGTACCCCAAGCGATAATTACTGACCATGGGATCCATTTTCGAAACATCATGATGACCGAGCTGACTGACCAACTTGGCCTGTGCCATGACAGTTCTACACCATATTATCCGCAGGCTAATGGTCTGGTTGAAGCGATTAATAAAGTTTTAGTCACCATGATCAAACAAATCATTGGAATTCATAAATCGAATTGGCATACCATGCTCTTTTTAGTGCTTTGGGCATATCGGACCTCAGCAAAACATCGACAGGTTTTACCCCTTTTCAACTAGTTTACGGTTTAGAAGCGGTATTACTGATTGAATGTGAGATACCGTCACTCCAACTTGCCATAGAGTTACTACCAGCCACTTTTGAGGAGGAGAAACGTTTTTTTGTACTTGGCTCAATTAGATGAGAATCGGCGCACCACTGCATTAGCTATCGAGACTCATGCGAAACGAATGAAAGCTTAGTATGATAGAAGTGTTACACCTCATATTTTTTCAGAAGGATACCTAGTTTTGGTATATGATCAAGCTAACGATAAGCTAGGGGCTGGGAAATTAGAACCCATGTGGCATGGTCCTTATATTGTCAAATGACAACTTGCAAAAGGGGCCTATGAATTGATTGATTTTGACGAGGTATCTTTAGGCAAACCCATAAATGGGCTTTATCTGAAGAGATATTATGCTTGATTCTTGTGTAGAGATTTTTCCTGTATATTAGTTATTTTCTAGCTGGTGTGATGTATATTAGAAACATGTGCTTAGCTTAAGTGTGCTTTTACCACTATTCCTACTTATTTGGATGAATCTTGATATTGCAGATGTCGACGTCTTTTCAAATATACATTGGTTTTGTTGATGGTGTTTGTCGTAGTACACAGAACATTTATTTGGCAGATTGGGTTATTTATTCACCCACTAACGAGTTAGTATATATGCATGGCGTAAGCCTCGGTAAAACGACAAACAATATTGCAGCATATAACGCAGTTATCGAGTTATTATCTGACTCCATTTCATTTGGAATTCGGAGTTTGATCGTTAGCTTAGATTCTAAACTCGTTGTATTACAATTAAATCGAGTGTATGCAATTAGAAACCCAGTGTTGTTAAGATTATTTTTGAAAGTTCGTCTCTTGGAATGAGAATTTGATTATATTGAGTATAAATACATTCTAAAAAATTTAAACACATTAGTAGATGCAATAGCTTCTAGTGTTATAAACAGACATTTGCGATAATGAAAGCAGTAAATCAACATTCGATAACATGATGGATAGGTAACTGGAAATAGTAGTATATCATAGCATAGAGTAGTGTTTCAAAAAATAGTACATCGTCCTCAATCATAGGTTCAAAACGCCTTATGATCGGGATAAAAGTGATACAAAAAATGATATGAGTATATACAGTCGATTATCCACTATCCGTGGTAATGATCATGATAATATACTACAGCCCGTGCCACCCTGCTCAGGAATCTCCTGAACGGTCGAGGAACCCAAATGACATATCTCTGCAAACGAAGTGGAATGTCGTCTATGGTAGTCTCTGGGATGTCCATAGTCAGTCGCTCCAGATGGTTTTCCAAATCAGTAAGGATCTCTGTTGCCTGATCCTGTGGTGGTGGTGGTGCTGCAACTGCATCCCTTTGTCTCCTATCCAAGGGGCGAATAGTGATTGGTCGACGTGGACCCACATCTGCATTTGAAATTTTTGTTATCAGTTTTGGACGATTTAAAAAACAAAATAAAAATTAGAAATTAGAGCATGTCAAAATGATTTTTTACCTGACTCATCCCACTGAACTCCTAGAGGAAGTGGCATGTCACGATCACTGCAGTAATCCATCTCGGCATAAGAGAAGTCCTTTATCACAAAGAGTTGGTGTTTTAACCAACAGAAATAGGCCGGGGGAAATCGTACAATCTCTCCACCCTCACTGTGACGGGCCATCAAAGCTACCCATAGAACCATCCGAGGCTCTCGGACTCTACCAGTATCAACTAGAATATGTTGCGGGGCCAGTAGAAGAATCCTCTCTAGAGAAAAAGTAACCACAATCGATCCATATCCGAAGTTATTCGACTTCTCGTTATTTTCTCTAGTTAGTTGGCCTTTGATATTCGCCAACACTACCTCGCACCAGTTGAATATGGTGCCTCAGAAACAGTCCACTGCAATCCGCATTTGAGATCCAGTAGCAACATGCAAAGCTGCACTTCCACATAACTTGGTTACGATAAATGTAACTACTTTCAACTCAGGACGGATGATGGTTTTGATATCAATCCGTTTGTCTTTAGGATTGGCCTCATCATTGCAGAACTCTAGTTGCAAGCTAGCAACAGACTAGCCACCTGGCCTAGCCCCAAATAGAGAAAGTGGTTCACCTCTTTTAGACAAATGAGTAAGAAAGTATATGTCCTCTGGCTCGATTTCAAGCCGGTTGCCTCCAATCAAAAAACACTAGTCCTATACATCCCACTGGTTTACCAACCAAGTGAGAAGTTCTACTTGAGCTCTCATGCCACTGATAGCCCATAATTTAAGTAACCTGCATGCTCTCAAAACTTGTAATGTAGATTGATGAATCATTGCAGCTTCATCCACCTCCTCATGTTCATGTTCCCACCAGATAAGCATTGTAAATATCCTATAATGAACAAAATGAAAGATTAGAATCATTTTAAAAAGAAAAATTTTGGGTAATTTGGAGAGGAAATAAGTTTTTATATTCTTCACGGCACCCCCGGAATTTTTGTTCAGAGACAGTGCATAGCTCTGCATAGGCTCTGTACTAAAAGTGCGGGACCTTGACATTTTTCTTTGTAAGAAAATGTCGGGGTCTGCAGGTACCGTGTGTTTTACCTGCGGACCCCCGTGAGCGGAATTTTGAACCTATTTCTTCCCCAAAAATGAATTTTAAACCCTAAATTAAGGAAATGAATGGATGAAAAGCAAGGAAAAGAGAATGTGGATTACTTGGAGCAGACAGTTTTCGTTTGAAAGGTTGATTTGTCCAAAATATTCTTTGGAGCGTTTTTTGCCAAAAGCTCTCAAATTTTCACTTTGAACTCAATGGTAAAAATGAATTTGGAAAAATCCTTTTTATAAATTTTTTTCGAATAAATGATTTTTTTTTTTTTTTTCACTTTAAAAATATGGTTTTTCAAAATATTTTTATTTTATTAAAAGCATGTACGTTTAATTTTTTGAGTTTTTGTGCAGAATACCGGATTTTTCGAGTAAAATGGTCATTTTTGACGAAGAGTATACTTTTATCACTTTTTCGGGCTCTTTAAAATTTACAAAAAAATGAAACCATGGAGTCCTCTTTTTAGCCCTTTTCAGACTCTCTAAATATGAAAGATTTCCGAGTACTTGACTATTCGAAATCGTTAAAGGAAATGAACTGTCATCCTTTCAACATAAGTTTACCCCTTTTCCGGACTGAAATGGAATTTTTACGAAAAAGGTATATGCTGACTAAATCATGGTCAATAGAGTTCTCTCCCACATTATTTTATCCTTTTTCGGGCCCGAGAGACTAAAATCACGAAAAAGAACACCCATGGGGTTTTCTTAAGTTTTTTCTTCTGACTCCCTAAAAATGAAAAACACCAAGTTTCTCCTATACTGGTCTCGTTAAAATTTAACAGTAAAGGACCTGTTGATTACAAACAGGAACAAACCACTCCTTCTTAGGGTTCGATTTTAAACTAAGTTGGACTCATCCGAAGGATGAACTTATAAACAAGCAAATGTTATCCTCCTTAAGCTTGTCAAAAATAAAGAGGTAATTGCCAAAAATGGTGGGGGGAAAAGAGAAAACAAATTCATTTGTTACACTTTGATTTAAAAGAAACATACCACTCTTGAACACGACACTTTTTTCACACTTCTACCTGGGTTGGGAAAATCCTTTTCCTATCAGTTAATCGAACCACATTGAAGGTCTTCAGCTGGTTTTTGGGTATTAGCTTAGGGAAATTGTTACCAAACCATCTGCAGTGTCGTTATGTGTTCAAGAGGACAGTCAAACAAACCATTCATTTGCAAACATTTGTCTCCATTCGTGTTGACCATCCCTGAGTCAGTTATTGCAAAAAATTTCTTCAAAAATCTATCTATGGTTTCGTGTCGTGAGCTTGCTTATGACGAATTAATTTCTATCGATGACAGCTCATCATCTAGGAAGTTGATCTAGAATCCGCCAGTACCTTGGAATTTGCATGCCTTAATGGCAAGTTTCTCGCCTTCGACGATAGGTTGCATCTTTGACCTTTGATCGAACAATTCCATGAAATGTTCAACTTCAGATCACTTATTCACATTTCATGGATTGTACTGAGTAATTTGAGAGCCATTGTCATTATTGGTGGTTTCTCTCACACTTGTTAACAGTTCACATCATTGACTCATAATCAAATGGGTTCTACCATGTTCGACTTCAACACCTTTAATCGCATGGATAGAATCGTACTAGTTCGGGAAGCAGAAATCAAGACCTTGGATCTAGTTTCCACCATCCAGGCTATGAGGAGTTTTATTATTCATTATGCAGTAGACTATCCATTACAGATGGATGCGTCCATGCTGTGTCTACAATATTGATGTAATATTAAAATCATTCTTGTATCAGAACAAGTTTAGTTAGTTTTGATCTGAGTATGGGAATGCCTACCTCAGTGATGCTATATATATATGTTTTGCATTGAATGTTTTTACAGGGTTCCGACTGGGGTGTCCACAGGCTAATCCTTGAAATGATAAAGCACATCACTCTTCGAATGCTCTCAGAATTCGCACTTTAGGGGGCAATTTGTTACACTGAAATTTGTCACCATGACGTTTTAGTACCCCCTTAGAAGTCTACAACATCAAATTTCCTAAAATAAAGCCTTGAAATTGAGAGAAAAGCTCATAAAAGTCTTAAAAACACTTGTACCGCACTTTCTCTTAATATTGCCTGCGGTGCCGCACCTTTTTGTTCTAAAGCATGCAGAGCTAAACACACTTTTTATTCATTAAAGGTGCAGACCCCTGTAAAAGGTAAAACAAAGGCAGAAAGTAACATTTAGAAGACCAACAGTCAAATCTGGAAGCTTTTAGAAGTAATTATCCGGTCGAAGGTTTGGTCCTATCATGTATGTTCATTCCTCCATTATAGGAGCTTACCCCTTGGTTTATGGAGCTCAATCCCTTCAAAAGAGCATTCTATCCCTTCTTATGTGGAGTTGTAACCTCTTCTCTTTTCCTATAAATTGAAGCCATAGTGCAGCTTCAAGGGAGGTTAGACTTTGAGAATTTTTGAGGAGAAACCCTGTAGAGATTCAGACTCTCTTAACTGATCATTATGTGGGAATGATTACACACCCATGTGAATTTTAGCTGAGAGAGTGCAAAGCTTGTCAGAGTAAAGGAAACGCCTGTTCTGGGCCCTAGGAAGGCTTGTACGACATCAAGGCGGACACGGTTGTAAGGCTCTTTCTTCATCAAATATAATACGAATGAATACCATTTTCTCAATGAGTTCTTTAATTAAGTAGCTTGTTTATCATGTTTTATCAATGAGTTATTTAATTAATTAGCTTATTTCTTGAGTTCCTTGATAATCTTGATAGATATATATCTCGTGAATTAGTTTATACTATGCAGGTGCTATTGATTTTTTCCATGTTTATGATTGCAGATCTTTAAAGACGACTCTTTCAAGCAACTCGAAAGAAGATCATTACAAACAACGTTGGACTACAGGTAGGTCTTCAAAACCTCTGTTGTAGCTAATTCTGAATCGAATATTATCTAGAGAAAATAGTTTTTGTTTGGTTGTTTGTTGCTAGCTGTCTGTAGGACACTTGGGAGGTCTGTCTTGTCCGCAAGAACGACTTATCCGTCCAACAACTTGAAAAAAAAAAGGAATAAGAAAAAAGAAGAAGAAAACATTTGAGACACATTTGAGTCATTATATGTAATAAACATGGGGGTTTAATAATTACATTGAAAACTCTACTATTTAAATAATTCATGGTTGTTGAAATAATTGTTGATGGTTTCACAATATATAAAGGGTTTTGTAATTATAGTGACAACTTTGTCATTTATAGAATTTTCTTGAATGTGACATTTAAGTGATTGAGGTATTTGTAGGAGCCAAACTACAAAATATCCATATTCTAGGTTGCCATGAAGGAAGGGTGGTTGTAATCACATATCATGTTAGTCTTGATAGTATGTTATTTATTATTTTTAATGTCATGCCTTTAACCAACTCAAACCAAACATTTCACATAAGAGAAATATAATTCATTTGTATATGTGTAGTGTTATGTCACAATGACCTCTATGTCACATTTCAAAATTATGAATGTGATTGACGAACAAGTACAACATTGTATTAGTTACACCACATCACATATCATTGTAGGTCAATATACCACTTCCCTCTTTTGGAAATCATGTAAATCTATGAAACTCTCATTTTAGAGTGGATAGGACATGGTGATGAGTAGAAAGTGGATTTATAGCAACCATTTAAGTGTCCTATCATTGTCTAACAACTAAGCTCCACCCTAGGAGGAGTTGTGGAGGAAGTCAACTTAGTGAGTTGACACTTAGATAAAGAAAATTTGAGCTTGAAGCTACCATCTTTAGTGATGTACTAACCACATGTACACTTCAACTAAAAATTAACAAACTTCTCTTATAATCGATGGTTTTGGAGTCGTTGTTGAACAAAAAAAAGAAAACTATATCAAATCATTACTACATTTAGGTTCAATTTTCAATGTTTTCAATGTTTATATCAACATTTAGATTTATGTCGAAAGGGGCATCAAAATTCCTTTCTTTAAATAAACCCAAATAGACATCAATTTAAATTCCCAAACATTGGTGATGGTAATTAAACATAGAAACTGTTTGGTCAATTTAGTGTTTCCTAAATTGCTGCATTTAATTGTCAATCCGGGAATCGTAAGCTGATGAAGTGCGGCGCACAATATGTGCAAGATAACCTCTTTCTTAACTTTTTGTCATTTGTGGTCTTTCTAAGGTAAAATGGAAATTCTAAAGTGAAAAACAAGCTTGGTTATATTTATTCAAGGAAGTGATATCCCCTATAATGATTTACCAATCTCGAAACTTTAAAAGAAAATTGAAATTACAATGACAAAAGAAAGTAAAAGTGTACTGCTGAAATGAAAAGTGCTGCTAATCTAGTGAATCAAAACAAGAAACTAGTGAACATGAAAGCTAAACTATTCTTGCTGCCAACTGAACACAAAAGAAACTACTCTTATGGAAATTCAAAATTGCAATGAAATAAATCTAAATCAGATTACATCAATTCATTTTCTGACCCTTCATCATTAGACCAGCTATGACTTGCGGAAGTAATCATAAACAATTTGTGTAACTGATTATTTAATTTGCAGAAAGTAAACTAATACTAAACCATACACACATAATTCAATCCCTCGCCATCAGTCCAGCTGTGGCTTTCGGAGGCAACTGAAGATGTCATACACGATTTAATATATCTAAATTTGCAGAAAAGGAACTAATACTAAACTACACATTTCATCATGCAGCCCCTCACCATCAGTCCAGCTGTGGCTTTCGGAGGTAACTGAAGACACTATGAGTAGCTTAATATATTTAAATTTAACTACTGAATCAGATAAACAAAACTGAAATGTACAAAGCAAGACTGAAGTTAAACAAATGCTATGAAAAGGAAACTAGCAGCAGAATAATGTTAGTCTCATATCATTAGCCAAAATACTATGAAAATGCTCGGGCTGTCTACCTAAAACCTGCACAAGAAAACTGATCAGTGATTTAACAATCATAAAAACATGAAAGACAAGAATGCAATGGAAATTATAGAAATGTATGAACAGAAATGAAACAACTATGAAATATGAACATGTAATGGATTATGATACAATGACTTTTAAAGAAATGAAATGAAATATATATACATTAATACACAGAACCTCGGCTGAGCAGGGGCCCTCTACACAGCTCTGGTACGATCCTCAAACACGAATTAAGTTATAAAACAGAGTTTTCTCACATTAAAAAGAAGTTCATTACAAAACTGGTAGTATTACGGCTCAAGGGAGCGTAATCACTACATAACAGAGTACGCACATCAACTATCAATTAATAACTCAACAGCTATGATCTACTAACAACTAACTCTACGTGCGTATGCAAACGCTCTTTATAAAACAATAAAATGTAACTGTCTCCTGAAGTTTATGATAGCAGCCAGCACGTAGACCACTAAGGCCACGGATATAGGAGTATGGTCATGTTGGAAAACAGATCTATGGAAGGTGGGCGCTTGAATTCAACTCCAGAACTTTGCACAGATGTCAATTAACCTCCGCAAGCTTGGAACCGGCCGTATGGATGTTTATATGCCACGAAACAGAGTCCAGCCGACATAGAACTCCATAGTTGACTTCCACGTGGATGGCTTTGACCGCGGCTTTCCTTGACGAATTTACTTGAACCAATAGGACACGAACCATGTCCTTGTCATTTCTAGCCTGCCCATGTGGCTCGTTTCCTTCGTAGACACCTGTAACATTGATTTCCACAAAATAGCTGCGGAAAGTTGCAGCAGCTGCGGAAAGTGACAAGTTTCCGCAGCTGTATGAAAAAAATCTAAATCAAATAGAAAACACACAAACATAATTAAAAACCATGTTAGATACCCTTTTGCACATGATATTAACAATTTTGGAGGTTTAGGTGAGTGAAAAAGATATGGAAAAGTGTATGGAAAAGAGGAAAATTCGGGACTCAACATACCCCCACTGTGAAGGTGTTGCATGTCCTCATGCAACCAAAATTTTGACACTCTTTGTTCAATTCATGTGCCTTGATACTTCAGCCAGCACATCTAACTCCCTTCTCTTCTTCTTTGGTACTGCCATCATTCTGGGTTTCTTCATGAGGCACCCGAATTTGATATTCACAAGTGCTCTGCTCAATTTTTGGCATTTCATTTTTAGCTTCTTATTCTTCTTTTGCCAAATACCCAAATGTAACATAGTATTGTCATGGATAATCTTGTCCAGTTTGCCTTGCTCTTTGAGTGTTTCATTTTCATTTTTGATATGCCGATTCAAAAGCTCAAGCTCAAAAATCTCCTGTTTTAATGACTGAACCAAATCATCCTGCAATGTAGGAGGCTGAATAGAAGAGGTACTTGGGCCTGTGGCTGCCTTCTCCAAGGATTCTATATAGTCATATACCTCCTGCTGTTTGGGGTCTACTTCCGGTGTCTTTTTCATTGGGCTATCCCCAAAGTGTTGCAAGGGAGAATTATGTTCAAAATCTGGCCGAGGAGAACTTACATCAATATTTTGCTGAGAATAAGATGGAGTACGCTCATTGTCCGATTGGGAGTGAAAGGAGTCAGGTTCACTAACTGACTGAAATGGACTATGGTCAGTTGGAGACTGTTCAGATGTCTCCTCACCCAAATCAATGAAATGAGGACCCTTAATTTGTGTTTTTCTCAGTTTTCCCTTAAGCCTGCTGCTTCTCCTCACATGCTGTGGTACACTACCCTTTTGTTCTTGTTTTCCTGTTTTTGCCTTCTTGGATAGAGATGAATGTTTTTGAAGAAAAATTAATCTTTCAGATAGAACTTGGTGATCTTCTTCTTCAGAAGAAGAAGTTTTATGGACAGCCTCAATAATTTCTTTCCCTTTTGATATTATTGGCTTCTTAGTTTTGATTTCCTTCTTCTTCCTTTTTACCAATCTCTCTTCCCTATCATTTTTCTTCATAGTAATAGTAGAAGTATCTTGGATTTCATCTACTGCTCTTTTCCTTCTACTTCTTTTTGCTGTGCTAGCTGCGGGAATTTCCTGTGTAGGAGCAACTTGGGTTTCAACATCCATTTTCTTTCTTCTACTCCTTCTAATTGGATTACCTTCAGGAATTTCCTGAGGTTCTTCAAAGAAGTTTCTAACTAGAAATTGTTCCCATGTATCTTTTCTTTCTTTTAGCTCCTTTTCAATCAGAATTTTTATAAACCCATGATGATATAAATGAGGCTCTACATCTCCTAGGTGTTTTTGCACAGTGACAACCATTTTCTTCAAGCTATTGAATAGGAAATAAGGAAGATTGAGAGTTTGGTTTTCAAGAAAATTCATCAATAGCCTAGTATGATACATGTACATAGAGCCAAAGCGGCCTTCACATGTGATAAATTTATGAACAATGAGTAATAAAGTGGCCCATTCATCTTTTATTGCATGCACAGGGATTCCTCTTTTGAAAACAGTGATATCCATACCTTGATTTCGGAGGAGTGTTCTCCATGCCTCATCACTGATACTTTTATTTTTGAACCAACGTTCTCCTTCCTGAAGAAGCTCTGTGGCTGTTGCTATTGATGCTTCATTGACCAAAAACTTGAGGTCTCCCACTTCTGTTTCCGAGCCATCAAATGATCTTGCAAACGCTTTTGTAACTTCTCTGTGGTAACCCCTGAATTTCTGAATAAAACGCAGCCATTTAGCTTTCCTCAACATCTCTTTTGCTTGTGGAAATCCCTCTATAAACTTCGGTCCTTCCGGCTCTGCCCTTAATAATTTTCCCATTTTACTTCTCTGTGCTTCACAGGCTTGCCTTTGTGAGGGTTTAAGTGGAAATGGAACGATGGAATACACAGAATCTAGCACAATACTGTGGGGATGTTATCACAAAATGGAAATGAGCACCATAAACAGAATGGAATAAGACTGTGGGTGGATATACGGAAATGAGAGTGAGCAAAAGGAACGGAATGAAATGAAACAGGGAGTGAGAATGAGTAGAGTGGGGTTTTGTAAACACGACAGAGACACGACAAAGAGGTTAACAAAGTATAATGCATTCGGCCGCATTTTGAATTTTGGTGGCTATGTCATAAATATGAACACGTTTCAATCAATGATTATGAAGTTATGCGGCTTGTAAGAGTCCTTTGTCAACTCAAATACGTATCATTATCTACGGTGGGATATTTGAACATGAGTGAGAGTCGGAATTTCAATGATGAAACCGTTTGTGAATAAATGCAAGAGGATAACATAGAGATCGTGAAGGTTACGGACTGTCAATATAATCATTGCGCGTTATGGGTAGAACTCATAGTTTAAAATTACATAAAAATGTGTTTTTCGATACTATTTGAAATAAACTTTATTCATACCTTTGGAATCCTTGCTTTTGCCCTTGGTCTTCAACTGATTGATCTTCATTAGTGTCTTGAATGTCCCATTGATCCCTTCCTGCATTTTATTTCATAATTTATGAAAATAACAACTAACTGTACATTCTTTTTGAAAACAGAGTAGTAGTAGCTGCGGAATCTGCTTATGGCTGCGGAAACTGGAGTCAGCTGCGGAAACAGATGTCAGCTGCGGAAACTGACACAGCTATTACTTGGCTGAAATAGAAATGAACAAATGACAAATGACCAGGTGGAAATGGCCATAAAAAGATTTTTATTGATGGAATGGATGAAATGAAGTGGAATGAAGTGAAATGAAATGAAATGAAATGAAATGAAGTGGAATGAAATGGAGTGGGTGGTGAGATGAAATGAAATGAAAGACAAAAAAAAAAATTTTTTGGAAAATATAGAGTGTCAGGTGTCCCTGATTTTCACCCCATATTTTCTGTATAAGACTGCCAATCAATGATTGGTTTTCAGGCTTATACCATTTTTTTCTTTTTTTTCTTTTTTTCTTTTTTTTTTCTTTTTTTTAACTTGAAAAACAAAAGCTAGGCTGGTGGAGAAGAAGAATTCTTCTGTACCAGCCTGATTGCAGAACTTTCTTGAAACAACTTGACAAAATCCTCTTTTGAGAGTGGCTTATGATAAACTTTCAATCTATGGCCATTCACTAAAAGAGGAGTTTGAAACTCATCAATGGTCTTGATTCTTACAGCTCCATTGTTAAAGACCTTGTCAATCTCATATGGCCCAAGCTAATGAGTCTGAAATTTCCCTTGAAAGTATTTAAACTTGGAGTCAAATAACAATGCCCAATCTCCTTCTTGAAACTTCTTCTCTTTGATATATTTGTCATGCCACTTAGTTCTTTGATATTGAACTAGATCAGTTCTTAGAATTTCTTCTTGTCTGATCTCATCTAGCTCATTCAATTGCTCCATTCTATGCTTTTGAGCTTCTGATAAGTCCATTCCCAACTGAATCGCTATCTTGAAGGTCTTGACTTGGAACTCAATGGGGAACAAGACTTCTTTCCCATAAACAAGTTCATAGGGAGAATGTCCTGTTGTATTCCTCCATGTAGTTCTGTAGGCCCACAAGGCTTCTGGAAGCCTTTCTGCCCAATCTCTTCTATGTAGATGAACAGTTTTGGTGATGATACTCTCAAGAACTTTGTTTGTGGACTCCACTTGACCATTTGCTTGTGGATGGTAAGGAGTAGATCTTCTGTGCTTGATTTTGTATTCTTCCATCAACTTCTCCACCAATTTGGATGTGAATTGGCTCCCCTGATCTGTTACAATTTCTCTTGGAACACCAAAGAGAGTAAAAATATCCTCATAAAGAAAATGAACAACTGAATTTTCAGTAGCAGATACTAATGCTTTAGCTTCTACCCATTTAGTAACATAATCAGTGCAAACCAATATATACTTCTTTTGCTTCGATGGTGGATTAATCAGTCCAATGAAATCTAAAGCCCATTTTTCAAAGGGTTCAATGAGTACCTGTGTTTGCAGTGGCATTTCATTTGAAAGGGTAGGTTTCCCTACTCTTTGGCAGCTATCACACCTTTTGACATATTGTTTTGCATCTTTGAAGAGAGAAGGCCAATAATATCCTAAGGAAAGGATTTTATAGGCCGTCCTTTTGTCCGCAAAGTGTCCGCCGCATGGTTCATCATGACATGCCTTAAGAATATCAGGCATTTCATCTTCCCCGACACATCTTCTGATCACAAGATCTGGCCCTGTTTTAAACAATTCGTTAGAAATCCATGAATATCTTGAACTCTCCTGAATAATTTTTCGTTTTTCTCTTTGAAATAAATGTGAAGGTAGTTTCCCTGTAACCAAATAGTTAGCAATATCTGCATACCAAGGGGTCTTAATAGTTACTGCAAACAAATATTCATCAGGAAACTTATCTTCTACAGGAGAATCTTCTTTAGTATTCTGAATCCTAGACAAGAAATCAGCTACTGTATTCTGTTTTCCCAGTCTATCCAACACAGTAATATTGAATTCTTGCAAAAGTAAAAGCCATCTTGTCACTCTGCCATTAGTAACAGGTTTGTTCATTAAATATCTAATTTCAGAATGGTCAGTATGAATAAAAGTTTCATAGCCTGTTATGTAATGTCTAAACTTATTAATTGCATGAACAACAGCTAAAAACTCTTTTTCAGTCACAGTATAGTTCAACTCTGTGGGAGTCAAATTTTTACTGGTGTAATAAATGGCATAAGGAATTAAATCTGTTTGACCCAACACAGCTCCAAGAGCTGTATCTGAAGCATCTGTAGAAATATGGAAAGGAAGTTTCCAATTTGGTCCTCTCAAGATAGGTGCTTCAGATATTCTTGTTTTCAAAGTTTCAAAAGCTGATTGACAATCATGATCCCATTTAAATTCACAGTCTTTTGTAAGCAATTTGAAGAGTGGAGATGCTATTTTAGTGAAGTTTTCTATAAATCTTCTATAGTAACCAGTAAATCCTAGAAAACTTCTACCATCTCTTTGACAATTTGGAATAGGTAACTTGGAGATGACTTCAACTTTTGATCTATCAACCTTAATCCCATCTCCTGAAATATGATGTCTTAAAACAATCCCTTCAGTAAACATCATAAAGCATTTTTCATGGCTTAATGAAAGGTTTGTTTCTTTACATCTTATAAGAACTTTTTCCAAATTTTCTAATGCCTCTTCAAATGAATTACCATAAACTGTAAAATCATCCATATAAATCTCTACACAATCATGGATTAGATCAGAAAAAATTCCTAGTACTGCTCTTTGGAATGTTGCTGGTGCATTACATAACCCAAAAGGAAGCACTCGGTAGGCAAAAGTTCCTCATGGACAAGTAAATGTGGTCTTATCTTGATCTTCAAGTGCTACTTGAATTTGATTATAGCCACTAAAACCATCCAAAAATGAAAAGTACTTTTTACCTGCTAATGTATCTAATACCTGATCAATAAAAGGCAAAGGAAAGTGATCCTTCAAAGCTGCTTTGTTCAATTCCCTGTAATCAATGCATACCCTCCATTTACCATTCTTTTTAGGTACTATAACCAAAGGAGAAACCCATCGGCTATCTCAAATTGGATAAATGAAGTTTACATTGAGAAGTTTTTGGAGCTCTTCTTTCACTATCTCCCTAAGATTTGGATTCATCCTTCTTTGAGGTTGTCTGATTGGTCTACCGTTTTCCTCAATATAGATATGATGGATGCAAGTCTTAGGATCAATACCCTTCATGTCAGTATACTCCCATGCAAATGCAGTAGAATGTTTTTGCAAGATTCTGGTTAGTTCTTCTTGTTGTGACTTCTCCAGATGTTTGTTGATATTCAATGTCTTTTCTGGAAAAATCTCAAAAGCAGAATTACCAAACTCTTCCATAGAGTAGAGAGAAATTTGTCTTGATGATAAATATTCTATGTCAAATTCCAACTGGAATTGTGTGGGGTCATATTCTGAAGTTATCTCAAAATTTTCTAATGTGTTCAGAATTTGACTATCCTCACTAATTTCAGAAATGGTAAAGACAGGTTGTATAGTGTTCTCATCATCGACCCATTCATTGTCTCCTATTTCTGTAATTGCTCTTGCAAGAGGATACAAATTGAATTTCTTTGTCGAATTACCATTAGAAATGTACTTGTCTCCAGATCTACAACTAATAAAAGCATCAGCTGTGGCCAGCCAAGGTCTTCCTAAGATAATTGGATGTCCTCCTAGATTACTTTTGGGAGTCAAAATCATAAAGTCTACTGGATATTCCCAAGAATCTAAGGAGACTGAAATATCTTCTAATACACCATCTGGTTTAATAACCGATCGATCTGCAAGTTGCAATAAAGTAGGTGTAAAAGAAGGTTAGGAAGTTTTAACTGTTCCATAGTCTGTCTACTCATAATGTTGATAGCAGCCCCTAAGTCAATCAATGTGTTTGGAATTTCTATCCTATTTATATGTGTCTTGACAATTGGACTTCCTGGATCTACATACTTCTGCATGGTAATTTTTTCCATCATAATGTCTGCAATCTTTCCTACCAGGTGGATTCTTCTTGTGTCCTTTAGCTTCCTTCCTGGTCTTTTGAAACTCAACTCCTTTATGGTTTTTGCTAGAATAGGAATTTCTCTAATGGCTTGTAGCAATGGAATCTTGATACAAACATTCTTCAATTCATCTAGAAAGTCATAGTTAGGCAACAAGATTTGTTTTTCCACCCCCTTATCAATTTGTAGTCTTTCCGGAAAAGGAGGTGTAGATGAAGATACAGGTTGCTCAACTATAGGAGTTGTGGATGTTAGCTTTTCTTTTTCTTTTTGATTTTTTGAATTTTGAAGAGATTCTTCCTCAGAACCCTTATTGACTTGAAGAGAGTCCTCTTCAGAGGTATCTTGCTCTTGAATATCTATAGAAGGTTTTTCTAAGACTCTACCAGATCTGAGTTGTACATCGTTGAGAGGAACAATCATATAGGTAGGAAATTGTTGTCCTTCTACCATATAAGTAGTTTGAGGATTCTTATTGTTAGGATTTGGCAATGGTTGAGCTGGAAGTTGATTTGTCTTCTGTTGGTATGGAAGCATGAGTTGAGGATTTGTATTTTGTTGAGAAGGTTGTTGTTGTGGAAATGGTAATGAAAGTTGTTGTGGATTTTGGCTTGGAAATTGTAGAGCTTGTTGATTTTGAAAAGATGGAGGATATTGATAAAATTGAGCAAATCTCCCATAATGATTTTGCATCCCTTGTACCCATGGCTGATATGAATTTTGATGTTGGGGCCAAGATTGTTGCCAAGGAGTCCAATTTGGTGGGGTTTGAAGATTCATAGGGTTATTAAACCCTTGAGATTGTTGTCCCTGCCAAGGTCTCCTTGCGACAAAACAGAGAGATTCTACTGAATTTGGATCTTCTTGAAAAACAGCCTTGAGTCCAGGGATTGAAGGACAATCCTTGATCTCATGATTTTCTGAGCAAATCATACATGTTTCTACAACTTTTTCATCCAAGGGACATTCCCTTAAAGCATGTTTCTTTCTACATTTCGGACAAAAGATGGCTAAAGCATCTGTTTCTGCTTTCTGCTTGTTTTGGATTTTAAGGGTGTCTAGTTGTTCACTAAGACCCCTTAAGATATCAGTTTTAAAATCATCAAGCATATTACCAATCTCTGCCCTACTTACTGATCCAGTTGCAGATTTGTTAGCCCTAATAAGAGAAGAATCCCTAGGCCCTTTTCCAGTTTTAGATCTTCCCCTTGAGAATTGGATACATAGTTCTCTTATATCATGAAATGGGAGTTGAGAAATGTCTCCTTTCCCCATCATGTTTAAAATGTCTATCCATTCATCTCTAATGGCTTTTAATAGGAGGGCTTTCAAGGTTTCATTATCTAAGTTTCTCATCTTTGCTCTTTTCAAGTTGTATTGAAATCTTTCAATTAAGTCTTCCAAATTTTCATCTTCTTTTTGCATCATTTTGAATACCTCATCCTTGTGATTGGTGGGCATACAATAGTCCAAGCATCTATCCAAAAATGTTTGTTTCATATCATTCCAAGTCCTGATAGATTGAGTGGCTAATCCCATGAACCATTTCAAAGCAGATCCCTTCAATGTTGAAGGAAACAGCTTGAGTTTTTGAGAATCTTCCATATAGTCATAAGTTCGGCACACTACTTCAAACTCAAACAGAAATGTTTCAGGATCTTCACTTCGCAATCCATAAAAGTTAGGGAGAACAGATGGTGAGATATTTTTCATTGTTGCATGAGTTTCCTCATCAACTATAGGGAATCCAAGAAAATTGTCCCTATTTCTACCATTATTTCCTTCACCATTGTTATCTCCATTATCTCCTCCTCTTCTACCTCCACCTCTATTTATTACTTCCTCTGCCATGATAGTTTCTTTAGAGTCCTTATAGTTCTCTAGTTCTTCTACCAAGGAAGGATGAGAGAAAGTCTCTTTGTTTTCTAAGTGGGTTTTAGTAGGTGGTATAGGAGAATCCTCTAATTCAGCTGTTCTTTGACTTCCAAAAATCTTAAGGCTAGGGGTAGATGGTGGTGAATCTGATCTATGCCTTGAAGAAGATGGAGTTGTGAAAATCGAACTCTTGGCTTTAGCTATAAACCTTCCCCTAGAATCTCTTTCTCTATGCATGTCATTTTTTTAGTTTTAAAAAAAAAAAAAAAAAGTTGGGCTAATAATTCTCTTTCTGATCTTCCAGATCACGCTAGGTGCAAGAAGAGAGCATACTTAAGAAATTACTAAACCAATAACTCTCTTTTCTGATCCTCCAGATCACACTAGGTGCAAGAGGAGAGCATACTTCAAGAAGTTATCAAGTTTTCCCTTCTTTTATGATTTATGTTTTTTTTTTTAAGAAATTGGCTACCTAGTTACACTTCCCCGGCAACGGCGCCAAAATGTTTGGTCAATTTAGTGTCCTAAATTGCTGCATTTAATTTGTCAATCCGGGAATCGTAAGCTGATGAAGTGCGGCGCACTATATGTGCAAGATAACCTCTTTCTTAACTTTTTGTCGTTTGTGGTCTTTCTAAGGTAAAATGGAAATTCTAAAGTGAAAAACAAGCTTGGTTATATTTATTCAAGGAAGTGATATCCCCTATAATGATTTACCAATCTCGAAACTTTTAAAAACAAATTTAAATTACAATGACAAAAGAAAGTAAAAGTGTACTGCTGAAATGAAAAGTGCTGCTAATCTAATGAATCAAAACAAGAAACTAGTGAACATGAAAACTAAACTATTCTTGCTGCCAACTGAACACAAAAGAAACTACGCTTATGGAAATTCAAAATTGCAATGAAATAAATCTAAATCAGATTACATCAATTCATTTTCCGACCCTTCATCATTAGACCAGCTATGACTTGCGGAAGTAATCATAAAAAACTTGTGTAACTGATTATTTAATTTGCAGAAAGTAAACTAATACTAAACCATACACACATAATTCAATCCCTCGCCATCAGTCCAGCTGTGGCTTTCGGAGGCAACTGAAGATGTCATACATGATTTAATATATCTAAATTTGCAGAAAGGGAACTAATACTAAACTACACATTTCATCATGCAGCCCCTCACCATCAGTCCAGCTATGGCTTTCGGAGGTAACTGAAGACACTATGAGTAGCTTAATATATTTAAATTTAACTACTGAATCAGATAAACAAAACTGAAATGAACAAAGCAAGACTGAAGTTAAACAAATGCTATGAAAAGGAAACTAGCAGCAGAATAATGTCAGTCTCATATCATTAGCTAAAATACTATGAAAATGCCCCGGGCTGTCTACCTAAAACCTGCACAAGAAAACTTATCAGTGATTTAACAATCATAAAAACATGAAAGACAAGAATGCAATGGAAATTATAGAAATGTATGAACAGAAATGAAGCAACTATGAAATATGAACATGTAATGGATTATAATACAATGACTTTTAAAAGAAATGAAATGAAATATATATACATTAATACAGAGAACCTCGGCTGAGCAGGGGCCCTCTACACAGCTCTGGTACGATCCTCAACACGAATTAAATTGAAAACAGAGTCTTTTCACATTAAGAAGCAGTTCATTACAGACTGGTAGTATTACGGCTCAAGGCAGCGTAATCACTACATAACAGAGTACGCACATCAACTATCAATTAACAACTCAACAGCTATGATCAACTTAACAACTCACTCTACGTGCGTATGCAAACGCTCTTTATAAAACAATAAAATGTAACTGTCTCCTGAAATTTATGATAGCAGCCAGCACGTAGACCACTAAGGCCACGGATATAGGAGTATGGCCATGTTGGAAAACGGATCTATGGAAGGTGGGCGCTTGAATTCAACTCCAGAACTTTGACAGATGTCAATTAACCTCCGCAAGCTTGGAAACGGCCGTATGGATGTTTATATGCCACGAAACAGAGTCCAGCCGACATAGAACTCCATAGTTGAATTCCACGTGGATGGCTTTGACCGCGGCTTTCTTTGACGAATTTACTTGAACCAATAGGACACGAACCATGTCCTTGTCATTCCTAGCCTGCCCATGTGGCTCATTTCCTTCGTGGACACCTGTAACATAGATTTCCACAAAATAGCTGCGGAAAGTTGCAGCAGCTGCGGAAAGTGACAAGTTTCCGCAGCTGTATGAACAAAATCTAAATCAAATAGAAAACACAAAAACATTATTAAAAACCATGTTAGATACCCTTTTGCACATGATATTGACAATTTTGGAGGTTTAGGTGAGTGGAAAAGATATGGAAAAGTGTATGGAAAAGAGGCAAATTCGGGACTCAACAAACATCACATAAAGAATAGGGCTTTGGGGGTGGAGGAGGTGCAGGGTCAGTCGGGGCGGTCTTGTCCTTTGAGGTCCTCTTGCAAGCTTTGCCCTTCTTACCCAAATTGGTCGCAACAGGAGGTGGTTTCTATTGAGGTGGCTGAGGCACTGTAATAGTGGAAGAAGTCATAGGGACTGATTGAACTGGGGTCAAAGCAAGATAAGGTTTGGGTTGACTAGGTGGGGTAGCGGCTGGGGGATCAAGGTACTAGACGGGAATCCCCAGGGTCAAGTTAGGAAGAGATAGGGTAGCCATAACAAGTGTCGTGTAGACTCCGGGAGGTGGAACTAGGAACGGTATCTAACTGGAGGGGTAATGGCCGGGCGGGATGGCTCCAAGATGGTTAAGGCCTGGATGAACCGTTATAGGAGGATAAAGAGGCTCATGAATACCAGCTGAGGGTGAAGGGTGAGGAAGAGGAGGTCTAGAAGGCTGAATCGAAGGGCTGGGAGTAGGCTGCGGAGGGCGAGGAGGCTGCTAACCAGGGAATTTACCAAGCAAAGAGGAGTCTTTGTAGACTCCAGGTGAGACACTAGTCAAAAGATCGATAGTTTTCTTATTGGCCACCGAAGAGATGATGGACTCAGGGGAGGTCTGAGACTTCGGTTTGTAATATGTCAACTGGTCGATGGTGACTATATTTCCATTATGAGGGAAGGACATCTTGTGGTGAACCGCAGATGTTTCAATAGACATCGCATAGGTGTAGCTACGACCCAGTAGAATGTTGTAATCTAAGGGGGCATCAATGACTTCTACATCAACGCAAACAATCTTGCCCGCAAGAGTAATAGGACAATTGCGGAATAGGCCAATGGGATGGGAGGCATGGCCATCCCACGCTCAGAGAGTGATCATGTAAGGAGCCAACTCAAGTGATCCGAGTTGCTTCCAAACTGAAGCGGACATCACACAGGTGGATGCTCCCTCATCAATGATACACCGGGAGACGTTGGCATTCCGGATTTTGACTAGGATTTGGAAGGCGATGGAAGCAGGAAGAGGAGGATGTTCTAACTGGTCAACATCGAAGACAATCAAGTGATCATCGGTAGGATCTACAGGTCCCATGGAAGATAGTAGAGCTTTTCATTGTGAAGGTCATGACTGGATGAGTTCCAGCGTTGAGATGGCAGCAGGAGATTGCGCCAAATCATCTACTATACTATACGAATGGGAAACTTTGCCAGAAGCAACATTTCGACATAGTGGTCCCTTAGGGATCTTGGTATGAACCTCCACCTTAGGTTGAGGGATCTTCAAGGGACCATTAGGTGTCAAAAGAGGCTCTGTATAAACTAAAGGAGGTGGCTCGGGGACAGACGTAGCAGGAGGCTTGGTGTACTGACGGGACCGAGTCTGAAGGTTGAGGTCAACGATAAAATTTTGGTCAAATTTCATCATGAGGATATGGTAATCAGGGGTACCAGATGGAAGAGGTTGAGTGGCCGCCTGACCTTCAGGTGGTTGGGTAGCCACAAATCCTTGCTGAGGGAAAGGATTAGTAAGCACAACCGGCTAACTAGGTGCAGCACTGGGAGGGACGGAAGGGGAGGCTTGCTGTCCTCGCAATGTTTCTTGAGAATCCCACATCTGCTTCATCTGTGGTAAGAGAGGAAAATCATGTGTGTAATGACCATAAACACCACAACAAGAACAAGGCTTATTCATAGAAACATGCTTGTCCTACTTGGGCTGAGTGCCCTGTTGCTGGTTAGCAGTGTTAGGGGCATTAGTTTGTGGATTAGGTCCAGAATTACTAGAGGTAGTTTGATTTTGAGTGCCTTTCCTCTTCTTTTTGGAAGGAGGAGGATCAGTCGCACCCTATTGTGAATACACTTGCCCTTGAGGGGGCGGTGGCTACTGTTGCGGGGTTTGAGAAGGCAAGGGAGGTGTAGGTGCTAATGCTGGAGGAGCTGGAGCACTAGGTTGTGGATACGGATAATAAGGAGGTTGGGTAACAGTGTGGTAAAAAGGAGGAGGCATGTCGTATCCTGGATACGTGCTACCGGGAGGGGGAAAAGTGCAGGAGGTGTTGCCCCCCCTGAGGAAAACCATAGCCCATGGGAGGTTAAGCATATGGATTAGTGAGAGCTCCAACAATACCGTTGGCGGTGTGAGATCCCCCTGGTGCGTTGGCACCACCGGGTCTGTGAAGATCAGGTAGAATGGTATAAACATAACCCAACTGAGTGTATATCAGCTCATATTTTAACACAATTTGGAGAGTGGCTTCTATGGTTTGAGGAAAATGTGATGCGACATCTTTCCCGATAGGAGGCAAGAAAGATCTAAGGAAAAAGTCCATGTAGACACTCTCTTCGAAGGTATGGGCTCGACATAGGCTCTTTCTTCTCTGCCATTCCTGGACATATCGAATAGGCGAGTCACAGACGATTGACGGAAAGAAGTCAAAAGTTTGGTACCAGTGTCATAACGAAGGGGAAGTTGGAAGTAAGACAGAAAAGCCTGGGCAAGAGTCACAAAGGTGGTATGAGAGGAAGGGGCCTGATCAACATACCACTTAGAAGCTTCACCAGTAAGCATACGTTGGAAAAACCGAATATGGATAGAGTCATCGATAATGGAGTTGGACAAACACCATACGTGGAAAGATCGAACATGGTTTGTAGGATCTTCACCAACAAGACCTTAAAACTTGGGGATGTCGGAAGGGAGCTTGGTTGGCATAGTAGGCCAAGAAACATCATGGTGTATAGGGTCATTTATCAACTGGTCAAAATCGGGAAGGCTGAGGCCTGCCATGTAAGGGAGCAAGGGCACAACCGGGGTAGTGTCCGTTGCAGTCCCACTAGTGCTATTCCCAGCATTAGGTCTGGGGTTACCACCAGCATTAGGTCTTGCACCAGACATGGTGAAGGTGACAGGAGGAGAACTGGGGGAGGTACGAGAAGAAGAACCCAATGAACCAAAAGAAGAGTCGAAGTGCGGACTTGGTGGAGGACTAACTCGAATCCTATGCGGAGGAGTAAGTCTTCCTACCGAAAACTGAGGATGAAGGCTAAGAAGTCTCTGGGATAAACGCCTTGTTGGCGCAATGATGACAACATAAACATGGCACAAAGGAAAAAGAGACCAACAGGGGCAGGGAGGTGCAACATCAACTGATTAAAATGTCAAAACAAGGGCAAAGAGACGCAGGATCAATTGATTTCAATGTTTTAGATTATTTTCTTGGCAGTGTTAACCAAGCCCTTTTTCGCTTAGGGTGTGTGTGTAAAGTGTGTAAATTTTAATTTTTAAACCCATATGTTTGTATAGAAAAATAAAAAGTGTGTTGTATAGCTGCAAATAACAGTATATCAGAATGAAATAACAGAAAATAAAGAACTAATAATGTAATAATCTAAACCTGATGAGGTGGGCCTCTCAACAACTAGTCTGTAGGTGGGTGAAAAACTAATCAAAACACATTGAAATAGCCAATAGATCTAAGGTTAGGAGGGATAGGGATCTAAAGGTCAAATCTACTGTAAAGTGGTGCATAAAACAACAACAAATCAGAGGAAAGATTGTTATAAATGAGGTGGCGAAAGGCTATGTCCTGGAGGGAAACGGAGGTGACCCTAGAGGAAAACCAAAAAATAAATAAATGAGGTGTTGTGGATGGAAAAATAGTTGATATGAAGTGGATCTGAATGTGAGGTATTAGATATGAAAAATGGCTAAAGACTCTAAAATTTCAGACAACCTGCAACAACAAAAACTCTTCCACAAAAAGTGTAGGGTACTGAAGCCTTAGGGGGCTAGGTTCCCACTTAGTTGAGAAAAAAAAAACAATTACAGGTCCAAAATGGGTGGAGATGGAGGTCAAACAACCATGAATAGAGGCTCAGACAAACCCAGAAAACTTTCAGAAAAAAAGTCCCGCAAAAATTCCAAGTCGTAGTTTTTGACCTGTTTTCTGCAGAGGTCGCAGTTTTTGGGTTGATTCCCACTTCCTGAAGCTCCAGGTCGTAGGTTTTGGGCTGAAAAGTGCGACCTGCACTTCTAGCACTTTTGGCAGCAAATTTCAGAAAAAAATTGTCATCTCATCTGTGGCTGATGTCTGTCACATGTGCAATAGGTCCGAAAACACACGGAAGTTAGAATTTTTATTGTTTTAGGGTTTTATAGGTTAAAAACAAGAAAATAAAAAACAAGAGGCTGAAGAGAAATCCTAGGGTTTGAAGCAGTTGGATATTCAAGGATCAGAAAAATGACAATGGTCGTAATTGTAGACCCGTGTGGAGTCTCTAGTTGTTAGTATGAATCTTAATTCCAAGTGTACGAAAAAAGACCACTTTAGTTGTGCATAACAAACAGCCCTAACAACAAAGATGGTTGCCAATATCCTCAGATCTGCCGTTAGGTGATCAAGATAAATGCTACAAAAATCTAGATCTATGCATCAAAAGACATTAAGTAGTAGAAAAAACAAGATTTACTACATGCATCCAATAGACAAGACAAGAATATGTTGAATGAATTTTGTATTGATGGCACCCGGGAGGAAAACACAGAAGGGTGTTACCGGTTCTCCTCAATGGGATGGGTTCTTGTAAGTCCTCATCACTTTAGATCTAAAATTCCTCTCTCTTGATGGTGTAGAAAACCCAGACAAAAATGGTAGCAAAATATGACAATGATGGTGGATCAAAGTCATACCAAAAGTATAGATCCAGAGTGATATTTAGGCAACAAAAGGTAATGAATGAACGGATAAACCCTTCTATTTATAACAAAATATTGAGTTAGTCTAGATATTGGTGCATAATTAAAATATTATTAACCAAATCAAGATCCAACTTTTATGGAATATTTTATTATATTTATTGGAGAGAAAAGGAATTTGACTTGGGTCAAATCCCTTTATTTGTAAATAATAAATAAATAAATGATATATTTATCATTTTAAGGATGTAGTTGAGTCATAGTCAGATAAATAATTATTTATTTAATTATTTATGGGTGATTTAGTCATATTTAACAAAGAATATTATTTAAATAAGGTTTAAATAATTATTCTTTAGAAAATTCCCGGATGCAGGTGCTATCGAGCGTGCTGGAGTTGATGGGACGGGGGTCTAGCCAGACGGGAGGCCACATGCTATCCCGCAAGGAGAACGTCATTCCGACCTTAAACATGTTTACACTGAGTTTAATTGCATTTATTCTCAGTGCACTTCACAACCAGGTTGCCGCTCCTCGATGCATTTTCGACTGCTATGTATTGGATCGACCTCCGGTGCATATTAATGACTATTCATTGCAGATGATCTACCGCTGCAAAGCTGACATGTTAAAAGACATGGACCCATCTTCTGTTCCGAGCTCTTCTCCCTCGCCGGTGAATTGGTGGTGTAGCCTAGCTGCTGGGATTGCAAATGAGTGCACCGTCACTGGTAAGCGAAGTCGTATCAATTGCTGCCTGGAGCTTGGTGAAAACCTTCATTTCTCGCTTTCTGGTTCCTGCTTGCTTGCCTCTGTCTTTCTGAACTCCAATTAGACACTGTCCTCTATCATCTCTCTGGATCCCTGGCTTTATTGCCCTGACTCAACTGCGAACATGCCTCGCCTCAGGCACAGAATGCGCTGTAGGCACGGGTCCACCAGGAGCCATGTGAGGCATTCTCCTTCCTCCTCTAGCTCGCCTTCTGAGTCTTCTTCCCCCTCGGACAGCCTTCCCAGTCTTCTCCGTGGTTGTTTTCTCCGTTCGGGTCATAGGCTCTTCTGCTCTCCCGGCTCAATCCCACATTGCCCTTTTTTCCTGCGACTGCTCCCTCAATCGTCCGAGAGTCACTGCTGCTATCACTGTTGTGTTTCTTGAGGATCCCCAGGACGAGAAGCTCCAGAATCCTTCGAAGGGGCAGGGTATAAACGGCAACACTGAGCATGACCAAGCGCTTTAGGAATCGGTGGGGTAGCCTAGCGGAAGCAAGGATGCTATGCCGGGAGTCACGGGGCAGGGCCAAGCGGAGCAGGTGGTCCCTCCACCCTCCAGGAAAGTGGTCCACTCTATCGAAGACCTGTACAACGATCATGGCGAACCGGATGAATATTGGTGCAGGGTCGAACAAGTTGCTCCTGATGAGTAGTTCTACTTCTCAGTTATGGTTTCTTTACTACGTTTCTGCCCTCTCCAATGGGCGTGTTTTTGACTTTCATGCTGTTTCAAATCATGTTTTTGTTTTTGTCAGTTACAACCTTCAGTACTCTAAGTATCTCGCTCCCTTGCGTGGGATTTTTTATGGTGGTCTCTACAGGCTGGTTTCCCTCCTGCAGGGCAGTCTTAAACTCTGTTTTTATATGTCTAAAATGCCTCAAAATTGGGCAAGGTTAAGGCTTCGGCCCGCTGTACACTACTTCTTCTGTTAATAGACTACTTTTACTTAGAAAAAAAAAATTATTCTTTAGAAAATAATAAGATAAATAATGATTTATCTAATTAATTTCCTTGTTTTGGGTTAAATAGAACCAGGAATATTAATTAAACTGTTGTTTAACTAATTATTCCTTGAGGAAAATCAAAAAAATGTAGATTTATTCAATATTTCCTCATGGGGTTTCCTGTTTAGACCATAAAAAACTTAATAAAGGTGGTTTACTAAGTTATTTTCATAGTGAAAGCAATTTTACTTAGGGTAAAATTGGTCTTACATGGTGTACTTGAGTTCATCTAATAATAATAAGTTAGATGACCAAAAATTGGTGTAACAGAGGTCATGGAGATTGTTACACCATTTTTTGGTCATCTAACCTATTATTATTAAATGGACCCAAGTACACCATGTAAGACCAATTTTACCCTAAGTAAAATTGCTTTCACTATGAAAATAACTTAGTAAACCACCTTTATTAAGTTGTTTATGGTCTAAACAAGAAACCCTATGAGGAAATATTAAATAAATCTACATTTGTTTGATTTTCCTCAAGGAATAATTAGTTAAATAGTAGTTTAATTAATATTCTTGGTTATATTTAACCCAAAACAGGAAAATTAATTAGATAAATCATTATTTATCTTATTATTTTCTAGGAATAATTATTTAAACCTTATTTAAATAATATTCCTTGTTAAATATGACTAAATCATTTATAAATAATTAAATAAATCACTATTTATTTGATTATCACTCAACCACATCCTTAAAATAATAAATAAATCATTTATTTATTTATTATTTACAAATAAAGGGATTTGACCCAAGTCAAATTCCTTTTCCCTCCAATAAATATAATAAAATATTCCATAAAAGTTGGATCTTGATTTGGTTAATAATATTTTAACTATGCACCAATATCTAGAATAACTAAATATATTGTTATAAATATAAGGGTTTTTTCATTCATTCACCACCTTTTGTTGCCTAAATATCACTCTGGATCTATACTTTTGGTCTGACTTTGATCCACCGTCATTGTCATATTTTTCTACCATTTTACTTGTGAGCTCCCTTTGACTTCCATTTTTTGCCTGGGTTTTCTACACCATCAAGAGAGAGGGATTTTAGATCTGAAGTGTTGAGGACTTAAAAGAACCCATCCCATTGAGGAGAACTGGTAACATCCTTCTATGTTTTCCTCCCAAGTGCCATTAATACAAAATTCATTCAACATATTCTTGTCTTGTCTATTGGATGCATGGAGTAAATATCATTTTTATTTACTGCTTAATTTCTTTTAATGCATAGATCTAGATTTTTGCAGCATTTATCCTGATCACATAATTGCAGATCTAAAGGTATTGGCAGCGATATTTTCTGTTAGGGCTATTTGTTATGCACATTTAAAGTGGTATTTTTTCGTATGCTTGCGATTAAGATTCATACTAACAACTGGCGACTCCACTGGGGATTTATGATTACGATCACTGACGTTTTTTAGATCCCTGCATATCCAGATGCTTCAAACCCTAGGATTACTCTTCAGCTTCTTTTTTTTCTTTTCTTGATGTTGTTTTTAACTTATAAAACCCTAAAACATTAAAAATTCTAACTTCCGTGTGTTTTCGGACCTATTGCGTAGGTGATTGGCATCAGTCGCAGCTGAGACAATACATTCTTCTAAAACATGCCGCCAAGAGTGCCAGAAGTGTAGGTCACACTTTTTGGGCCAAAACCTATGACCTAGACCTCTAGGGCGCAGAAAACAGGCCAGAACCTACGACCTGTGCAAAAATCAGGTCAGAAACTGCGACCTGAACTTTTTGCGAGAGTTTTTCTAAAAGTTTTCTGGGTTTGTTTGGGCCTCTGTTCAGAGTTGTCTAACCTTCGTCTCCACCCATTCTAAACTTGTACTTGTTCTGTTTTACTCAAATAAATGGGAAACTAGCCCCCTAGGGCTTCAGTACCCTCCACCTTTGGTGGAAGAGTTTTAGCTGCTGCAGGTTGTCTGAAATTTCAATGTTTAGCCGCTTTTCAGATCTGATACCTTACCTTCAGATCCGCTTCAGATTGGTTATTCATCCATCAAAAACACCTCATTTAGTTTTTTATGGATTTTCCTCTAGGGTCCCCTCCACTTCCCTCCATGATATAGCCTTTCGCCACCTCCTTTACAACAATATTTCCTCTGATTTTTTGCTATTTTTCTGCACCTATTTCCAGCAGATCTGACCTTTAGATCCCTATCCCTCACGACCTTAGATCTATTGTCTATTTCAGTGTGTTTTGACTATATTTTTGCCCACCTACAGACTAGTTGTTGAGAGGCCCGCCTCCTTGGGTTTAGATTATTGCATAATTAGCTGTTTATTTTCTATTATTTCAGTTTCATATACTGTTATCTGCAGGTTTATTTACAGTTATACAACACACTTTTTCTTTTTCTCTACAAACATTTGGGTTTAAAAATTAAAATTTACACTTTACACACACACCCTAAGCGAAGAAGAGCTTGGTTAACACCGCCAAGCAAATACTTTAAAACATTGAAATCAATTGATCCTACACCTATCTGCCCTTGTTTCGACATTGTAATCAGTTTATCATGTACCTCCTTATCCTTGTTTGTCTCTCTTCCCTTTGTGTCGTGTTTGTGTCGTCATCATTGCACCACCAAGGCGTTTATCCCGGAGAGTTCTTGGCCTTCATCCTCAGTTTCTGATAGGAAGACTTACTCCTCCGTGTAGGATTCGAGTTATTCCTCCACTGAGTTTGCACTCTGACTCTTCGTCTAGTTCATTGGGTTCTCCTTTTAGTTCCACCCCCGGTTCTCCCCCTGTCACCTTGACTATGTATGGTTCAAGACCTAACACTGGTGGTAGCCCTGGCCCTAATGCTGGGAATACCACTAGTGGGACTACAACAGGAACTACCCTCGCTGCTCCCTTGTTCCCCTATATGGCAGGCCTCAGTCTTCCTGATTTTAACCAGTTGATAAATGACCCTATACGTCATGATGTTGGTTGGCCTGCTATGCCAACCAAGATCCCTTCCGACATTCCCAAGTTTGAAGGTCTTGCTGGAGAATATCCTACTAACCATGTTCGATCTTTCCACATGTGGTGTTCATCTAACTACATTACCGATGACTCTGTCTGTCTTCGGTTGTTCCAACATACGCTTACTACGAAGCTTCTAAGTGGTATGTTGATCAGGCCCCATCCTCTCATACCACCTTTGCGACTCTTGCCTGGGATTTTCTATCTTATTTCCAGCTTCCCCTTCATTATGACATTGGTACCAAAATTTTGACTTCTTTTCATTAATCATCTACGACCTACCTATTCGATCATGTCCAAGAATGGCATAGAAGTAAGAGCCTATGTTGAGCCCCTACATTCGAAGACCATGTCTACATGGACTATTTCCTTAGATCTCTCTTGCCTGCTATCGAAAAATATGTCGCATCACATTTCCCTCAAACCAAAGAAGCCACTCTCCAATTGCGTTAAAATATGACCTAATCTACCCTTAGTCGGGTTATGTTTATATCGTTCTACCCGATCTTCCTAGACCCGATGGTGCCAACGCACTGGGGGAATCTCATGTCGCCTACGGTATCATTGGAGCTCTCTCTCATCCATACGCTCAGCCTCCCATGGGCTATGGTTTTCCTCAGGGAGGGGCCAGCACCTCCTACACTTTTCCCCCTCTCGGTAGCATGTATCCAGGATACCGCATGCCTCCTCCTTTTTCCCAACCTCCTGTTTGCCACACTATTACCCAGCCCCATTATTATCCGTATCCATAGCCTGGTGCTCCAGCTCCTCCAGCATTAGCACCTCCACCTCCCTTTCCTTCTCAACCCCCGAAACAACAGCCACCGCCCCCTCAGGGGCAGGTGTATGCACATCAGGGTGCGACTAATCCTCCTCCTTCCAAAAAGAAGAGGAAAGGTACTCAAAATCAACCTTCCCTTGGTAATATTGGACCTAATCCTTAAATTAATGCTCCTAACACTGCTAACCAGTAAGAGGGCACTCAGCCCAAGCAATACAGACATGTTCGCAAGAATAAGCCTTGTTCATGTTGTGGTTTTTTTGGTCATTACACACATGATTTTCCTCTTCTACCACAGATGTGGTAGATGTGGGAGTCTCAAGCATTATTGCGAGGACATCAAGCCTCCCCTTCCGTCCCTCCTAGTCTTGTGCCTAGTTAGCCAGCCATGTTTACTAATCCTTTCCCTCAGCAAGGATTTATGGCTACCCAACCACCTAAAGGTCAGGAGACCACTCAACCTCCTCCACCTGGTACCTCCGATTACCAGATCCTCGTGATGAACTCTGACCAACCTATAATCGTTGACCTCAACCTTCAGACTCAGTCCCATCAGTACGAAAAGCCTCCTGCTACGTCTACCCCTGAGATCCCTTCTTTAGGTTCTACAGAGCCTATTTCGACAACCAATAGTCCTTTGCAGATCCCTCAGCCTAAGGCAGAGGTTCATACCAAGAACCCTAAGGGACCATTACACCGAAATGCTGCTTCTAGCAAATCTACCCATTCATATAGTATAGTAGATGACTTGGCGCAATCTCCTGATGCCATTTCAAGGCTCGTACTCCTCCAGTCATGCCCTTCACAATGAAAAGCTCTAGTATCTGCCATGGGCGCTATAGATCCTTCAAATGATTGCGTGATTGTCTTCGATGCTGACTGGTCAGAACATCCTCCTCTTCTTACTTCCGTTGCCTTCAAAATCCCAGTCAAAATCCAGAACGCCAACATTTACCGGTGTATCATTGATGAGGGGGAATCCACTTGTGTGATGTCTGCTTCGGTTTGGAAGCAACTCGGATCACCTAAGTTGGCTCCTTCCACGATCACTCTTCAAGCGTGGGATAGCCACACCTCCCAGCCCATTGGCCTATTCTAAAACTGTCCTATTACTCTTGCGGGCAATAGTGTTTGCGTTGACGTAGAAGTCATTGATGCCCCCTTAGATTAAAGCATTCTATTGGGTCGTAGCTACACCTATGTGATGTCTAATATCCCATCTCTGGTCCACCGCAAGATGTCCTTCCCTCATAACAGAAAGATAGTCACCATTGACCAGTTGACATATTACGAACCGAAGTCTCAGACCTCCCTTGATTCCATCATCTCTTCAGTGGCCAATAAGAAAATCGTCGATCCTTTGACCAGTGTCTCACCCAGAGTCTATAAAGACTCCTCTTTTCTTGGTACTTTCCCTAGTCTTCCTCCTCCTATCTCTGATCCCATCTCATTGAATGTTTGCATGATGCAATCGTCTCGAGCTACCTTCAAGAGGCCTGCTTCGGCTAGTCAGCAGCCTCACTCTCCGCAGCCTACTCCTAGCCCTTCAATTCAGCCTTCTAGACCCCCTCCTCCTGGCCCTTCACCTGCAGCTAGTATCCATGAGCCTCTTTACCCTCCTAGAATGGTTCCTCCAGGCCTTAACCATCTTGGAGCCATCTCACCTGGCCATTACCCCTCCGGTCAGATACTGTTCATAACTCCCCCTCCTTGAGTGTACTCGATACCTGTCATGGCTACCCTATCTCTTCCTAACCTGACCTTGGGGATTCCCTCTGGTACCTTGATCCCCTAGCCGCTACCCCGCCTGGTCAACCCAAACCTTATCTTGCTTTGACCCCGATTCAACCGGTCCCCATGACTTTTCCTGCTGCTATAGTGCCTCAACCACCTCAACAAGAACCTTCTCCTGTTGCAACAACTTTGGGTAAGAAAGGAAAAACTCGCAAGAAATCACCTAAAGACAAGGTTTCCTCAACAAACCATGCTCCTCCTCATCCTCCAAAGCATACACCTCTGTGTGCTTTGTGTGATGTTGTAATTCATGCCACCCATCATTTTCCTAAATAGCCTTGTCTCAAGCCCATGGTTAGTGTCACGTCCCCTGAGTCGATGGTACTGGAAACCTCTATTCCTTCCTTGACTGCAGCCAAGAACCCCAAGACTATTCACACCAACCACCCTTGTGCTTTGTGTGATATCCATGGCCATTATACCCACATTTTTCTGCACCTTAAGGACTTATGCACCTCTCTAGCAGTAGTTCACCAATTCGAGGCAAAGTGCAATGAGTCCAGTGCTCCCTTATTTGTGCATTTTGCTTCAACAGAACCAGAGGAAACATCCACTCCTATTGACATTCCCCCTCCGGATGTCGAAATGACGGATTCTTCTGCCACTATCCACTACCTGTCATCATCTATGAGATCCACGATGGAAGACCCCCTTGGGACTTCCCCTTCTATTTCACATGACCTCCCCTCAATGATCACCTTGGGCTCAACATCGGTGGATCCTTCATCTACCTGTTCTTTTGTCACGCTTTGTGACGATGCGCATGTGAACCTCACTTCTCATGATGATAAGTCAGGTAGCTTTTCCATGTCAGGTGGTTTCTTTTCCACCAGTCACCCCATCTACTATTATGATGATGACAATATGGAAGCATTCACCACCCCTGACTTTATCTATCCCCCCTTACATCGAAACCATGCATTCGAACCACATACACTTTGTGGCCTTTACATTGACACGCAATGTTTGGATAAGAGGGCACCCATATTTGAGAGACTAGGAGAAGCAATTCTCCACAACTCTCCTAGTGTATCTATTCGTGTTAACTCTAGTACCATTATTATTCTCCATTTAGAAGAACCTCTAGAGTCCCATATCACTTCATATCACTCTAGGTATGATACCCCTCATCATTCCTTTCTTTTACATCAGCAACCCAGTCGCGTAGACATTTTTTTTGACCAACATATAGGTTTTCTAGGGGAGCATCAGTTCATTATATCCAAATCCACTCTTTGGGATAGAAACACCATGTATGCCAACCCAGAAACTTAAGTCCATTTGCTTCATATATGTAGTACCCACAGAGATTGGTAATCCTCCATTCCCTTTCTCGAACTGCATAACCATAACAAAAAGAAATGGCGCACCACTTCATTAAAAAAAATTTAGATTCTCTCTTTCTAAATAAATTTTGGCATGACCATAACATGCCTGGGGGTACCTATGTCCCTCAACCATAAAAAATCCTAGTTCTCAGCCAAAAACAACATTGAAACCCCCTTTTTCTAACATGTCGCACTTTTCAGGTAATTTCCTGGGATAGGTCACAGTTTTCTGCCTAGTACCTACTACCCAGGTCGCAGAACAGACGCAAAAAAAGTGCGACCTGGAATTTTCATGAGCTTTGGGTACCTAAACTGAAATTTTGATCCCCTAAATTGAAAGAGTATGGTTAGGCCTCTTACCTGCAACTGACGGATCATGATTCCAATGGTCGGTTTGTCTGCTATGATTGTCGCAAGATTTAGGGCCTTCTCTCCTTTATACATTCACCATAGCTCCACTTGCAAATGAGTGCATTTGGAGGGAAAATGTCTTAGTAAAAGAGAAACCTCTGATTTTTATTTCGCTTGCTGCAGCCAAACTGTAGCTCAGTTTGAAAAATCATCTGTACCATTGGAAAGCTCTCACTGAGCCCTCAAATGGGTATCTGTTAGTTTTTCATGATTTTATACTTCACCAGGACACATTTTGTCCAAGAAGCGTCACTTCACCACTCCTCACAATCAAATTTCTTCGCTTGCAACACTTGTACTTGGGGCACCACTTTTCCTCCATACTTGTCCATGCTCATGTCGATTTTCGTCATAAGTAACCATCTTGTACTCATGTTTTTTATGGTCCCCATCGGACCTTTACCGTGTGGAAGCATCATCGAGTTGCCCTTGTTTACAACATCCGATTTGAGTCATCATCGCATCCATGGAGTCTATCCCGAGTCCCTTTGTACCCCTCCATAGTCCTCCATCCTTCATTTCTTGGTCCCTCTCTCGTGTCGCACATTATGGCCTCCAGTCCCATTGTCCCCTATCCCTCATGATATTGTGTCAGTTGCTGCCAGATCATCCATTCCCTTTATGCTCTAACAAGTGAAGCCATCCATCCGCTACTCAATACCCCCCATTTCATCATCACCCCTGATTTTCATCTGTTAGTCGCTCTACTATTTTCTCTCGTGCCTTATTTGAGGACCCCTTATTGCCTCATTTATGGCAGACCTCCTTCTGTCGACATCAGATCATTTATTCCAGAAGAAAAGTCTAGAGGGTGGTGTACCTTGGTTCCAGCTTCCATTCTTGTTCAGTGCCTCAGATTAGGAAAAGGGACTCCTTATAGCCCTTTGACTTGATTGTTTCTCAGCTCCATATCCTTACAACATGATCGAGATCCATATAATTGATGGTTTAGTGATGGACTGGTGAATCCCGAGTGTGTGTGAGATGTTTCAACCCTCATGAGGGGGTGGCCCTACAGGTAGCCCCCCACATGCCCGGATGACCTCTTCATTTTAGCCTTCGATGCAGCTCCATAGATTTGATGATGTCGGCCTCAGTCGCTTGCAGTGCCTTTTTTATTGCATGTATCAGTCATATTTTCATAACCCTTTCCTATTTACAGGGGCATCTGGGTTTTATTTGTATCTCATGTACTCAGATATTATTATATAAGTCCTGACTGTTATCCCATGCACAATATGTATGTGGGATTCATTATCATATTTTTATCTGGCTCTTGTTTATGCCAGCATGTACTTGTTGAGATTCAACAAGATGACGAGCTTAGTGAAAAGAGTCACCTTCACTAAGTGGGCCCGCAGGCTACTTTTGGCGCAAGTCTATTTTTAGACTATGTCTATTTTTAGACATGATGATCATATTTCAGAAGTTGCAGGATGCTATTTGTGGATGGTTGGTCAAGTTGGAAAAATAAATGAAATTATGTTTTTATAATATTGGGCGAAGTCTATTTATAGATCGCTGATCTAAAAATAGATGCATGTTGATTATTATTAGCTCTTAATAATAATTAGACACTAAACAACAACTTATTCTCTTGGAGCACTTTGCTTCAGTGCACAGATGTGGCACATCAGTGGACTGAGGGAATTACGCAATTCACAAGGGTTTACTGGAGCTAATGCATGGAGGACTCAGTTAGAACTCAAGTGGCAGAGTTATGACACAGTTGTAAGAAGTAGTTATGGAGTTGTATTTAGTTTAACTTAGTTAGACTCAGTTGAGCTAGTTGTATCTATTCTAACTGAATGATACACTAGTGAGAGTGGAGTGAATTAATTATTTAATTAATTCACAAATAATAACTCATTAATCAACTGAACAATACAACAGTTAACTATAGTGCATGGCAGTTTCAGTGGAGACCCAGTGGAGAAATAGGTGAAAGGGCAAGATGGACTATCTATTGTGACTATAGTGATGCATTGATTGCATCACACACACATTGGAGTTGCCAATGAGGATTGTGCAGTCAAGGAAAGAGTAATTCAAATTCATTCAGAGCTATTCTTCAGCAGGGATTGCGCAGTGGAGGCAAGCTAGTAGGAGGGCAGAGATCGGTGCATGGATTTGCAAGATTTTTCCTGATTAGTGTATGACGATTGTACTGTACTGAGAGCTTGATAATATTTGTATGAGGATTGTCATATGATTCCATGATACATAATATATAGTTAGGGTTTTCAGCTTTATGCTTTCCTGGTTAAAAATTGTGTTAGGTGTGATTATTTTTATTTATGCTTTACATGTGTGTGCAATTAATTTTCTGAAAAAGATTAACAAGTGGAATTGATTCAGTATCTTGCATAAAGTTAAATAGTGTGAGATCAGGTGAATCTAGGACATATGCATGCTTAGTGCATATAATTTCTACATGGTATTGGAGCATTGTTAATTGAAGGTTGCAATTGTAAAGTGAGTTTGTGCTGGTGGAAAATTCGAATTTGCTACAGAAGATTCTTGGTGCAGAAGTTGAGTATACATTGAAATGGCTTTCAATGGGTTGCGATTGGAGTATTCCCTTGATGGGAGCTTGAATTACATAGCCTGGAAGGACATTGGAGGATAATGGACTGAAGGATTTCATCGATAGTTATGTTCCTAAGCCGGGATCTAGCGATGTTGCATTACTTAACGCATGGCAAAAGAAGATAGCAAAGACGAGGATAATTCTGTTGGAAGGTGTGAAGGACCATATTGTGTCCAGCCTTCACGGGAAAGCCACCCCATTCTTAATTTGGAAGGCTTTGACAGACTTATTCCAAAGCAGAAGTGACTAGAGGAAGTTGGCGCTTAAAGACAAGCTCAGAAAAATAAAAATGGATAAGGGCGACAGTATTCCAAAATACCTCACAAAGTTTGTCCACTGCAAGGATGAACTAGGAAGTGTGGGGGTTACTGTTGATGAAGAAGACTTCGCGAGCTTGGCTCTCCTTGGGCTTTCGAATATTTTGCATCGCTACGAAGACTCTGTCAATGGACGGGAGACACTGCCAGGATGGGAGCGACTTTGGTCGGATCTTGTGCAGGAGGAGATAAAGTGGGGTACCATGGATGGATCTTCATCGAAGAATGAAGATGAAGAGAATTGTTCTTTGGCTGCCAAAGTAAGGAAAGGGAAGGGGAAGAAACATCCTTCAAAATCCGATGCTAAAGGCAAGAAGCTGGATTTTTCCAAAGTGAAGTGTTTTCACTGTCACGAACATGGACATTTCCCCACTAACTGTCCACAGAAGAAGAAGAACAAGAAGTTTGCTAGATCTACAGCTGGAGAGGCCTTAGCCTCGCAATTTGAGCTTGATTTCTCCTTGATCGCATGCTTGGTTTCAAGCTACATGGGATCGGTGTGATATCTTGATAGTGGTGCATCTTTCCATATGACGAGAGACAAGGAGTTGTTTAGTGACTTGGAGGAGAAGGACCTCCAGATGCATATAGAGATGGGTGATGATGTTCGGTACAGTGCGACTGGCATTGGGACCATTACCTTTGAGAGGGAGTCCGGTAATCCATTCTTGTTGAAGAATTTTATGCATGTTCCAGGTCTGAAGAAGAACTTGGTCTCAGTCGCAATGCTGGAAGACAAAGGTTATGATGTTGTTCTCAGTGAGGGAAAAGCCTTCCTTCGACATAAAACAATGGGTCAAACCAAGAAGATAGGGGTTTGAATTAAGAATCTCTACAAGCTGGAGTTAGATGGCTGCGTTGCAATGGTGGGAAAAGCAGAAGAAGTGGTGAGCCGGGATGAGGGCGAATTATGGCACAGGAGATTGGGCCATCTTCACCATGGTGCTTTGAATATTTTGTAGAAGATTTCTACTGGACTTCCCAAGGGTACTCTTGCACAGTCAGATCAGTGCAAGGGATGTACTATGGGTAAATTTTTTAAGACCACCTTCCATGAGAAGGAGAACCGTGCTTCGGTGATCCTGGAGAGAATTCACACAGACGTGTGTGGAACTTTCTCGGTTGCTTCAACAACAAAACACAAGTATTATTTTATATTTGTTGATGATTATTCTTGTAGATGCTGGATCTTCTTCATGCAAAATAAGAGTGAAACGTTCTCAAAGTTTTGTGATTTCAAGGCATTGGTGGAGAAGGAGTCGGGGAAGCAAGTGAAAGCTCTACGGAGCAATAATGGTGGTGAATTCAAAGACTTCTGTAGAAAAGAAGGAATTTGAAGAGAACTCATAGTGCTTCATAACCCACAGCAGAATGGGGTCACAGAGAGGAAGAATAGAATGATCGTGGGTGTTGCAAAATCTATGCTTGAGAGGGAGCTAGACTTGCATGCAGTGAAGTAACTGCTTGTTCCGAAAGATGAGCCTCCGGATGTGGATCAGCCACAAGAGGAGATTCATGGAGTGGAGGATTCCACTCATGTAGAACCAAACATTAGACAAGGCAGAAATCGTACCACAGAAGTTGAGAGATTGAAGCTTGATGCTACATAAAATGTAGGATTCCCTACATCACAGCACAGACAGAGACAATCACCTGACCGATTTACTGGATACATGGCTCTTATGAGCAAGTGTATCGTGACAGAGCCATCTTCTTTTGAAGAAGCAGTGCAGGAGCCCACATGGGTAGATGCCATGGTGGAGGAGTATGACTCCATTGTCAAAAACAGTGCTTGGGATATTGTTCCAAGGCCAGTGGGAAAATCAGTTGTAGGATCAAGATGGATCTACAAGGTAAAGCAAGCTACTGATGGGAGCGTCGAGAAGTATAAGGAAATATTTGTTGTCTGAGGCTTCTCACAGATCGAGGGGATTGAATATGAAGAAACCTTTGCACTTGTCGCATGGTATTCTTCCATACTAACCATCCTTTCTCTCTTAGCACATATGGGTTGGCACATTCATCAGATGGATGTGAAGACTGTGTTCCTTAATGGGATCATTGAGGAAGAGATGTACATTGAGAAGCCTGAAAGATTTGAGATCTTCAGCAGCGAGTCACATGTGTGCAGACTCAAAAGAGCGTTGTATGGGCTTAAACAAGCACCACATTCTTGGTACACTCGGATCGACAGCTATTTCACTGGACTTAGCTTCACCAAGAGTGAGGCGGATGCAAACCTATACTAGATTGTGGTGGAGGGTAAGCTTTTAATCATTGTACTTTATGTTGATGATTTAATACTAAAAGGTGATGAGCAGTTGATACACTCATGCAAGGCAGATCTTGCAAAGGAGTTTGAGATGAAGGATTTGGGCTTCCTTCATTATTTCCTTGGATTGAAAATATGGCAGCGGGAAAGTGAACAGTTTGTGTCTCAAGGCAAGTATGCCCGGGAGATACTGGAGAAGTTTCACATGCAAGGTTGCAAGCCTATCGATACTCTTCCAAGAAATTGGAAGAAATAGGATGCTACATCGGCAGAGGTATTGGATGCCACTATTTATTGACAGTTGGTGGGTTCGGTCATGTATTTAGTCAATACAATACCAGACATATGCTATGCGGTGAACCAGCTTTCACAAGCGATGATTAAGCCTACCAAGCTCTTTTGGAAGGCAGGCAAGCATGTCCTGAGATATCTCAGGGGCACATCTAAGTATGGTTTATGGTACAGATAGATGGATGAGGTGAAGTTGCATGGCTTCACAGATGCAGATTGGGTAGGAAGCCCAACAGAAAGAAAGAGCACATTAGGAGGGATTTTCAATATCGGATCTACGACAGTTTCTTGGTACAGCAAGAAACAAAGATCTGTGGCACTTAGTTCAACGGAAGCAGAATACATGGCAGCAAGTCAAGCTGCATGTGAGGCTATCTAGATGAGGAAGATTCTGGTTGGAGTGTTGAGATTCAACAAGATGATAAGCTTAGTGAAAAGAGTTGCCTTCACTAAGTGGGCCTGCAGGCTATTTTTGGCACAAGTCTATTTTTAGACATGATGATCATATTTTAGAAGTTGCAGGATGCTATTTGTGGATGGTTGTTCAAGTTGGAAAAATAGATGAAATTGTATTTTTAGAATATTGGGCGAAGTCTATTTATAGATCGCTAATCTAAAAATAGATGCATGTCAATTATTATTAGCTCTTAATAATAATCAGACACTAAACAACAAATTATTCTCTTGGAGCACTTTGTTTCAGTGTACATATGTGGCACATTAGTGGATTGAGGGAATTACACAATTTCAAAGGGTTTACTGGAGCTAATGCATGGAGGACTCAATTAGAACTCAAGTGGCAGAGTTATGACACAGTTGGAAAAAGTAGTTATGGAGTTGTATTTAGTTTAACTCAGTTAGACTCAGTTGAGCTAGTTGTATCTAGTCTAACTGAATGATACACTAGTGAGAGTGGAGTGAATTAATTAGTTAATTAATTCACAAATAATAACTCATTAATCAACTGAACAATACAGCAGTTAACTACAGTGCATGGCAGTTTCAGTGGAGACCCAGTGGAGAGATAGGTGAAAGGGAAATATGGACTATCTGTTGTGACTATAGTGATGCATTGATTGCATCATACACACATTGGAGTTGCCAATGAGGATTGCGCAGTCAAGGCAAGATTAATTCGAATTCATTCAGAGCTATTCTTCAGTAGGGATTGCGCAGTGAAGGCAGGCTAGCAGGAGGGCAGAGATCGGTGCATGGATTTGCAAGATTTTTCCTGATTAGTGTATGAATATTGTACTGTACTGAGAGCTTGATAAGCTTTGTATGAGGATTTTCATATGATTCCATGATACATAATATATAGTTGGGGTTTTCAACTTCAGGCTTTCCCGGTTAAAAACTGTGTTATGTACGATTATTTTTATTTATGCTTTACATGTGCGTGCAATTAATTTTCTGAAAAAGATTAACAAGTGGAATTGATTCAGTATCTTGCATAAAGCTAAATAGTGTGAGATCAGGTGAATCTAGGACATATGCATGCTTAGTGCATATAATTTCTACAGTACTTTATAGCTCAGTCCCTTGTTTACTGGACACCTTATTATTTGTACTTTGTCTCGGCGGGCATTAGTATGCCTCCCCTGCCGCCTATAACAAAGGTACTCACTCATAAAAGAGACTTGTTGCACCTATAAGTCTCGCCTCCTCAGGGTCTAGTCATCTCAGCGCTTTGGTCTACCTTATATTTCTCTCTCTCTGACTTCCCCATCAGTGTCTAGAGATTGAGTTCTTACAATGTACTTCAGTCATACGATTATCTCCTAACACTCGCACGCTAGGGGGCAATTTGTTACACCATTTTTGGTCATCTAACCTATTATTATTATATGGACCCAAGTACACCATGTAAGACCAATTTTACCCAAATTAAAATTTCTCTCACTATGAAAATAACTGAGTAAACCACCTTTATTAAGTTGTTTATGGTCTAAAGAGGAAACCCCATGAGGAAATATTAAATAAATCTACATTAGTTTGATTTTCCTCAAGGAATAATTATTTAAACAACAATTTAATTAATATTCCTGGTTATATTTAACCCAAAATAGGAAAATTAATTAGATAAATCATTATTTATCTTATTATTTTCTAGGAATAATTATTTAAACCTTATTTAAATAATATTCCCTGTTAAATATGACTAAATCATTTATAAATAATTAAATAAATCACTATTTGTTTGATTATCACTCAACCACATCCTCAAAATAATAAATAAATCATTTATTTATTTATTATTTACAACTAAAGGGACTTGACCCAAGTCAAGTTCCTTTTCCCTCCAACAAATATAATAAAATATTCCATAAAAGTTGGATCTTGATTTGGTTAATAATATTTTAATTATGCACCAATATCTAGACTAACTCAATATTTTGTTATAAATAGAAGGGTTTTTCCATTCATTCACCACCTTTTGTTGCCTAAATATCACTCTAGATCTATACTTTTGGTCTGACTTTGATCCACCATCATTGTCATATTTTTTTACTATTTTTCTTGTGAGCTCCCTTTGAGTTCCATTTTTTGTCTGGGTTTTCTACACCATCAAGAGAGAGGGATTTTAGATTTGAAGTGATAAGGGCTTACAAGAACCCATCCCATTGAAGAGAATTGGTAACATCCTTCTATGTTTTCCTTCCAGGTGCCATTAATACAAAATTCATTCAACATATTCTTGTCTTGTCTATTGGATCGATGGAGTAAATCTCATTTTTATTTACTGCTTAATGTCTTTTAATGCATAGATCTAGATTTTTGCAGCATTTATCCTGATCACCTAATTTCATATCTAAAGATATTGGCAGCCATCTTTGTTGTTAGGGTTGTTTGTTATGCACAACTAAAGTGGTCTTTTTTCGTACGCTTGTTATTAAGATTCATACTAACAGAGATGGTAGGAAACCAACATCCAGTCTACCATCATCCTCACCACCATCTACACCTTCCTCATCATCATCTTCCACTACCACAACCTTTCATCCTGTTCATCCATATACTTAAAAAGGAACTGGTAAATCACCCTTACTTAAACTTGATGTCAAATTCGAGATACCAATGTATAATGGTGAAGTGAATGCATAGAAGCTAGATAATTGGATTCGTCAATTAGATTTTAATTGAAGAATTCAGAACCTTCAAGAGGGTGACATAAAGATTCAATTGGCTTCTTTGAGAATGGAGGATGCAACACTTGTATGGTGGGAAGCAAGGACACAAGATGAGATTAAAAGCCACGGTAATATCTCAATGTATTGGTCTAATTTTATTGCTGCCATTAAAAAGAAATTATATCCTCTAGCTTACATGAAAAAATTCACTATGGATTGGCAGAATTTTAGACAACTAAAGGGACGAAGTGTTCAAAATTATACACAATATTTTAGGAGAATAGCATTAATTTTGGGTGTCAATTTATCTTCTCAAAAAACTTTGTTAAAGTATATTGGGGGTTTACAAAGCTATCTTAGACATACTATTCTCACGTTCAATTCCAAGAACTTAGATGAGGTTTGTGTTCAATCCACACATCTAGAAGAAAGAGGGAAACATAGTGCAGATGAGAAAAGTGATAGTTTCCTTTATTATGAAGGTAAAGGAAAGGGAAATTTTAATGGAAGAAAAAAGAAAAATGGTTCTATTAAAATAGAGAAAGATAAACGCACATGTAAAAATTGTTCAAAAAATGGCCATGATGAAGACCATTGTTGGCAACTCCATCTAGAGTTGAAGCCAAACAAACTTAAAACCAAAGAGAAGGAGAAAACAACTACAACCATTGAACATGACTTAGGTTCAGATTCAAGAGATGAAACCAATATTACAACAATGGGTTTGAAAGGTAAGAACATAGCAGGCACTAGTTCTTCAAGTTATTCTAATGTAACTCAAGAAGAAGATACAAGGATTGAACTCTTTCGTATTAGAGTTGTTTCAAAACATACCAAAATAGACACACTGTTTGATAGTGGTTCTTAAGCCAATTTGATTTCTGAAGACTTAGTTAAGAGGTTAAATTTAGAAACTGTTACACATCCAAGACCTTATCCTTTAGGTTAGATATGCAAGAATTCAAACTTGCAGGTAACAAGGAAGAACTTGATGAAGTTCCACTTGATATTTCAGGTATTATTTGGGGAATTCCTTATCTTTATGATAAGAGGGCGGTATTTCATCACCATGAGAATAAGTACCACTTGTTCAAATATGGAATTTAGTACATCATTAGAGTGCATAATAAGAAGAGGAGTTTATCTCTTATACATGTAGGATAAATGAAGAGAATAGTGAATGCAAGTCAAAATTTGGCTTTGTTAATGCTCAAGCATAGTGATGTTTTTAATAATACCTTTCAAAAATATGCATCAAATGAACAAGATGATTTCATTGAAGTTTCTAATATTTATAATAAGATTTTTTAGGGCTCTAACATTTTTCCTTTGAAAAGAGGTAAACAAGATGTGAAATATTTGTAGCAGTCCACATCAGTGTTGAAGAGTGATGGGAACAAGATGTCGGTGCAAGAGAGTGCAAAGATAAAAGAGAAAGCGCCAAAACAATTTGACAAAGAAGGCATAGGTTCCACAAGTACTTGTTTTTTGTTTCAAAATGGTACATGGCAATGGAAAAAACACTTGGCCAAAATTCGACACAAGTATAAGGAAAGACAAGCTAAAAATCTCCATGTCGACAGTGTTCGAGGTGAGATAGTTTTCAAGTTTCCTTTAATTGACGACCGAGGTGAGAACAAGTTTGTTTCTTCAAGGACAACTTGTTTTTCTACAAATTATGGGAAATTTCAACATGGTGCTGTCTATTAGCCATTAATAAATTTTTGTCATAACTGATGATGGCTAAAATAGGCCTTTTAGTCTTCAAGAGATAGTTTTTAAAGAAAAATTGTGAGTTCTTGAAGCCTTGTTGTGTGCCTTGTCCAAAAGATCCATTCCATTGATATCTTCACTTCAAAACCTTCAAAGAAAATACCGTTTTCACACCCATTTCCATCAATTTTTCCTCTGGAAAATCCCTCTAAAAACCCCTTCATTTCACCCATTTTTCCCATTTTTACCCTTTATTTTCCCTCAAAATCCCCTTTGAACTTGATAAAATCCCTTTATTCTAGTTTAAAACCCTTTTTTCCCCCTATGGAAAACTCCAAAAATCCTAAAAAACCTTCATTTCAGCTTAAAACCCCTCATTTTAACCTTTAGGCCTTAAGCACCTTTCGCTTCAGCCCCACTTTTCGCCATAAGACCAGCTCTGCGACCGAGTGCTAAAGCCCATCGGCGGTCGCACTTCAGCAATTCCAAGACCCCGCTTCCGTTTTCAGTTTTTGCCGATGGCCGATCTTCTGATGAGATCGGGACCGTCCATTTCCCAAGATCTGACGACCATCGCACTCCATGCTCCATCACATCGGCGCATCGCCATTTCCTCGCTCCCACTTCCATCCCCGCTGATAGAATCCTAGTCGTTGATCTCTCCCTAATCCAACATCTCTCGTTCCATCGCACTATCTCAATCGCTCCCCTCCATTGGCCATCGGCCATCACAGCTTCTTGACTCCTCCTTCTCGGACCCTCTTCTCCGTCGATCCGTCATTGAAATATCCACCGTCCAAACACTATCCCAATCCAATAGCTTAGGATCATTGCGGGGGCACCCGACCACAGAGGTCCATAGTCCTCAGTGCCCCCGCAGTTGACTCGTTTGACCACAATAGATCTTGATCCAACAGTCTGGATTTACTGCAGAGGCACCCGGCCCGCAAACTCGTCTGTACCTCAAGTGCCCCCGCAATACGCATTTTTATTTCAATTTCTTTTATAACCCCGTTGGTCCCACCCAACCACGCTGGGGCTTTCCACCGTGTTTCTTTTAGATCTCCACCATTGATCTGCCACCCCCCAGATCCAATGGCCCACAGACATCTTCGCGCCCATTTCTCCGTAGTTGTCCAAAACCCATTTTCAACGCAAAATAGATGGTTTTTTTTCCCGGGATTCGTATTAGCCCGGCCCCACCATCTCCTCCCTCCATGCTACTCTCATCCCTCTGCGTTCATTCTCGACTGTAGATCTGCACCCCCCAGATCCAATGACCCAGATCCCATTTCGCGTCCATTTTTCTCCCCCTCCCCCTCCATGCACTTTGAACATGAAATAGGTGTTTATGAAGGGGATAGGTGTCAGCTACCAGACCGTATCTCATTCGATCAGTCCCAAACCACTTACCACCTTCACCTCACGCGAAAACCGCTGCCATTTTTCTAATACCATTTTTCCAAATCTTCGTGCCAAACTCAGTTTGAACCCTGGTTTTCATGGTTTTGCATCATGAAACCTTTCCCCAGTACATTCACCTTGCCTCCTCACTGCTCCATAACCCCTCACTAAGCCTTCTGAAGCAGTTAAGCCCCCACATAGGTTTTATATAATATGTTTAATTTTTTTTGCAGGTTTAATGGCAGTCCTAAGATAAAAAGTTGTCCCACAGCAATTTAGTTGCAGAGGCCAAGGATGACGATCCTCTGTGGCTGAAATTGAATGCAAAAAAGAGACAAAGGAGATGATTTCCATGTTTTGGTAGATAAATCATGATATCGGCTTTCCAATCAAATCCTCCAAGCAGCCACCTGTACACCAAAATAGTGGAGATGTTCAGTAATCAGAAGATGAAGGGTACAACATGAAGACAAATAAATTAAAGCCAAAACAGTCAGCTAGGACAAATCACCAGACAGAAGACCTCGTGCACATCAGAGCATAGTATTTAATTCAGTCAGAGTTTCTAACCGCCCCCATGATCTGCATTTTACCTACCAAGGACAGAACTGACATTTACCATAAACAGAGACATTTCAGCTGTCAGGGTAGTTATTGTGAAAGTATGGGAAAGCTTCAAAGCCCACTCTTTCACTTAACTTTCCCCAGAAGCCTAAACAGAGACACTACAGTCAGAAGACGTCTCCAAAGGAAAACCCTTCGGAGTTATTACCAGCCTGCCAGATATGCCTCAAAGATAGAAAAACTACCAAGATGGTCCGAGCAGTTAATGAGATATTTATTAAACATAGTGGAGCATTCGAAAGGACCCCTACTCTGTCTTAATTGACCCATTGAGACCGTTTACTCCACTTTTCTTCCTCATTCACCTATAAGTACTCATTGAAGATTCATTGTAAAGGGTTGGAAAATTGTTAATTTTTTGAACTGTTATTGAGCGAAGTTGTTGAGTAGTTGTAATATAGTAGGCTGGGAAGAGAAGAATTGGACTGTAAAATCTATTGGATTTGAAGTATGTAACTGGTCTTGCACATCAATATACAGGCAGATTCACTGGATCCTGATCTAAATCATTGGTGATGTTTTTCTTACTGTTATTTTTATCCTCCTTTTGTTTCCACTTTGTTCATATTCTCTAATGAAGAACAACAAGTATAGATTAGGATTTATTTCTGAAAGTACCCTAATTCTGACTGATAATCTTTATCTTTATGTTTTCCTCTAAATGTGTGTTTGGGAATGATTTCAATAGAGTATAACCAGTCAAGGAATGTTGGTGAGCCCATGTCTTGCTGAGTAGAACTTGAGATGTTTTTCTTGAATGATATTTTCATTACATGCTAAGTAGAGTCTTAATCAAGGAAGTTTATGGTTAGCCCTGTCCCTTGTTTAGTCTTAAACAGCTGTTTTGGAGATTTCCCATAAAAGTAAGCGGAAATCAAGATAGGTTAAAAGTCCTTACTTGATCGTAGGATACTTTTTATGTTTATCTTAAATGTTTTTCCTTGAGTGCATGTCAAAATCAGGATAGGTTAGAAGCCCTTAATTGATCTTAGGTTTCCCTTTGTTTTCTTATATGTTTTCTATTTTTAAGAGTATGTCAAAAGCAGGATAGGTTAAAATTCCTTACCTGATCTTAGGTTCCCCGTTGTTTTCTTCTATGTTTGCTTCTTTCACCTCACTTCTTAATGTTCCACACCACAAACTCAACTTAAAATATCTTCTGATATAGATGACTTGCCCTTTGAAAACCCTTGAATATTTTTTGTGCAAGTAAACCCTTTTATGAATCCATAGCCCAATGGTTTAGTAATTTTTTTGGACCTATCTTCCCATGTTGAAATATCCTTCCACTTATTTCCTCCTTCATTTCACATGAACTTCTTATTTAAGGATTCCAAACCAACAAACAAAAAAATCCCTTGCACTTCATAACTAGCCTAATATCATATTATAAGCTTAAATATATATCCTTTGAAAACACTCACATAGAGAGATCCCTCTCTGAATCTAGGAGGGCTAGATCCTAGGATTCCAAAGTGGTTCTGATGTTGCCTTGTCATTTTGTATGCCATTCTTCCAAATCACAGGACCCCAACATAATGGCGACTCCACTAGGGAACTTCTGAGTGAATTAAATCCTTAAGAGCTCAGAAGACCCAACACATCCTTAAATTGGTAGTTAATTACTGATGGTGGACTGCAATTCATCTTAAAACATTCGAAACCATCCACCTGGCGACTCCACAACTCCTAAAATACCAAAGTCTCCACTGGTGATCAGTAGGCCTGCTGATTACTCATGGTTTCACAAAGACTCCACTGGGGCAACCCACACTACCATCCAAACATCGTGCTCACCCATGATTAGAAAATTTTGAGGATTAATTTCTCTTTGTTAAAGACTAGTTTGCCTCTAAAGATTGTCATACCTGGCTAACTTTCTCCTCTTTTGGTCTGAATCTTAACATACTGGCTTCAAGAAGAATCCATACCAGAGCTTGTCCTGACCCAAATTCTCTTGAAATAGTTGATAATCCAGAAAGAATTCTTAGAAATTATCCTGTATCTAGGGTGTTAGTTCCCAAATCCACCTCAGGCTTAAGTAAGGCAGAAAAAGGACAACACCAAACCACACTCAGCCTCGTAGCTAGCCCTACGAGGACAGGAGAGGGCTCTCTCTGGGTCAACTCAGTAAAAGATGTCCAATAAGGCCTGAGATGACCTATAATGAATACAAATTTTAGGCTAGTAAATAAATATGGAAGAGGTAGTTTAATGAAAGACTGAGTTTGCAGGGCTGTATGGGACAAAGAACAGCATGAGTGGAGAAATTAAATCAAAGACACAGATTATCTCATGAGGCAAGATAGGTAGGAAGTTTAGCATTCAAATTGAAATTATATGGAGTGGAAAGACTGCTGAGAGGCCGAAAAGGGCATATATAATGACTCATTTTCAGACAGAAGAAGACATACAGAAACATGAACGCTTTCCCAAGGCAGAGCAATAAACTAGATTCTACCTTTCTTACTTAAAAGCATTCAAGTAGCGATGATTATGAATGAACAGTAAAACATAACGAGATACATATGAAATAGAAAGGAAAACATATGCTAAACTCACACCACATGAATCTCATGAAACAGAGATTCAACCTTTTATTAATTCTCTGTCAAAGTTGTACAGTGAAGTGTTGAGTGTTTCTCCCACACCCTTTTTCCCAAAACTCAGCCTTACAAATGATTTTCAATAAATAAAATTAACTATGAGAAAACAGATCGACCCAAAAAAAGGAATTATTTAATCATCATTAACAAACAAAACTGAAGAGCCAATCATCTGTTCTAAAGACAGAACAGCGTTCCCCTTGAATTTCTCTGATGACCAATTAAAAGACAAAATCTGAAGCGTAGACCCTTTGAATTGCAACTGAAGTCAAAAATAGGCAATCTGTTGTTATCCCTCTGCTGTGGTATATATCTTCGTTTAATTTTGGCTTTTGGTCTATTCGCTTCCATTTACCATTTGAAAAAACCATTTTTAATAAAAATAGCTTTTAAACTAAAATTTCGCCTTTAATAAATGGAAGATTGTATGGCCAGTGAACAATCTCGGCTGCAATTTTGTTCGTGCTTTCAATTTTCCCTTATAAAGATGCTCTGCATTCATCTCAAGATCTCCAGTGCATTTCACTTCTTGCAACATCTAATCTAAATAACATCCACTCTTCAAGAGTTGCTCTCAGGTTGTGAGTCTTGGCCTTTAAACCTTTGCAACAATTGGCATGCATAGTGCACACATGGCCCTTGTGTCATAGAACCCACTAAAATACGTTGCATCAAGAAACAATAGATTGACCCCGATCTTGGTAAATTCGTTTAATAACTTCATCTCGTTTAACACATCTTGATCATGTTTTCCAGGATAGCACTGGGTGGAGTTGTACCATAAATTTTACATGTTGATTGTTCTTCTATTGGAACGAACAAATGTAAAACCTGTATCTGGTAAATTTTTGACATCGCTAGGACCATAGTCGCATGTATCACAAGAGATTTGAAAATCTGCCTCACTTGAGAACCTTCTGAATGGATTTCGGAGCCATAGCACATCTGCATCAGTGAAGACGAAACTAAATCCATGCTGTACCACATCCTTCAAGAATTCTATTTTTCTCCGAGTGATCTTCAAGTAATCCTCAGTAATGAAGAATTTCTCGCCTGAAAAATAACCCCTTCTATCCTCAAATCAAAGCAATGGGGATGTATTTCCTTGCAGCGGTTGAAGGCCCTCTCATCTAAGGCAACAATGAGGAGATAGTCCAGAAGTTCCTGTGTTCCCTCGCCAATACAAAAACTCTCCAGTAACAAGTCTATAAGGTCGTTGGGCTCCATCCATGCTTTGTTCGTTGTTGTTATGATCAGTGTTTTGTTTGGCATCGAAGCCTTCGCCAGAGCAATTTTCCAGCTCGTCTGCAGTTTTGCTGAGAAATGGGCGCTCCATTGGTATTTGGAGAAAAATGAAGTAAATTCCATTGAGTTTTTATGGAGCAAATATGAGTTTGGCCTTTGGGGCTCTGTGCGCCGCGCGCACACCCAGTGCGCCGCGCCAGAGCAAATTTACACTGCGGAAAATTTCTCTATGCATCGCATCACGCCTATGCGCTGCGCTCTTGTCCCAATGCGCCGCGCACAATTCTTCAAGACACAGTCCAGTCTTAGCACACTATTTCGGCTTCTCACCACTAAACTTCGACCTTTAATCGATCTTTGGACGCAAATGGCTATTCAAACAATGAAAATGTCTTATAGTGGTGGATTCAATGTTTGTTTCTCACAAACTCATTATGCAATGTTTGGCATCAGGACTTTTCATATTTAATACAACTCTGTCTTTTATTCCTTCTCTGATTTTCTGAGCTTGAATGATGAAATTGGTTGATTTTTTGCAGGGATAGGAGCTGCTGAAACCTAGCAAGGTGACCAGGGCTGTCTGAAGAAATGTAGAACTTGAAAAACCTTAACAATCATGTATTAAACAAATTTGATGATTTCTTCTTCAAAACAGAGTTTTGAAGAAGAAACATTCTCAAGCCTTATTAACAATGAAATTTTGCAATGGAAACTAATTAGGAGCCTTTCATGCATCTGTTGGTATTATTGTACACTTTTGAGGACTAAATCAACTAGATCCTAGACCCTGAAAGACCTAAAAACCGACAAGAGACCAAGCAGGACTGTACATAACTTAAAACTGATTTAATGAACTTCGATGAACAGAGCTGAGCCAGCAGGACAAGGCATGAGGGGTAATGAGTGACAAGGTCCTTCCGTCAGATTATGGCATGCCCCTAATGGAATGCAAATGAGTGAATCGAACGAGACACCTAAGAATGGAATGCAAAAAGAGAAGTTTTGATCGATGACGGAGGGCTGACAAGACTGCCTCGAACATTGGCTCCAATGGGGATGGTAGCTCCAGCTCCGTGGAGGTGCCAAGAACAACAGATATTTGGGAGAGCAGATAGTGCCTTCATCCATTGGGCAATGGAGTCAAAACTCAAGCTAAAATACATGGCTGAAAACCGACACAAACTAACTTAATAACACGGCTGAAAACTGACTCATAAATGACTCATGACTGACTTAACTAAAACAAGAACTTACAAATCTTATTGAAGAGCAGCAGTCCATACAGCCACCTGCATACTAATGAAATATATACAATCATGTATAATGAGCTTTCCAATGTAACCAATCAAGTAGATGCCTTCTTGATTGATTTTCCTGATCAGATCTTCTGGTCAACAATAGATACTAGTAACTGGGCATCAAAAAATATAATTCACCATGATCTCCCTCATCACTGAATACTACAATAATCACCTTCACTGCTGACTGCAACAGATTTGCCAGTGGATCCTGAAAAACATGAAGATTTACCTCCTGCTGAAAGAGCAAGGTGTCTTTTTCTTTTGATTCCGATCTTCCTTCATAATGTACTTCAGTAAGAGTATGTTCCTAGTCCTCAAAAAATTCTGAACAAGTAGATGAGCAGATCTCCTCTTGGAAAAACATTTCAACACATGAGACATATGAAGAAGAATCTGAAAGGGAATCCTAAACGGTCTGATCTTCTGTAGTCTGAATATATTGTAGGTCATCTTCATATGATATGACAGCCAGATTCTCATTACATTCATCAATCATGAAAAAAAAAACTTCAGATGATTCTTGAAACCCAGCACTATCATTTCTATCATCTACGATAAATTCATCAAGAGAAACTTTTTCACTTACTTGAACAAAGGTCTCATCTTGTTTTTCATGAACTGACTGGATTACCTCCTCATGAAGGCTTTGTTCTGATGACATGAGAACATTTGGATACATAACTCTGTCTTCTTCATTCCAGATGATCTCAATAGCAGAGTTCAGGACAAGGTATTCTTGATCATCACGATCTGAATCTAGATCTGAAATAGTTGACTTGACATTATCACATCCTGAAATTGAAACTTGATTTCCCTGCATGTTGTCTTCTTCTGTGGGCAGATCTGAAACAAAACCTTCTCTTTCATCATTTTCAACCATATGGAAATATTCAACTTGTTGATCTAGATAAGTATCCTTCAAGATTTCTGTGTGCTGCTGTAATGGATTTTCATACAATGCTTCCATGATTTCTTCGTCCATCAATTCATCTCCATAATAATTTTCAAGATCTTCAATGAAACTATGAACATGGCTACAACAGTTCTGAACTAAAGTCAAGGATGGATAAGATTTTGTATACTTTTCAAAGAACAGGGTATGAAAATCCTTTAAACAGTAAATAGAAGCAGGTGGCAAACTTTCATACCAAGATCGGGCTTCATCTTCCAGAGTAGCCATAAACATTTTCATCAAACAATCTTTAGGAAAATCGATCTTTAATTTATGCACATGAATGTGAAATTGCACCAGATGAAGAGCAGCATCATTACCTTCCACATTTCTGAACATAGGCAAATTCTGAAGCCAATCTACCTTGGGCATCTTATTTGGAAAACCTGGGAAGTGATCTCGGCTCATGGGAGCATATCTTCTTGCAACCCGTTCCATCTTGAAAATCTTAAAGCTACTGATCTCCCTGCAGTGAAGTCACCATGAAGCATTGATCTCTGAATTTTTCAGTGAATGGAGTCGCTAGGTGAATGATTTAAGCCTTCCTATGTCTGATCGTTGTCCACCATCAACCATCAGATCTAAACTTGATACATGTACTGGGGCAAGAAAATCTACAGGTCAAGTGTCACGTTTCAAAGCTAGACCATTTTGTCCCCAGTATGGTCGCCACTATGTTAGTTCCCAAATCCACCTCAGGCTGAAGTAAGGCAGAAAAAGGACAACACCAAACCACGCTCAGCCTCGTAGCTAGCCCTACGAGGACAGGAGAGGGCTCTCTCCGGGTCAACTCAGTAAAAGATGTCCAATAAGGCCTGAGATGACCTATAATGAATACAGATTTTAGGCTAGTAAATAAATATGGAAGAGGTAGTTTAATGAAAGACTGAGTTTGCAGGGCTGTATGGGACAAAGAACAACATCAGCGGAGAAATTAAATCAAAGACATAGATTATCTCATGAGGCAAGATAGGTAGGAAGATTAGCATTCAAATTGAAATTATATGGAGTGGAAAGACTGCTGAGAGGCCGAAAAGGGCATATATAATGAATCCTTTTTAGACAGAAGAAGACATACAGAAACATGAACGCTTTCCCAAGGCAGAGAAATAAACTAGATTCTACCTTTCTTACTTAAAAGCATTCAATTAGCGATGATTATGAATGAACAGTAAAACATAACGAGATACATATGAAACAGAAAGGAAAACATATGCTAAACTCACACCACATGAATCTCATGAAACAGAGCTGCAACCTTTAATTAATTCTCTGTCAAAGCTGTACAGTGAAGTGCTGAGTGTTTCTCCCACACCCTTTTTCCCAGAACTCAGCCTTACAAATGATTTTAAATAAATAAAATTAACTATGAGAAAACAGATCGACCCCAAAAAAAGGAATTATTTAATCATCATTAACAAACAAAACTGAAGAGCCAATCATCTGTTTTGAAGACAGAACATCGCTCCCCTTTAATTTCTCTGATGACCAATTAAAAGACAAAATCTGAAGCGTAGACCCTTTGAATTGCAACTGAAGTCAAAAATAGGCAATCTGTTGCTATCCCTCTGCTGTGGTAGATATCTTCGTTTAATTTTGGCTTTTGGTCTATTCGCTTCCATTTACCATTTGAAAAAACCATTTTTAATAAAAATATCTTTTAAACTAAAATTTCGCCTTTAATAAATGGAAGATTGTATGGTCGGTGAATGATCCTGGCTGCAATTTTGTTCGTGCTTTCAATTTTCCCTTATAAAGACACTCTGCATTCATCTCGAGATCTCCAGTGCATTTCACTTCTTCTTGCGACATCTAATCTAAATAACATCCACTCTTCAAGAGTTGCTCTCAGGTCGTGAGTCTTGGCCTTTAAACCTTTGCAACAATTGGCATGCATAGTGCACACGTGGCCCTTGTGTCACAGAACCCACTAAAACACGCCGCATCAAGAAACAATAGATTGACCCCGATCTTGGTAAATTCGTTTAATAACTTCATCTCGTTGAACGCATCTTGATCATGTTTTCCAGGATATCGCTGGGTGGAGTTGTACCATAAATTGTACATGTTGATTGTTCTTCTATTGGAACGAACAAATGTAAAACCTGTATCTGGTAAATTTTTGACATCGCTAGGACCATAGTCGCATGTATCACAAGAGATTTGGAAATCTTCCTCACTTGAGAACCTTCTGAATGGATTTCGGAGCCATAGCACATCTGCATCAGTGAAGACGAAACTAAATCCGTGTTGTACCACATCCTTCAAGAATTATATTTTTCTCTGAGTGATCTTCAAGTAATCCTCAGTCATGAAGAATTTCTCGCCTGAAAAATAAACCCTTCTGTCCTCAAATCAAAGCAATGGGGATGTATTTCCTTGCAGCGGTTGAAGGCCCTCTCATCTAAGGCAACAATGAGGAGATAGTCCAGAAGTTCTTGTGTTCCCTCGCCAATACGAAAACTCTCCAGTAACAAGTCTATAAGGCCGTTGGGCTCCATCCATGCTTTTTTCACTGTTGTTATGATCATTGTTTTGTTTGGCATCGAAGCCTTCGCCAGAGCAATTTTCCAGCTCGTCTGCATTTTTGCTGAGCAATGGGTGCTCCATTGGTATTTGGAGAAAAATGAAGTAAATTCCATTGAGTTTTTATGGAGCAAAGATGAGTTTGGCCTTTGGGGCTCTGTGTGCCGTGCGCAAACCCAGTGCGCCGCGCGGGCTGAATGCGCTGCGCCAGAGAAAATTTACACTGCGGAAAATTTCTCTATGCGTCGCGTCGCGCCTATGCGCCGCGCTCTTGTCCCAATGCGCCGCGCACAATTCTTGAAGACACAGTCCAGTCTTAGCACACTATTTCGGCTTCTCACCACTGAACTTCGACCTTTAATCGATCTTTGGACGCAAATGGCTATTCAAACAATGAAAATTTCCTATAGTGGTGGATTCAATGTTTGTTTCTCACAAACCCATTATGCAATGTTTGGCATCGGGACTTTTCATATTTAATACAACTCTGTCTTTTATTCCTTCTCTGATTTTCTGAGCTTGAATGATGAAATTGGTTGATTTTTTGCAGGGATAGGAGCTGCTGAAACCTGGCAAGGTGACCAGGGCTTCCTGAAGAACTGTAGAACTTGAAAAACCTTAACAATCATGTATTAAACAAATTTGATGATTTCTTCTTCAAAACAGAGTTTTGAAGAAGAAACATTCTCAAGCCTTATTAACAATGAAATTTTGCAATGGAAACTGAATAGGAACCTTTCATGCATCTACTGGTATTATTGTACACTTTTGAGGACTAAATCAACTAAATCCTAGACCCTGAAAGACCTTAAAACCGACAAGAGACCAAGCAGGACTGTACATAACTTAAAATTGATTTAATGAACTTCGATGAATAGAGCTGAGCCAGTAGGACAAGGCATGAGGGGTAATGAGTGACAAGGTCCTTCCGTCAGATTATGGCATGCCCCTAATGGAATGCAAATGATTGAATCGAACGAGACACCTAAGAATGGAATGCAAAGAGAGAAGTTTTGATCGCTGACGGAGGGCTGACAAGACCACCTCTAACATAGGGATCCAACTATTGTCAGACCTATTCATAGAGCTAACTCTGTGCCTGAAGACCTTACAACTCTATCAGATACCCAAGTTGACTTACCCTTTTGAAGAGGACTACCAAGGACCAAGTCACTTAGCGGTATAGATCAGATAGATTGTGAGCCTCCAAGTTTATCACAACATAGTGGCCAACATATTAGCAACCGAGAAACCCCTCCATCCACACCTCCTGATCTTCATTTCATTCATAACTTTGGTTTCTCTCACCCCAAATATTCTCAACAGCCTCTTGCTAGACCAAGCACTTCTGTCATCCATATACCCACTGTTCAAACCACTCCATTCCTCCCACAAAATCCTATCATGGCAGCGTGGTATGCTCCCCTAGTGTTACCACAACCTTTGGTTTCTTTACCCAATGAATATCAATCCAAAATTCCCCATTTCACTGGAAATGAATCCACTACTACTCAACATCACGTAGATAAAATGAATGATGCATTTGATTATATGGAAATAGAAGATGAGATCATTAAGATGAGAATATTTTCCCAAATTTTAGGAGGAGAAGCCAAGAAATGGTTTAAGGGTTTAACTCCTAATAGTATAAATGATCTCCCTTCTCTACATCAAACATTCATAAACAAATGGGAAACTAGGAAGAACCCTCTCCAAATACTGTCAGATTACAATAAATTCAAGAGAAACACTAGGGAAAGTGTTCAGAATTATTGCACTAGATTCAATAGTGTTTATAATGCACTACCCCCAGATTTGAAACCTCCACAAGGCTCAGCTTTGGCCAAATTCCCTAAAGGATTTGATCCCGAAATGGCCTATCAACTAAGAGAAAGGGATCCCTTGACTTTAGAAGACATGCAGAACGGAGCTCTTGGTGTGGAAGCAAATTTGATTTAGAAGAGAGCTAGGATGAGGGCTGAAAAGAAAGTAACATATATGGAAGACACTACACCTTCACTAGAAAATTTGGCGGAAATTCCGATGGCCAATTCGTCGCTATTCCGACACATAGTCGTCACAAGAGCGACAGTTCGAGGGCGGACAAAACGTGGTTTTTCATGCCGTCGCAGTTCCGACGCACCTAAAAAGTGTCGCACTATCGACACTTCTTCTGTCGCTTCCGAACAAGTGTCACTCTTTCGACGTCTCACGAACCGTCATGCTTCCGACGTTTGTAAATTGTCGCACTTCCGACGAAATGTGGTCCGACGTTTTGAACGTCACTCTTCCGACGTCTGTAAACGGTCGCAATTCCGACGCAATTTGGTCCGACGTTTTGGACGTTGCTCTTCCGACGTTTGTAAGTTGTCACAATTCTGACGAAATGTGGTCTGACATTTTGAATGTCGCTCTTCCGACGTTTATAAACTGTCGCAATGTCGACGAAATGTGGTCCGACGTTTTTATACTGTCGCTCTTCCGACGTGTCTGAGTTGTTGCAATTCCGACGCTTACAAGGCGTCGGTATACCGACAGCGGGTTCAATTTAAAAAAAAAAAATGAAACTTTAAATGAGGAAAAATGATGTTTTGAATATATTATATGAAGTAAAACAATCCATGAAGTCATTACATTTTCACATCTGAAGATTGGAACCCAAATATCCATCCAGAAAAGTGGAAGTCCCACCCCATACAATGATAGAAAAATACCCCATGTCACATACAGGGACATGATATAAAACCCAGTAACGGTCCACATGGAGATTATCGACAAATCTAAGAAAGCATCCAAATATGCCCGAGGCATCTATAAGAAAGTGAAATAGCAGTATGTAGAATAGTAAAGCAACAGATAGAGTACCAACGTCCATTGTTCCAAATACAAATTAAAGTACCCAAAATCCTTGAACAGAGAAAAAAGCTAATCATGTGAGGAGTGTGATATGTCCAAAATATAAAAATACCATCAGACCATATCAATAAACCAGCAACATAGACCAGCATCGCTAGTTTTGAAGGCAGAGTGATAAAAATTAATCATTTTTTTTTTCACATGAGAAAAAACGTTGTTTTGAGCATATTATATGAAATAAAACAGTCCATGAAGTCATTAAATTTTCACATCTGAAGATTGGAACCCAAATATCCATCCAGAAAAGTGGAAGTCCCACCCCAGACAATGATAGAAAAATACCCCATGTCACATACAGGGACATGATATAAAACCCGGTAATGGTCCACATGGAGATTATCGACAATCTGAGAAAGCATCCAAATATGCCCGAGGCATCTATAAGAAAGTGAAATAGCAGTATGTAGAATAGTAAAGCAACAGATAGAGTACCGACGTCCATTGTTCCAAATACAAATTAAAGTACCCAAAATCCTGCAACAGAGAAAAACGCTAATCATGTGAGGAGTGTGATGTGTCCAAAATATAAAAAGACCATCAGACCATATCAATAAACCAGCAACATAGACCAGCATCGCTAGTTTTGAAGGCAGAGTGATAAACATTAATCATTTTTTTTCACAAGAGAAAAAAACGTTGTTTTGAATATATTATATGAAGTAAAACAGTCCATGAAGTTATTACATTTTCACATATGAAGATTGGAACCCAAATATCCATCCAGAAAAGTGGAAGTCCCACCCCAGACAATGATAGAAAAATACCCCATGTCACATACAGGGACTTGATATAAAACCCAGTAACGGTCCACATGGAGATTATCGACAAATCTGAGAAAGCATCCAAATATGCCCGAGGCATCTATAAGAAAGTGAAATAGCAGTATGTAGAATAGTAAAACAACAGATAGAGTACCGACGTCCATTGTTCCAAATACAAATTAAAGTACCCAAAATCCTTGAACAGAGAAAAACGCTAATCATGTGAGGAGTGTGACATGTCCAAAATATAAAAAGACCATCAGACCATATCAATAAACCAGCAACATAGACCAGCATCGCTAGTTTTGAAGGCAGAGTGATAAACATTAATCATTTTTTTCACAAGAGAAAAAACGTTGTTTTGAATATATTATATGAAGTAAAACAGTCCATGAAGTTATTACATTTTCACATCTGAAGATTGGAACCCAAATATCCATCCAAAAAAGTGGAATTCCCACCCCAGACAGTGATAGAAAAATACCCCATGTCACATACAGGGACTTGATATAAAACCCAGTAACGGTCCACATGGAGATTATCGACAATCTGAGAAAGCATCCAAATATGCCCGAGGCATCTATAAGAAAGTGAAATAGCAGTATGTAGAATAGTAAAGCAACAGATAGAGTACCGACGTCCATTGTTCCAAATACAAATTAAAGTACCCAAAATCCTTGAACAGAGAAAACGCTAATCATGTGAGGAGTGTGATATGTCCAAAATATAAAAAGACCATCAGACCATATCAATAAACCAGCAACATAGACCAGCATCGCTAGTTTTGAAGGCAGAGTGATAAACATTAATCATTTTTTTTTCACAAGAGAAAAAACGTTGTTTTGAATATGTTATATGAAGTAAAACAGTCCATGAAGTCATTAAATTTTCACATCTGAAGATTGGAACCCAAATATCCATCCAGAAAAGTGGAAGTCCCACCCCAGACAATGATAGAAAAATACCCCATGTCACATACAGGGACATGATATAAAATCCAGTAACGGTCCACATGGAGATTATCGACAATCTGAGAAAACATTCAAATATGCCCTAGGCATCTATAAGAAAGTGAAATAGTAGTATGTAGAACAGTAAAGCAATAGATAGAGTACCGACGTCCATTGTTCCAAATACAAATTAAAGTACCCAAAATCCTGGAACAGATCAAGAAAAATGCTAATCATGTGAGAATTCAAAGTAAAGTTAATCTATTAACATTGTGAATAAAATTACACCAAAGTCAAAAACATTGCCTGGCCATACTCATGGCAAATTTGTCATCAAAAAATCAAAAAATTAAGAAGACTACCCTCATACGGGGAAACCAGTCTTGAACGTTTAATTTACAGAATTCAAAAATATTACAAAGGTCCAGCACAGTAAAATAAACTAAAAGCAGCCCAATTAAGTAGGCCTGCTAAGCAAGAAAAACAAATTAACCAAACTACTCCTCCGGTGGTTCCTCCACGATTCAGCACCATCCTTCGGAAGGTCCAGGATCGCTAGGTGCTACCTCCACATGCATGCCACGACTCCCCTCCTGAAGGCCCGAATGTTGGCCGGCTTTTTCCGAGCTCAGACCCGCCGGACGGGTGCATTCTTCCTCCGTTTGGGCCTCCTCGCGGAAGACCACAGTGACTAAAGCCGTGATTCTTGGGCGATTGAGAGAGCAATTAAAGGAAAATTGCGCAGTGCGCGTCGTGGGAGAAGGTGAACTAACGGTGGGGAAGCCAGGAGCAGGGGAATCCATACGATGGCCAGATGCTACAAGCCGACCCCGCCCACTCCTAGTATTTGGATATTGACCTGCCGTAATCACGCGGGTGAGTCGGAAGTCGACTACGTTGAGGGGGGGTGGAGGAGCGCGCGAAGTTTGACCTCTAGTGCTCCCCCTGTGACTTTAACGCATCCTATGTGTACGAGCATGATGGGTGCAGTCTCAGCGATGGGCACAAGAGGAGACGGAGAAAGCGAGAATTCCAAGAAACGAGAGGAGAACGGACAGAGACGAACGGCGGGAACGGGAAGAAATGAAGATATGCAGCAAGGTCTAGGCAGCAGTTCAGCTGGCCACTTCTCCTTATCGTCACAGTTAGCAGGCAGTGTAATCTAGCAACCGGCTCGTCTGAAAAACCATAGCTAAACGCCATTTTGTCGACCCGAATGCAATGCAATCAAAGGACGCCCGTCATAATTAATCTCTGATCATTAATAATGAGAGCCGAAGGCCGGATCATATTGGAGTGTGCAGAATCGTTAAGAGGAGTGGAGGTCCGATCTTGAATAGTGTTAAAAATTAATTAATGCAGATTTGATGTGAAAACTTAATTGAACAGAGTTAAATGTTAATGCGATTGATATGAAATTGCCATATCCATGTCCCATCACCTTAAACGCCATCAAATGCACCCACAGCCGGGAGCAGGGCAAGTTTTTATTGAGGACATGTGGCAGAAATAGATTGGAGCAGATCTTTGTTTGGGCCGCTCGCGCAGTGGAAATCCGGACCCGAAAAATATTAGGGCGAATTTGATAAGAAATTCGCGTCACAACTCTCCCTCCGTACGCCAGCCCAACTTTGGACCTGAAAAAGATTAGGGCAGAATTCATTTGGTTTTCGCGTCACAAAATTGGCCGACGTCAGCAGGCTATTTTGGAACGCGAATTTGGTTTGAATTATGGTTTATCGTCGTTTGAAGTTCGGCGGGCTCGACTTAAGAACAATTTTGTTTGATCCCATCTTATAAAATTTGTGTTGGTTTTCTTTGATAATACACATATTTATAATAAATCATGGGAATACCACACTAAACATGTGGAAAATTTATATAAATAATTATTGAGAACAATCATTTTTATGTAAAAATATCCAAATGTGCTTTGGGGAAATAAGAATTCGAGTATTTGGTTCATATTGTTTTAAAGGAAGGAGTGAATTTGGAGCCTCAAAAGATGCAAGCTATTACAAAATGACCTATTCCTAAGAAAATCAAGGTTCTTAGAAGATTTTTTAGACTTACATGATAATATTGATCATTTGTTAAGAATTATGCATGCATTTCAAGTCCACTCACATATCTCTTGAAGAAAATATCATTTATATGGAATGATGAGGCTACTTTGGCATTCTCTCTTTCAATGGATTCCATGTCTTTGAATTCCCGTAAATTGTTGGATAACCCTGTGAACTCACCCCACCCAAATGTGAGGTCTTTGTAGAGAACTGGGGTCATGAAAACTGTTCAAATATAAAAATCCCGCTTAATAAAGAGACAAAATTGTTGTGCTTTTGGAACCTGACCCGAGGATTGGACATGAGTTAACAAACAAAAGGATAGCGGAACCAGACTTGCACCCGTGGTCAAGCCCTGTACCAAAACCACGAGCGGAATCACAAAAGCGGGTTGCCCATATCGCACCGCTTTTGCGAAGTAGGCGGTATTTCCTATTCGCGAGCGATTCCATAGGGAATGCGACACGTGGCGAAGTGACCCCCAGAAAACCACCGTTTAACCTGCGCCATCGCACGTTAAAGCCCGATGTTGGAAGCCGAGCAAAATTTCCAAGAGTCATTGATTTGGAGAAGGGCCATCGGATGGTGGTCGCACGTTGAACTTGCCCAGAGGTTAACTAAGGTGTGCGGAGGATAGCCAGGTACGATACGAGTGTTTGATTGGTTATTGATATATATAGGTGGGGCCGGAGTATAATGAAATTGTTTAATTAAACGATTGGCAGATAATTAGCATAAGTCTGGAGCGTGATTGTTGTAAGGCTGGGTGGTGAAATATAGAGCCGAAATTTCATTACAAGTTATTTATTTAAAAAGAAACGTGGAGTATAAATACAAAGTGTTGAAAGTTAAACATTGGTTATAAGGCTTGGAGATAATATAAAGTCGGGAATATAAATTAAAGTCCAACCATTGTGGATAGTATTTATTTATCAAATTTTACGAATTTGATAAATAAACCCGAAGAAAGAAGAAGTCAATTAAGACTCAGGCTGGAGGAAAAGAACGGGGTAAACCAAGGGAAAATGCTGACAGAGCGATTTTAGACACACCAGCTCTCCTTAGGGGTCCAATTTCAGTTTTGTTGCGTCACACGATGATATCTCTTCTCTGGCATTTACTTGTATTGAAGATCACTATTCTAGGAATAAGGAGTTATTTTCTCCAAAAATAACCCTAGCCAAACATTGACAATGCATCGAGGATATCTTTCTATGCTTCATAAGTACATATGTTCTACTTCTAAATCATGTCTTGGAAGTGGTTGTTTTGCTGGAAATTATTCACCAGTTGGTTTCATACCAAAGTCTTTTTTTCATTTTCAGCATCCAATACATGAAAAAGATAATGGTTTAAAACAACATAAATATTTGAAATTTTGCAAGAATTGTCTGGCACACTTTGAATATTAATTTTGAAGTCAAGTGCATGATGCTGTATAGGATCAAGTGTCATTTTGAATACCAAATGTTTCACAAGAAACTTCTCAACATGCTACCTTGCAGTAAGGATTAAATGACAATATTGCATCAACTATTTCCATAATAAAAGTGCACCTCGGCCATAAGACTAAACAACTACAAATGTTGTAGATCTATCAAGACCACACAATCAAATGTATTCCACAAGGCCAATACTGTATGAAAAATGAAAAGGAGTTTGCAACCAAAAATACCTTAGGCAACTAATTCAATTAGATACACCAAACCATCAGCAAAAAGGAAAACCAGCCTACTCCAAAGGCAAGCGTTTACCTCCTTTGACAAAATTTTGAGTTCCGAAACAAGGGCCTTTATTGTCTTGTCAATGCCCCTAGTAATTTGAATGGGGTTTGCACCTGCTGCAACAACCTAAACAAAAAGGTTTCATTTCAAATTATTTTCCAAAAATTTAAGATACAACCATTGTCAGTTTTGTATTTCCTAACAAGCTCATAAATTTTGACAAAAGAACCAAAATTTTTTAATACTTCATAGCAATTTTTTCACTCAAAAACTATCTTAGACTCAATAAGCCCAACCCAAAACTAAAAAAAAAAACACCATAAGACCCTACAAAAATGAATAGATAATCTTAATCCAGTACTATCGACAAAAAGTTACCTTTACACCCTCACTTATTAAACCTTGTGCTGTTGAATTTTAACTTCAACTGTTGTAGCAGAAGGACGGATGCAGCAGCAACATTTTTTTTTGGATGTTGCTTGTGTTAGAGTCCTATACCAATAGGTTTCATCTTTCATGATTGTCTTGATTGAAATATGGAATATGTTCAAACCTTCGTTCTTGAGCAAAGGTGTTCCATATTCTTGAAAAACCAAAAAATCAAAAAATTTAAAAAATGTAAAGAGGGTATACCCTAAAAGAAAGATCAAAGGGTAAAAAGAATAAAATGGTCAAAAAAGAGAAAGAAATGAACCCCAAGCAAAAAATAGACCAACGAAAGTGTGCAAATCCAAATGCCACTACTATTTCATTTTTGTAATAAAACAATTGTGTGCAGCTTGTCCAACCTTTGCCACAATTCATGAATAAGTCAAACTGTTTAAACTTGGCTTACTCATATTTCAATTTCATGTTGTAGATTAGAGAATAAATATCTAGCCAAACAGTTCAATCTTGGCAGATAAGTAGATAGGTAGAGTTAATAAAAGGTGCTCAACAGTTCAATCTGAGCCCTTGGATGCAATAAGGGTAGAATTAGATAGATTTGCCTTGTAAAAAAAGAAAAGGTTGAAAAGGGTTTGCAAGTCTAAATGCACCCTAATAAAGAAGAGAAAATGATAGTGTTAAGTAGATAGGGTAGGTAGATGGTGCTGCAAAGTGTTACCTGATGAATGATGCTGCTACATGTTTTTGATCCTTTACTTTCATCACAAGTACTAAAGCAGGAAATATACTGGAAAATCACAGCAAGCAAAGTCAAACTCATTAACTTCCCTCATCACTTTTTCCCTTAAAGTTTTACTAATTTCCCCCAAAGTACTAAGGTATTTGGAGATCAAAGGGGCTCAAGGCATTTCCTTGACTTCTGGAGGGACCGGACCCTCGGCCTAATGATCAAAAAGACCTAAGTACTTAAGACAATTCATCATCATAATCATTCACCTTCAATTTTTTCCTAAGTAAAATCTCATTTTACTTAGGAAACTCAAACAAAATTTCATAAAAATCCCTCAAGATAACTTGCTATTCTAAGTTTAAGTGTTGGAGATAAAATGTGGCAATTTACTTCACAAGTTATCACTTTCTTAGATGTGCAAAGATATTTTGAGTTTCCTTGTCCTTTGTCATATTTACATTTAACTCTATTTACTAAATCCCTAGTAAAAATGCCCTATCCTAAGTATATAAATCCCTTTTTATAAATAACCCAAAAAACCCCTATTATAAAATTTAACCAAAGTATTTTATATCCCCGCGCATTTAAAATAAAAACCCATTATATGCCCTTTGGTTAAAATTATCAATATATTATAATCCCGCCCTTATGGTAATTAAATAACGTTTGTTGGTTACCATATAATAAAATCTATACATAAAAACTTTAAACATGCGATATGTATGTTTAAAACGCCAAAAAATATGAATAAAACTTCAGAGAAGTCTTGCGCCACCGTGGATTGTCCACCTGGCGTTCCACCTAACCAACCCTGCCGCAACCCATTTCTTACACATTCGGGATTAATTAGTCACCAGACTAATTAAATAACCTTTTATCCACTTATTAAATATTCCCCGGAGCGATTAAACAACGTTAAAAAGTGTTTAAAACCCGACGGGCCCACATCTGAAACCTCCGCCTATTCCCCCATCGCTTCAGCCGTCGGATCAACCCTCCGCAGATCAATGGTCCATGTTAACCCCGCTAGCCATCCTTTGTGAGAATGTTAATCAGCGGGGAACGAGCGGTATTTGAAAAGTCAGACATCCACGTGGCAAACGATCTGTGGAATCGCTCCCCCCGCGATCAATACCACCCTCGACCAAAAGCGGTGCGGGGACTTCCCGCTTACCGCTTCCCACCCGACCTTGCATGTGTCACCCCGTACGTCAATGACGTCACACCTCAAAAAAATAAAAACCCTTTTGACTTGTAAATAAAGCCATTTTTTCATGTTTTTCCTGTTATTTTCGTTATTCTGAAAACGACAGAGCTCCCGCTGCGATTTTCAAATTTCCACTGCAATTGACCAATTTACTCCAAGATTCCGTTGCGCCCGTGTTGAAGAACAGTCCCGCCATTACCTGTTACCTGTTAAAGAACTAGCTTCCGTCTAAAAGCAAGTATTTATCCTTTTCCGCCCGGACTGCAAATAAAACTCAGTGTTCTTTGTTTTTCGCTGAAATAGTGATTAAAAATCGTCACTGAGCCTTTTCCAGAGGTTTTAAAACTGTATAATTTCTCCCTGAACCACCAAATTGTGCCAATTCCCTCCATTTCAGAAATCCCGCCCGGTCTGTAAGGAAAAACAAAAACCTCCATTTTGAATCCACAAGAACCAAAATGGAGGTCCCGGCAGCTCTGAATATCTCTCCATTGAATGCTCCTCACCGTGAATTGGACTATTTACCTTTGATAGATGAAGATTTCTAAATTAAAGACCTGCATTTTGATGAAAGTCCCCTATTGAGCTATTGTCGCTGCAGAGACGAATACTCAAAGGGGCAAGATCTTATAGGGTTTTGGGAATCCAATCTCCCAAGGTATCTCATTCCTTCAGTCCTTATTTTCCCAGAAATCATTCATTACTTTCATTCAAACTATGATCCCACACAGAGGGCTGTATTAGCTCCTGATCAAAGTGTTCTGTTTCCCATCACTCCCCAGGCTATCAATGCCATGTTACACTTTGAACCAGACCAAGAATTAGCACCATTGTCCATGGAAGGATTGATTGAGAAAACAAGGCAATTAACCCCAGAAAAGCTAAAATCCATGTGTCAGCATTTCATGTTACCTGAGCATCAGCCAAAAGGGTCTCCCCCCTATGGTTTTTACTATTTCAATACATTGGGAAGGCTCATTGTAAATATAATATCTTTTATCTTAGGATTCAACACCAGTGAATATGTGGATGAGATAACCTTGGCTTTGTTATCCATTTTTACTCCAGGACAACCTCCTGAGATTAAGTATGACTTTGCTTCCTTCATAGCCAACAAGATCCATGATCAATTCATAAGGCTAGGTACTGAAAAAGTTTTTAAGTACTCCTCCGTTATCTATCATCTTATGATCTATTATCAGTCAGAAAGGTTCCCTTTCCCTGTTCAAAAACTTGATGCCAAGGGAAATCCCAGGTCAGTCATATTTTGGTCCCCCATCATTCATTTTTCCTCTGATTCTCCCTACTCCTACTCAGAATTCATTGATCAGTTTGTATATTCTGCAACAACTTTGTTAACAGGAATTCCTCCCCCAAGACTCAGCAATGAAATTAGAAAGACCTTGCAACTGTCAAAGAGTTATAAGGTTGGGGATTGGTATTTGTATCAAAACCATACAGTCATCAGGATTTATGGATGTGAATTACATCCATTCAGGTTACCTAGATATGTACCAATGAGGATTTTTGCCTTGGAATACTTCAGGCAAATGAACAATTCAGATGTAATCCATTTTTGTAATGTAAAGAAGAAAGCTCAGTTAAGGATCAAAATCCAATTAGGTCCTTTCATCTGCAATTCTAGGGAGGCCGAGAGAGAGGCAGAAAATATATTAGATAAAAAGTTCCAAACATCTTTCCGTTGGGTTCCTTATGACCCAGTTGGTTTTATTTGTGAAAAGAGATTAAAGAATAAATCATCCCCTTATATACACCACAAGAGTCCTGATCTAGAACAGTATGCCAATCAAGATGAATGGATTGAAGGAACACTTGTTGAGGAAGAAAGTGAAGCTGACAAAATGAATAAAATGATGAAAGATGTTGAGAAGAACTTTGACCTAGAATCTTATGGTCAAGTGCAGGTACCCTATATTGGCACTTCTTCAGCAGCCACTCTACAGCAAGCATTACAGGAAAGCAGTCCATCAGTTGCAACAGAACCCAAGGGTAAAGGAAAGGAACCTGTAATCCAGGTTATCGAAACTTTGGTCATGGCAGAAAAACCACAGACTTCCAAAGCACCGGAACAATCACAGGCTTCTCACACACCAGCAAAGCACATCCAAGTTCCAGAGATGCAAACCCCAGTAAATGTGGAAATAGGAAAGAAAAGGCTGGTCTCAGACACCACTCCTCCAAAAGAAACCCCACAGGTGCATCAGGCCAAGAAACAGAAGCCAAATCCACCTCCAGATGTGGAAATTATAGATGAAGTATTTGATGATGGAAGGGAATATAGTCAGCAAACTGGCACAGCAAGTGAAACAAACATAAGCCAAAAAGGGAAAGCTTTACAAAAGCAATTAAGCACTGAAGTATCTTCTTTCAGACCGCCAAAGACAGACACTGGAGATATTAAAAGAACCTTCATTAATATTAAAACAAATAATGATCCATTGAAAATGAAGGTATATGATCAATATATGAAGATGGCTCCCCATAATCAAGAAAGGCTAATGTCAGCGTTTGACCTTTCACAAGGTAAAATGCTGATGAGCCACTTCAAAGCAAAGGTGCCAAAGCCAACTTCAGCAGCAGATTACATCAAAACAAATTTTGAAGTTTTAGCAAAGGATATCCATCCCCTGGACCAGATAGAGCTACACAGACAAACTGGGGAAATGGTCTATTCTACTCTCACCAACAAGGCCATGGCAGCTATAACGCTGCAGGATTCTTTGAATAACACTACTGCACAATTGAAAATTGAGAAGGCCTCCTCACAGGCCAAAGATAATATAATAAAGTCTTTAGAAGAGATAATCATTGGTTTGGGTCACAATCCCAAAGACATTAAAGGTATTGAGGCATTGATAAAGAAGAAAGAGGATGATATAGCTGCACTCAGAAAACAGCTAAAATTACCAGCCTTGAGGCACCCTCAGACCCAAGAAGTTATAAAAGGGAATTCCCAGGAAGAAATGATGGAGTTTCTCCTAAATATGACTGAGCGACTAAATGAAACAGAGAAGGAATTGGAAAAAGCATTGCAGGAACAGGAAATTATCAGGCAGACTTCAACAACAGGTACTACAACAACAGGGCAGCAGATACAGCCATCTCAAGTGAATACTTCTGGCATGAGTTCTGAGGACTTAATAAAACAAATGGAGAGTTTGCAACTGAGGGTCACAGAACTCCAAGAAACAAAATTGCAATTAGTAAAATTGGAGGAAAAATATGACACATCTAAAAAGACAGCTGCTGATAACACCAGGGAGATAAAAAGATTAGAAAAATTGGTTCAGGCTTTGGAAAAGGATCTTTCACTGGAAAAGCCTCTAAAGGAAATAAATGACATTCTTTAGGGTAACATCATTGAGTTAATAAAGGACATTTGGCCCTCTATTCAAGCTATTTTTGAGCAAAATGAGTTGGTTAAAATTGCCCAAGAAGAAATAAACAGAACCAGAAATGAATTGAGAGGCAGGCCTGAGCAGGCCAATCAGCTCATCCAATTTTTGAATTCCAGAACAAAGCAACAGCTTGCATTGTTAGGAATTGATGATAGGACAGGCACAGTTTTGGAAGTAAAGAGAGTTTTCACCAAGAGGACTTTCATGCAAAATTTGGAAAGGAAGTGCACAGACATTTTGGTTGACATCAACATTTTCAGAGAGAAATTTCAAGCTTTGTTGGATAGTGGGTTACCAAGTCCCATGCTCACAGAAGATCAAATAATAGACTTGGAAACCTATGAGAAGAGAATAAAGGCTCATGCTAAAAATACAACTGCTTGTTCTACTAGCTCGTCGGAATCGACATTACCAACCGGGAAAAGTATCTATGATAAAGTGAGGAATTTATTTCATCTGGAACATGAAATAAAGTATCTATTTCCGTATGAGCCCACCTTTTATAAACTTACTGAAGCAGATGAAACTTTAAGAAAGCTCAGAGGAACTATGATACCAGATGATCAATGGTGGAAGGAAATGTTGGAAATTCTATAAAAGTTGTTTTCAGGATGAGAATTTATCTTTACTATCAAGTAAATGGTAAAAACAGGAAAACAGATGAAAGAGTATCAGGTGAAAAGGTTAAAGAGTCTCCGTGAGAATAAAGAGTGTCCAACAAGCCAAAGAAATACTGCAAGGGACAGCACAGAGCCCTATTTCAGCACTTACCTCCAGCACATCCACGGAAAAAGGAACAGCACATCGGCAGTTGCTCATTATTCTATCCACGAGACCCTTTGTCTCTTGTTTGTTTGTAAATTATGCTTTAAGTCAGCCTAGATTATTGGCTAAGATAGTGTAAGATTGTTTAAGATTATTTTGTGTATAAATAAACCCTCAAAGAGAGTGTTGAGGGTGGATTCTATTACTCTGTTGTAACATTGAGATTTTCGGAATAAAAGCTTTTGGAGAAATTTACTTGTGGCTTGCTGGATGATGATTTGAAAGCACTGGACTTGTTGCAGGATTCATGTGTTGGACTACAGTTCAATAAGTGTTTCTACCTTTTGTCTGAATTTTTATATTAGTTTTTAATATCATCATATCCATTTCTGAATAATTTACATAAAGGATTGAATCAGAATTTGCTTAATTGTACTCTGATTTCAAATGTGGTTGTTCTTAATGTTTTCTTCTGAATTAGTTATAAGCATGAATTCTTAAATGCTCTTGCTTTGCTAATTTAAACATTGTTGATTACTATAATAAAGAATTCTTCATTGCTCTTTGTTTGTAGTCATCTCATTTCTTTCTTTTGGACATGGTGAAAGATTCTTAGCTGCCTTTCATCCCTTCAAGATCATCCCATCCACTTTAAATTTTAAGGATTGTTCTCTGTCTAGCTATCTTGCCCTGTAATACCATCTTGTGTTTAGAATAGAAATCCAGTAAAGCCATCCTTTGACTCCATAGCCCAATGGACTGAAAGCTCTCAACCTTGCCCTTAGTTTGTGGATTCACCATTTTCCCAAAACAAACTTTGAATCTATAACTAGCCTAAAACCTTCTAAGAACAAAGATAAATTATAAAGAGAGAGCCCTCTCTGGATGCAGATTGGCTAGATTCTGCATCTAAAAGGTTGGTTTGTGGTTACCTAAGGTATACTTTCCTCTTACACAACTAGATACTTTGGTGGCTCATGACTTGCATACCATCAGAAATTTAATTCAGCATTTAAAATTCCTACAAGTTTTTTTTGTAGATGGCCGCAGCCATATTTCTGTACATGATTGTATTTAAACACAACAACCAGTATTAACGCAATTCACCAACCAGAAATTAACCAAACAGAAATTTACCCCCCAGTTTTGTAAATTCAAAAGGAGGACACATGGAACATTAATATTGGATCACATGAAATTGAAGGGAATCTAAAAACCAAAAAACTGGACCTGAATTTTTTATAAGGCACATTGGATTGAGAATTCGCGTTACAAATTAGGCAGACGTCAGCATCCCATTTTGGAACGCGAATTTGGTTTGAAATTCAATCTATTGAGACTTTTGAAGTCCGACGAAAAGGGTTCTTTAATGTTTTGATAGTTTAATTTTATGTATGCTTTAATATATACATATGTTATATATATATCATATGCGAAATGAAAGGTGGGCCATAAAATTTAGTTTTAATTTTATTTTTTTAAAAAGAGGGTTTATTATAATATGTTTTATATGTTACGGCATATAAAAATAAAAAGGACAAAAAAGCTTGGTAGTTTTTTTTATAGATAGTACGTAAATTTTTTATTACACAGCAGTGTGTAAAAAGTGAAAGACTGAGTGTAAATTTTTAAGTGTGTATGCACAGCAGTGCAAAAGTGAAAAACATAGCAGAGTGTTTTAGAGACAAAGTATGTTTGTTTTGAACAGACAGTGAGTTGGTTTTATGCACTTTGTTTTGTAGCAGTCATAATTTTGTAATCCCTCTCAGTGAGGAAGAAGTGTAATAGTTTTTTTTTTAGTTATTGAAGGGAATATAGGTTTGTTTTCAAAGTATTGAAACTCTGTCTCCTGTCAAAGAAATTTTTATTTTCTCTGTGTTAGAGGAAGGAAGATTTATTCTCCATTCATTGTTCTGGAATTTTTCAATATTCCAACATGTGCAAGAACAACAGATGTTGTGGTTCCATCCCCAGCTAAATCATTTGTCTTTGCCACAGCTTGCCTTACCAACTTGGCCCCAATATTTTCAACTGGGTCCTCTAATTCGACCAATAAAAATGCCAAAACCATAGCATTGAGATACCTTTCATTACACTGTCAATAACAGTAAAATTTTACTGAGCCATAACCCTTTCCTTTTATTGTTGTGAAAATATTTATGCATTACTCTAATGTGGCTAGTCCATAGGCTAAGTAGACCACTGGATAACAAATATGTTTCCTTTCACCTTTGAGTTTTCAAATTATGCCTACCAAATCTAAGACATTTAAGAGGGGGAACTAATACAACGTTAAAAAGAAAACCAGAGCACACATATAAAAATTACCTCCTTAGCTATTGTCACACCATCATTATTCTTTGAGAAAACCGCCTCTCCTGGTAGTAACATATAGCCTAAGGAGGAACTCAAGGATAAAATGAAGTTTGTACCACCACCGCCTCTAAGACCAAATTGTAGTACTATGATAAGTGTGATAGTGCAGGACAATACATGTTACCAAAACATTCTCAGAAAAATTAAAATAACACATTAAAATAGAATATAAGTGGACAAGGAAAGATCCACCTCAGTGAAGTTTCACGTGCAGATGACCTGCCTTTAAACATAATTTTTTCTCTGACCTGCAATTTTTTTGTGACTGAGCCATCCTTGTTGAAGTACAACTCATTTTCCATAGCTCTTGTATTAACTACCTTCTCTCTGTCGCGTAATCTCAAATTCCCTCTTCTACTTGAGCGATTAAAGGAAATGGGTGAAAAAACTGAAAGAGAAGACAATTGTTTTCCATAATTATCAAACATTGCACCCAACTTCTTCCCCTTTCCATTGTTACCCAATGAGGTAGATGTGGCAATTGTTGTCATGCTGCCCAAAGCAGAGGCCATCTTCTCTTATCCTGAATATAGAATTACAAGATCTTCATATTAGTATGAACCTTAAAAAACATCACTCCCATTGCTAAAAACCACTTTTAAGTTGTAACAGACAAACTAAACAACTATCGCAACTTTTGGCAACTTCTGGAGCATTAAGAGAGAAACAATCAAAGAGAAATACAACCACAATTCTCATTTTAATGATACTGTACTATATATTTTCATTAAGATAATAGAAAAAAATCACGACTATATTAAGGCCGGCACAAAAAAATCTTTAACCAGTGTCTCTCGCGGCCTTTAGATTGCCATGCTAGAGGTTGCATATTTTTAATTTAAATTCTTGACCTCTAGTGCCCATCTATGAATGCATCCAATGGGATATCTACATCAAATTCTCCTTTATATCCCCAAAAACAAATTCCCTACTACAAGAGCACCAGTATTGATGGATCACCCCACACCATCCCACCCACTAGAAACAGTGAAAAAGGAAACCCGAGAAAACTTCTGAAATATCTCAAGATGACTATATGGGTGGTTCTTGTGAATCAACCAACCATTCAGAGCATGCTCATCAATCCAAACCATGAGTATTATGTGACGATATTCAAGCAGGCACTGAATCGGATTTCTGAAGCTATGTTAGAGAAACCCTAAACTCTCATTGAAAATAGGTGAAATGTGGCACCACTCGGAGATTGACATGTGCCAATTGGTACAAGTGGTAGAAAATTGGCATGCTCAAACAACGAGGTGATGCGAGAATGACATGAGGGGAGAAAATATCATAAAGCCCCAAATCTGGAGAACTAAAGCTCACCACCAACCTGAGATTGACAACTTTACATGATGTAACCTATGAAATCGTAAATGGAGAAATCATAGTAACAATAAAGTAAGCTATGTAACAATAAAGTCGGATTCATCCTAGGAGTGGTAATGAGAGAAATCATAGTGAACAACAGGAAACATGCAGAGTTTCTTACGATCAAATAGATGAAAAATCACATACAAAAAACCTAGATAATAATCATGAACAAGCTTAATATTGAATTATGAACTGTAAAGGAACTTACAAAATGTGACATTACAAACCTGGTCAAGCACACAAGCAAAAATATCCTGGACATGACCCGGGTTGACAAGTTGTATTGCTCATGATGCAAGAGGATTTGTACCTGCACTGCCAAGTCAATCAAAATCCATCATTATCTATAAAATAAATACAAGTAATTGATGTAGTATTTTTTACTCTAAGATGCATTCTTATGATAATGTTAGAACATATGTTGAAAATGTCAAAACATACCTGAATAATCTCCTCTTCATTTCAAGAACAATTTATTGGAGTCGCATGAACTTGGAACAAGCCTCCCACGATCTGAAAGAGTAGCAACTAAGTGAACAGTGAATTTTTTGTTGCTATGTTGGATCGAGGGAGGTTTGCTCCAAGAATAAATCACTCCAATAAATTATTCTCTACCTAATAGGGCCAACCACGTGAAGGTGGAAGCTCTTATGGCCCCTCCCCCCACCTCACATCACTCTTAATTCCTCAATACCCAATCTATATTTCATTTTTTACTTTCATGAGCATAAAAAAAATTATTCAATAACTAATAAAAAAACAATGCAACAAAAAGTACGCAAGGAAACATTGAAATTAGTGCTTGACATAAAAATAGTATGACAAATGATTTTTTTATATAATGCAAAAAACGTTCCAAGTATGGTAACGTTTGTCTTATAATAATACAATATTTTACATTATCAAAATTTCTTTTTCTTCTTCCTATTTCTAAAGCTCCTAATTACATCATCAATATCATCGTGCTCTGCTCTTGTTTCGTGTCGTTCGACCCTCACTGATGACCTAGTTGTGTAGTCACGATGTCTAGTCTCATCCAGTGACAGGGCATCGCCTACAAAAACAGATAATATTAAATTTTAATTGTCAGTTTTTAAATATCATTGAACTAGTTCGGTAATATTAATAAAAAAAAATTGCAATGAGATTATTTACCTGGTGCACCAGTTTTCGGCGCTGACCTAGTTGCGTAGTCACGATGTCTGGTCTCATCCAGTGACGGGGCATCGCCTACAAAAAGAGATAATATTAAATTTTAATTGTCATTTTTTAAATATCATTGAACTAGTTCGGTAATATTAATAAAAAAAATTGCAATGACATTATTTACCGGTGCACCGGTTGTCATCGTTGGGACTCTTTTGTCTTCCTCTGCGGTGGTAAGATCCTCTAAAAGAGGAAACATTCTCTTGTCATTTAAACAAAAAATGTTATAAGGACAACCATCGAGGGTATAATTAGAAAAAATTATAAGTGGAAATTAATTACCGTCACGGCCCTCATGATAGTAGCATTGTCGGCTAGTCCCCTCTGATGATCGAGGTTGCGTGAGGATGCATCTACATACGACTCTAAAGCTGAGTTATTTGCCTGCGTCGGTAGTCTTTGCTCACAGTTTAAACAAAGTTGTTAGACATTAAATTTATGGATGAAAACAAAAAAAGGAAAATATTGAAAGGTTAATGTTTTACCTTATCGAAGCGATACCGGATGGACCTGCCCCAAGCTTGCGACGTTCAACTACGCTTGATAGGCGAAACGACGATATTTTTATCTTCCTCTATAGTTTATGTTCCGAAGTCATCACCCTACATTACATATGATTGTGTATTTTTAATCATATTTGATAGGATTAAAAAAACGTTTGAAGGTGATACAATTAATTATAAGATGTTTAGCTACTTAATTAAAATTCTTGCAGCTAATTTCAAGTAGCCACCCTGGCCTAGCTTGTGTTGGCCCTTTTTCTCAATCCTAGCTTTGGTTGCCTTTGAGGTGTCAGGAAACCTAGCATCAAAATATTGAAGTCGGATATGACGTAGCACACTTTTATTTTAGACATAAAGAAAATTAAAGCTATTGAATTAAAAAAGTTGTAATTTGTACCCAGGGTCAATTGGCATTTTTTCCTTCTTTCTTTGCCCTTTTTCTCTTTAGTCATGGATGAAGTGCTCTCCACTAACTCTGCGGAACTGCGAGAGGACGCTCATATCTAAGTTTAAATTGCAATTGCGTCCTATAGGTGTCCCTGGTATATTTCAAATATTTTCCGGCTACCCGAGCCATCGTTTCTCTGTCAAATGTGCCGACCCTAAAAAGGGCTTCTAGATAATCTAGAAGTTCTTTTTTCAAGTTTGAATTCTAGGAATTCCACCTTGTGCATATGGTTGGGCCAAAAATTACCAACGCATGGCTCTCCAAAAACCTGCAGAACTCATTGTTTCCTACACAGAAAAAGAAAAAAAGAAGAAGAAGAAGAAGATATTGTCATTAATTTAAAAATAAAAAACATGATAAATATGTTTTAGATAAAGTACATGAAATAGTTAAAATATTAAAATTTACACAGGGTTGTACATGCTTTATAGGGACACCCTCATCATTCACCAACAACGTGCCATTAATGGTCCCTATGGAGGTTGACCGATGGCTCCCGAAACGCAATAATGTATTTGGCCATATCGACACTCATCTTGCCAACACGTTCGGCGATTGGTTGGTGCTGTAGGCGGGGGTGTGTTTCTTGGGCGGCACCTAAAAGGGTAGAAGGTGTAGAGAGGGTTCTTGGGTAAACTCTTGCCCTTGTGTCCCTACCACCAACACGGGTTCGGCAAATGCGAACGCTACATACAAAAGAAATTTTTGTTAGTTTAGTCAATGTAAAAATTAAAAATCAAACTATCACAATTCATCTCATGCAGAACAAAAAAAATATCCTTTTGACTTTCTATTATTACCTGATATCTTTCTAGCTGGCTCATAATATGTTTTATCCTCTCTTCTGTTTCAAGTGTTTGAGGCGCGTCTATCAAAGTATTAAATTCCGACCTTGCATCTCGTGCCTTTTTTTGCAACAAGAAAACTGGAGATAGGGATGAAGAAAGATCTTCCTCAAAGAGGGAATCATCAGGTGTACCATGGCTAGGTGTCTGCATATTTGAACAAAATTAATATTATTTCAATTATGTAAATAACTAAAATACCTGAAGATAGAGCAATGCTGGCACTTTACATGTTCTTCCGCTTGCCTCTTTCCGCGATCATCCCGTCTCGGGGTTGTTCCTGCACTGCTCTGATCAGTCTGCCACATTTCAATAAAATTATAAATGTAAAAACTTGAAAACACAAAATGAAAACTGAAATAATTTCTAATAAGACACCGGAAGACAGAGTTAGAGTTTCAAATATTCCTTGCATTGAATTCAGTCCTGGAAACATGTCATTGCACATTAAGGCACCCAAACATTCACTCCAAGAATGATATATTTAAGTAGGCTTCTCCTATTCTGGGAAAACACCATACCTATAATGCATTCACTCGCATGTATAAAGGGAAAGGAAAAAATGTTTTCATACAATGGTGACAAAGGCATCTTGGGGAAAGGTATCTTCACTTTTTATTTATGTTGTTCATCCACTCCCTCCCTTATGTTATTTTCCATTTGAGGAGGGGAAGTCACGATCCTTAATTCCATGTTGGTGTAGCATGACTCATAATTTGTAATGAATTCCTTCTTCCATGGACACCTCATGTAGCTCCCCTCTCACCTCAATCCAAGTCTGTGTAACTTCAGTGAGTTCTAAAGCATTCCTTTAAGCTAAATCCTTGACTCGTAGCTTTAATTCCAATACGCCACTAGACATACAAGAGGAAATTTAACTGGGGAAGGAAGAAATCAATCATGAATGATAAGTCACTCTTGATTCCACCATCATTTCACTAATCCTGTTTTGTCTTTTTTGGATTCAAATTAAGTTAAGGCCTTAAGTATTTTTTGACCTTTCGGTGTAGTTTTTATAAGTGGCATGTATGGATTTTCCATTAATTCTGCACTTTTTCTCTTCATGCGCATGTTTCCCTGGAAATCAAATGCATGATTTAGTCCCATACATTTAAAAAGTTGTTGGATCAACTCCATTGGCAATATCATGTTTCCTATTCAATCAAAATTTATCTCAGTTAGGGTAGGTAGGAAGGTTTTCCCTTTGTATTAATAGGGCACTTCTAGCTTGCATTTTTATTATATCTTTCAAATTTTGTGTCGTTTCAATTAGGGCATGAATTTTTGCAACTTTCAAGGTGAGAATGAACAAAGACAAATTTTTGTGATGGATGACTGCATATGACTTCATGGCCAAAGGAAAAGTCACTAATATACTTCTTCAAATATCTATAGTTCTCATTCACCTCATATGGAGATGGTCCCTGATTTTGAGCCAAATGTTGCAACAAAAAGTTCCCCCCCTCCATAATTTGATATTCAATGGAAATTTCTTAAATTGATGATGGGGCATCATTATGGAACATTGGCACATACATATGTAATGGAATTCCAAGATCATGATATATGTTTGCATATGTTTATGGAGGTGGTGGAGCAAAAAAGAGCTCAAATAGAGCTGAAACTTTTCACATAAAAAGGACTGTGGGCTTGACTAATGGTTCCATTTAAAAAATGATATCTAGACAGAGAATAAGTGTAGCATGCAAACATGCATTGAAAATCCATCCGAGTTTGCATTGTATTACTTATGATGGATTCAAATTTGGGTTTCAAAATGCCAGGTTATGGCATGATTTTGTCGAGAAACCCTTAGTTGGATTCTCATGTTGGTTTAATTTATATTTTAAGTTTGTTTTGCAGTCTTTGGGTGATAGTAACTCATGAACTAGGTTACCAATGTGTAACAATCATATTTCAAGAATAAATTTGTCATTTTTTTATATTATTATTATTATCTATTAGCTACGAGTATTGACACCTAATGCCTAGAATTTTGACATCTTGATAGCATGGATAATTTCGAAAATGTTTCTAGTAATGTTAACATAATAACTATCATTACGTGTCTTCACTTTTGTCACCATAATAGACCTGTGATATGGAGTCATCACACAACTTCATATGTTATGTCCCAACAAGTTCAAACTGGTTGAACCTACCTCATAGTGTGGTTATTAAGGACAAGTTGCTTGGTATATAACTCGATAGCATAGACCGTGTTGCAGTTCTAAAAAGAATCCTCAAGTGTCGAAAAAACCTCACAATATGTTCTACTATAAAGCCTTTTGGGATACCTGAAATAATATATGTATCATTGATGACTTTTAAAGTATGAAAAGATCCAGAGGGAAAGGAAATCAATGGAAGAGTGATCCACCAATGAGAACCTAGAATTTAGCATCAGATGAGTTAGAGTCTAGGAAATTGAAACCCTATAATTTTAATTAGTGATGAAGGACATCACATAGGTAATTATATTTTCATGTAGAATAATCCGTTAATTCAAATTTAAACTACATAATATGAAAGGCATACCATAAATTTTTCCACGTAAGTCCAAACAACCTATAAAAAGGGAAAACCTTCTTTTTCCATGGGAAATAATTTACCTTTCTTTTTTCAAGATAATCTAAATCACAAAAAATATGAACTATACTGCACACATTCTTGGATAATGTGAAAGTGGAAAAGGAATACCCCACACAAGTGATGCACACATGTACATTTGAACACTAATAGATTTTTGTAGTTGAAATGCAATGCTTGTTTTCATTTAAATGTAGGGTTTTTAAAGCAGGGAGAAATAATGGATGCCAAATTAATAAGAGTTTCTTTGGGAAAAATTTAAATCTTGTATTGGGTGATGAAGATAATAGAGGGTATTGAATCTTGATTCTTGACATCTAGAGAGAACCCTACAGCCTAACACAATCCAATGGAATTGACCAAAAAAACCCAAATAGAGTCAACCCTACTATAGGAGGAAGGGCCTGCAGTAAGAACTTACCATTTTGCAAGATCTGAGGGCGAATTTTGTTCTGCAAGAGCTGAGGGCGAACGCTGAGGGTGAATGCTGAGGGAAAATGTTGTTCTGCAAGAGCTGAGGGAGAACGCTGAGGGCAAATGCTGAGGGAAAATGCTGTACTACAAGAGCTGAGGGCGAATGCAGGGCAAATGATGTTCTGCAAGAGCTAAGGGCGAATGTTGTTCTGCAAGAGCTCAGGGCGAATGCTGAGGGCGAATGTTGTTCTGCAAGAGCTGAGGGCGAATGCTGTTCTGCAAGAGCTGAGGGCGAATGCTGTTCTGCAAGAGCGGAGGGCGAATGCGCACGTGATATCAGACATTAATGTAGCACACATGTACATTTGAACACTAATAGAATTTTGTAGTTGAAATGCAATTCTTGTTTTCATTTAAATGTAGGGTTTTTAAAGCAGGGAGAAATAATGGCTGCCAAATTAATAAGCGTTTCTTTGGGAAAAATTTAAATCTTATATTGGGTGAAGAAGATAATAGAGGGTATTGAATCTTGATTCTTGACATCTAGAGAGAACCTCAAATGGCAATCAGTAGGTGAGGCTAAATGGGTCAACCTACCTGCTCAGAGAGGCAGTGGAACATTCATTTGCAGAGCTAGGAATGATGTTGTTCTACACCAAGCTGAGGGGCTGTCTGAGGAATGTTTGTTGCAGTGAGGCGAGTGTTGATACAACGAGAGCGGAGGGCGAATGCGCGCGTGATATCAGACGTTAATGTAGCTATTGCGACGGATACGAAACAATAAAATCATTTTTATGTAGCGCGCATATAAGTTTCAAATTTTTATGTAGTGCACATATAAGTTTCATATTTTTATGTAGCGCGCATACAAGTTTCATATTTTTATGTAGCGTGCATATAAGTGTCGTTATACCGACGGCGGAAAAAGCGTCTCTATTGTGACGGGTGCCTCCAAACGTCGCAACTGCGACACCTAGACATTGTGTCGCACTTGCGACGTTTGGAGGCAGTCGTCGCAATAGCGACGTTTTGGGCCATAGTGTCGCAATTGCGACGTCTTCCTCAAAAAGTCGCAATTGCGACACGTTTCTAAGTGTCGGTATTGCGACACTTTTCTATAAACGTTGGTATAGCGACGGTTTCGGGCGGGATGGAAAAAATTTGGGGAAATTTTCGACATTTGGTCAAAAGCATCGGAACCAAGTGTCGAAATTTCCGCCAAATGTAGTATTGCTTCCACACCTGACTCGAAATTAGAACATCTAGCCAAGAACATGGAAAGGTTAGAAAAGATGATGGAGAGGTTAGTTGTCCAAACAAATGCTCAGAATAGGAACTAACCTCAAAATCAGAACCAGAACTTTAGGAGAAACCCCCCTCAGACTAGACAAAGAGATGTTGATCAACAAATTAGACCTCCATTTCAAGAAAATTGTGTTGATGAAGATGAGGTAATGATAGAAGAGCCAGAGGGAACAGTTATAAACATGTTGGGAGGAAGTAATGAAGACACTACTTTCTTCACAGAGGATGATCAGGCCACATATACATATTATGATAATGAAGGCTTAGAATCTAAAGACTATAGGAAAGGCTTTGAGAATGCCATCATGGAGGTCCATAAACAATATGACCTTAGGAGCAAAAAGAACCAAGAAAATCCCCAAACAAAGACCTCTGACACTGCTGCTAAAAACAGATCTGAAAAGGTGGTTAGAAAGGCTGCTGAAAACAAAAAATTAGCAGTTGAAAGTTCTGGTAAAAATAAGGGGAAAAACACTCAAACCACTGATAAATAGAGTGTGGACCCTAACAGCATTAGCACTTTAGCTAGTACCCCTGTAAAAACAGTTTTAACTGATGTAAATATTAAAAACCAGCAAGCTGATTTTGCTGATAAGTTAGTGACTAACAAGACAGATTTGAGCCTTTCAAAGAATCAGTTCCCTTTCAATTTGGAAAGTTAAATTGCTAAAATAAATATCTCTATCCCCCTAACTGAGTTAGTCACTCAAGATGTATATAAATGTCAGGTGTTAAAATATTTGAACATAGAAGAAAATAATGACTCTGTCAACCTGAATGATGATCAGCCAGCCCTTTTATTTGGTCCCAAAATTGAGGGAAAGTTCCAAGAAGGAGTGGTCCCTCCTTTCTATGTCAGTTTGAATATCCATGATAAGATTTTACACAATGCTATGCATGATTCAAGGGCTTCTCATAACCTCATGCCCAAAGTGATCATGGATAGGTTAGGCCTTGAGATAACCAAACCATATAAAGATTTATATTCTTTTGACTCCAGTAGAGTAAAATTCTTAGGCCTGATCAGAGATCTTTTTGTAAACTTGACACAAATCCTAGACAAATGCATAGTGATGGATGTGGTAGTGGCTGATGTGCCCCCCAAATATGGCATGCTTCTTTCAAGATCATGGGGTGCTAAGCTGCAAGGTACCATGACATGACATATGCCACCATCCCTGTCTTCAGTCAACTTAGAAGACTTTATAGGGAATCACACATGAAATTTATGGTGATTAGTCAAGAAAAATCATAAAATTCCCCTCTTTATTCTATCCATACATACCTAGACTCATTCATTCTTTGCAATGATGAAAGCTTTGGTGAACTAGAGTTGGAAGGTGAGCAATCACACAACATAATAGAAAATATAGAAGGAGAAAATAGGGAGGGAGAGGCTCTCAAACAGTTTTCTAAATCTGAAAATTGCAGCGAACAAAACAGAGAGTATGAACCGCCCACTGCCCATCAGCTCAGTGCAAATCACGAAGGTCAAGAAGAAAGGCCTCAACTCCATGAAAACTTTAAGGAACAAGACCAACATAAACATGTTGCAAGACCCATAAAATTGCATAATGACAGTCATAACACACAAGACAAAGGGGACAGTCATGAAAACAACAACAAGTCCGAAACTAGCCCTCTTTGGAGTATGAGTTTCGATGGGTCTTGTAATAGAACTGGTGCAGGACAAGGTGTATGACTTCACAACATAGAGAATAACTATGCTAAAATCCATTCATACAAGCTAAAATTCCAATGCACAAATAACATATCAGAGTATAAAGCGCTCCTCTTAGGACTACAGTTATTGAAGAAATTAGAAGCCAGGAGGATAGTTGTTCATGGAGATTTTGAACTGATCATTAGGCCAATAAATGGAGAGTACACTGCCAAACATCCAAGACTAAGAGCCTATAGAAATTATGCCATGGACCTTTTGAAATATTTTGAGGAATATGAACTGGTTTTTGTTCCTAGAAGCCAAAACATTCTTGCCAATGGTTTAGCTTGTGCCGCCAGTTCATGTCAAAGACCCTATGACAATGAAAAGTTCATAGTCCAAGTGAAATATTGGCCAGCTGTCCCAGACAATTAAAAGCATTGGCAGGTCTTTGAGGGAGATAAACAGATATAGGACTTCCTGCAGTTCAAAAATGAGTTTGAATTTCCAAATTTAGACTCAAAGTATGAGAAAATTTGTCTTAGTGAGGAATAGCTTGTTGAAAAAGAACCTCCTCTCATTACAGAAGTAAATCTACAAACCAATGAGTTCAAAAATCAAACAGAAGAGTACATAAACTCAGGAAAAGAAGACATAGAGGTATTACAGTCTAAAGACAAAGGTTTACATAAAGGACTAGCACCTCTTGAAGACTTGTTTGATTTTAATGACGTTGCCAAGAAACCAACAATAGAACCCACTGAATCTGATATTGAGGAATGCAATATAGGTAGTAAAGACAGGCCTAAAATGATCAAGTTATCTAAAAAATTTCCATCTCACATGAAACTGAAGTATATTGAGTTTTTTAAAGAGTTTTCTGATGTATTTGCTTGGAGCTATGAGGATTTAAATGCATATGACATAGATATCATTCAGCACAAGATACCACTTAAAGAAAACCAGAAACTGTTTAGGCAGAAATTACGTAGAATAAACCCTGTGCAGTTACCTCTGGTCAAGAAATAAATCAGGAAAATGTATGATGCTGGAATTATTGTCCCTGTGAGATACTCAGAGTGGTTATCTAATCTTGTAGATGTAAGAAAGAAAATGGGATAGATAAGGTTCTTTATTGACTTTAGGAACTTGAACAGAGCCTCATTAAAAGACAACTATCCCTTGCCTAAAATGGAGCACATCTTACAAAGGGTATTTGGTTCCCATATGATTTCTTTGCTAGATTTATTTTTAGGATATAATCAGATATTGGTACTCCCTGAAGACCAACTGAAGACAACCTTTACTACTCCTTGGGGCACTTTCATGTATGTGAAAATGCCTTTTGGATTAATGAATGCCAGTGCCACCTTTCAAAGAGCCATGGGCATTTCTTTCTCAGAAGAAATAGGCCACTTCATTGTGATTTATTTAGATGACATTACAGTCTATTACAAAACAGATGAAGAACACCTAATACACCTAAGAAAGGTCTTTGAGAAATGTATAAAATTTGGGCTATCTTTAAATCCCAAGAAGAAATTGTTTGGTCTCCAAGAAGGTAAACTTCTTGGTCATATCATATCTGAAAAAGGGATCAAAATAGACCCAAAAAGGGTTGAAGGCATATTGCAGATCGGTCACCCCAGAAACATCAAAGAACTTCAATCTTTCATTGGAAAGATTAATTTCTTAAGAAGGTTCATACCCAACCTGGAAGAACTCCTTAGGAACATGACAAACATGTTAAAGAAAGAAATCGGAGTTAAATGGACCTTAGAAGAAAAGAAATCCTTTGAACTAGTCAAACATGCACTCACCCAAGCACCAGTCCTTATCAGTCTTGATTTCACTAAGGACTTTCTCATATTTTCATTTGCATCAGAAAATACTGTGGCTACTGTCCTATTACAGAAAAATCCAAAAGGACAAGAGCAGCCAATTGCATTTTTCAGCGAGGCATTAAGAGATACACCTCTGAAATATAATATCATGGAAAAACAGGCCTATGCTTTGGTAAAATCCTTGAAGGATTTCAGATTCTATATCTTACATTATCACATTATTGCATTTGTGCCTCATGTAGCGGTAAAGGGCATTTTGTCACAAGATCTTGATGTCAAAAGAGGAAAGTGGATTGTTGTGATACTGGAATATGATTTGGAAATTAAACCCATTAAACTCATCAAGGGCCAAGGCCTAGCACAATTAATGGCTGAATCCAACTTGCAAGCACTTGACATAAACATTATGGATGCATTATATGGACATGAAGAATCATCAGCCCCACTTATTGAGGATCATTTCCTAAATTCATCTTGGTATGCAGATATTTTGTATGTGCTTACTAACCTCAATGCCCCTCCTGGTTTGTCTAAAACAAAGGCAAGATTATTGAATTTAAAGGCTGTTAATTACTACATTTTAGATAAATGTTTATATTGGAATAATACCAGTGGTTTATTGCTTAAATGTTTTCCTGAGGTTGATGCAGATAGGATCAAGCATGAGTTTCATGAAGGAGAATGTGGAGGCCACCTCAATTGGAAAACCACTGCTAATAAAATCCTTAGAGTTGGTTATTACTGGCCCACCCTCTTTCAAGATGTCCACAAAATGACAGTTTCCTGCCACAAATTCCAAATCTTTGGAGGCAAGAGAAAAATTCTTCCCTTACCCTTGAAACCAATCATTGTTGAAGCTCCTTTTCAACAGTGGGGCCTAGACTTCATTGGGGAAATCCATCCTGCCTCATTTGCACAACATAGATGGATACTAACAGCCACTGATTATTTCACCAATGGATAGAATCCATCCCTTCTAGGAATGCCACAGACTCAGTTATCATAAAATTCCTTGAAGACCACATCCTTTCTAGATTTGGCTATCCTAGGAAAATCATCACTGAAAATGTTGTTGCATTTGGTTCTAAGAAGATGGTTGATTTTTTTCATAGATATCAAATTGTGCTTGGTCATTCCACAGCTTATTACTCTCAAGGTAATGGGTTAGAAGAATCTTCCAATAAGAGCCTGATAAACATAATAAAGAAGCTGTTGGAAGAAAATCATAGGTCATGGCACAACAAGTTGGTACATGTGTTATGGGCAGACAGATTGACAACAAAGAAATCAATTGGAATGTCTCCCTATTAGTTGGTTTATGGAGCAGATGCAGTTTTTCCTACCAGTTTGGGAGTGCCAATGATGAAATTGGTCCAAGAAATATAATCAGAGGAAGATAGCATGATGAGAAGGATAAATTAGACCATACATCTTTAGCAAACCAGGGAAGAAATTTATAACAGAGCACAGAAAGTACAAGAGAATATCAAAAAGTTGTTTGATAAGAGGACAAAGGCCAGTGATTTCAAGATTGGTGAAAAAGTACTCAAATGGGATTCCATGAGAGAAGATAAGGGAAACCATGGAAAGTTTGACAATTTATGGCAAGGCCCTTACATCATTCAATCTGCCATTGGTCATAACGCATTTTTTCTACAAGAGATTGATGGTACAGACCTGTTTGGGGGTCCTGTAAATGGTAGGATGCTCAAGCATTATTTATGCTAAACTATTAGTTTGAAGCTTTCATTTTTCATTGTAAATATCATTGTTTTATTTTGTTTTGAAAAAAGAAAAATACAAAAACAATAGAAAAGAGAAAAGAGGGCAGATTAAAAGAAGAGAGGTACATCCCCATATCAAAAAATAAGGAAAATCTGAAAGTGTGCAAGCTCAAATGCCACTACCAAAAGAAGCACTGCTATCTAGTCATACAGCCTAATCATGACTAGATAGATTTCAATTTACTGCTGATAGGTTAGTGAAGAAGATTTTCCAAACTGTTTAATCTTGGCTTAACAGTAGATTAGATTAGGATATAAAAGAATGGTTCAAACATGCTCAAAATCTGAACCAAAGAATCAAAGGAAAGAGTGGCTCTAATCAGATCAAAACCTGAGCCAAAGAGAAAAAAGGAACCGGTTCTAACATGCTAAAAATTTGAACCAGGTAAAGAAGAAGAAGACAGCTCAAAGAAATCAAAATCAGACCTAAAAGAAAGAAGGAAGGACTCTCATTGTTCTCAGATCTTAAGCCTTCCAAGTTTTGTTTTAATTTTCTACAAATAAAGGTCTATGTGCAGTCTTTTTTTTATGTCATATCCATCACAACAAATCAGACAGCTTAATCTTGGTTTGATGGTGTTTTCAATTTCTATTTTAGAATGTAGAGAATGCAGATCTGTCAAGCAGTTTAATCCTGGCAGATGGTAGATTAGGTAGAGAATTTTTTATTCCAACTGTTTAATCTGGGCTCATGGAAGTTATAAGGGTAGATTTAGAGTAGTTTCTTGCTTTCAATAAAATAATAAAATGTTGATGTCTAAAGGTTTGCAAGTCCAAGTGCACCTTATAAAGAAACAATGTTAAGAAATTAGGCTGTGTAGGTAGTTGTTTGGGGAAAGTTGATTTGTATTGATGTAATGATGGATCATCTTTTCAAGTAGCATGATCAAAGAAGAAAGAGGATTTTTCAAAGTGCAAAACATTGATCTACATTCCAGAGATAAAATTTCTGAGGTTCTTGACACCCTCCAAGTACGCCATCCCCAAGTTGGAGCATTTTCGTTAGCCATCCATAAATTTTTCATATATCTATGATGGATAAAAACGGGTATATTAGTCTTCAAGAAACAAATTTGGAGCAAATTTGTGACTTCTTGAAGCCTTGTTGTGTCCATTTGTGCAAGAAATCCATTCCATTGATGATCTTCCTTCAAAAATTCCTCAAAGAAAGCCTGTGCGTTATAAAAGAGACTGTTTTTTCAAACCCATTTTTCCATCATTTTATTCTTTGATAAATCCCTCTGTAGAAATCCCCCACTTTCCTCATTTTTACCCTTTACTTCCTTAAAATCCCCTTTTAAACCTTGAAAATCCTTTTTTTTGGTTTAAAAAAAGCACCTTTTTAACCATGCTCGAAACCCCTAAAAAAACCTTGAAAAAATCCCTTTTCGGCCTATTTTCCAACTTTGGGCACTAAGGCGCTATCGCCTAAGCCCCTAGCCCTTTCTCGCCTTGTGACCGTGCCACTGCGACCAAGCGCCTAAGCCCTATCGGCCATTGGCGATTTTCAAATTCTTCGTTCCCTTTTCCTTTTTCCGCCAGATATGAGAAATGCCGATGTGTTTTTCAGCGATAAAATTCCCCGCCGTTGAGTCTGACCTCGATCCAACGGTCATTGTGCAAAATCGCACTTCATAGTTTCCAAATGCACTGCTTCCCTTTCTCTTTTTTCCCCCTCCGATATAATCCCCCAGGCTAAATCTTCCGCCTTGCTTCTCATATGACCTACGCTCATAACCAGTAGCTAAGCCATCGGCGCATCGCCTCATCGTGCGTGTGTAACCGGCTCAAAAATAGAAGAAAAGAGACATCAACGCCTTAGAAATAAGCCACTTCGAGGAAACCTCCAATACATTACATAAATGAACAATTCTTGGATGATACAATTTACAAAACCTCCTTTCTATATATAGGAGTCCATGTGGCCATCATGTAATCCTAGTGGGCCACGATGTAATCCTAGCCGACCTAATAATAATAATTTAAGGGAGCACAATAATAACAAAATGGGGGTTACAAGGGTACAATAATAACAATAAAGGTGGTTACACTAACAACAATAAGGGACTATACTAGTAATATAGGGACCTAACATGCCCCTCTCCTTCAAAAAAAGTGTTGTCCTCAAAGCTTGAGTAGCTGCGGGTGCTTACGTATAAAATTCTCATCCTCCCATGTAGAATCTTCGGTGGGTAAGTTCTTCCACTTCGATGAGATACTGCGAAATTGATCGATTCGTAGTTGTCGAGTTCTTGTTTCCGTGAACGCTTCGAGGTTCCAATATGACTTTTCCTTCCTCATCAAGTTACGGCAATATTGTTTTGAGCTGGAATATTTTCACCTATAACCTTCTTTAAGCATGAAACATGGAAAACCGGATGTACTCGCGAAGAAGCAGGAAGCTCCAATTTGTATGCCATAGTACCAATATTTTTGTAGCACCTTGTAAGTGACCATAGTACTTTGGCGATAATTTATTATCCTTCTTAGCTTGTTTGAGGGACATTTGTTTGTATGGTTGTGGCCATAAATAAAAATACCCAATCTCCTACATCAAAACTTCTCTCATCGCGATGTTCGATCTACGTTGTTTCATTCGATTTTGTGCCAAATTCAGATTATCCTTCAAGAGTTGGAGAACATCTATTGATGCTCGATGTGATCTTCCACTTCTTGAACCTTCGAATTTTCCCTTAAAGATGATGTGATGGATGGTGGATGATATCCATAAAGTGCCATAAATGGGGGTCATTTTTTGCGGTATGGAAGGAAGTGTTATACCACCATTCAGCGAGAGGTAACCACTTGACCCATTGTGTTTGTTTATCGGATACAAAACAACGAAGATATCCTTCCAAACATTTATTTACTATCTCGAGTTTGACCATCAGATTGAGGATGATAAGATGAGCTATGAGCTAATTGAGTACCCAAACAAGAAAATAACTTCGTCCAAAAATTTCCAGGTAAAATGGGATCTGTCATCGCTCACAATGACCCTTAGGGCTTCCATGTAGCTACTGAATTCTGTCCATAAATGTAGTAGCAACCGTACTTGCTTTAAATGGATGAGATACTGCACAAAAGTGTGCATACTTGGTAAGTATTTCAATTACCACCTTGATGATAACTTTGTTGCCTTCGGACTTAGGTAAACTGTGATAAAATCCATTGAAATCTCCTCCCAACGTTGACTTGGAATGGATAAAGGTTGTAGAAGTCTCGGGGTCTTAATTGTTTCCACTTTTATTCTGACTGCAAACCAAACATTCCGCCACAAACTTTTGAATATCAGATTTAAGGCCATCCCAAAAAAATTCTTTCTTCACCCCGTGGTAAGTTTTTAAAAAATCCCTGAGTGTCCTCCTAAAGGAGAAGTGTGCAATTCCGGAAGAATCTTTTGTTTTAGTTGGGAATTTTACAAAGATATAGCGATCTTTGTACCATAAAGGAATCCTTTTTCCAACTAAATGTATCGATATGTACTAGGATCTTGCTGCAACTTTTGAATGATTGTCCATACATCTTTGTCCTTCTTCCATTCAACTCTTGCTTCGGTTATCCAATACGGTTGGATAATAGAAATGGCACAAAGCAATGCTTCCACCTCTTCATTCTTTCTTGAGTGCATACGCAACAACATTAAAGCTTTCCTTTTTTTGTAGATTATTTCAAAGTCATAACCCAACATCTTTGTGACCCATTTTTGCTTGCTCTTCGAAGATAGTCTTTGCTCTAAAAAAGTGTTTAAGACTATCATGACTCGGTTTCTACCTTGAAGTGTCTTCCCATTAGGTAAGTTCGCCATTTATTTAGTGCATGCAGTATACTAACATTTCCTTCTCATAAATAGGTTTATGTAAATACTTTCCTTTGATTGGACGACTTTCAAAAGAAATGGGTCTTCCTTCTCGCATTAAAACCACACGAATTCCATTTCTGAGGCATCACATTCCACAATAAATGTTTTTGTCGAAGTCTGGCGTAGCTAAGGCTGGGTGCTAGGCACATTGCCTCTTTAAGATGTTAAAATGCCTTAGTTGTTATCGAGAGTCCATGAAAATGCATCTTTCTTCAATAATGTTGTTAGAGGTGTTGCTATTCTCCCATAATTCTTAACAAACTTGCAGATAAATTACACTGTTAACCCAAGAAATCCTCGCAGTACTGCTATGGTTGTAGGTGAATTTCCATTCCTTAATGGCTTTAATTTTGTTAGGGTCTACTTTAACACCCTCGTGAGATACAATATGACCCCGGATATTCCAACTCTTGTACTCCAAAGAGAAAAATTTGGATGTTTTTGCATATAATTTTTTTCTCCCCGCAATAGTTTGAGCACCACTGTCAACATGTTCAACATGATCCTTCCAAGACTCACTGTAGATTAGTATATCATCAAAAAATACTAGCACTATTTTCTAAGGAAGGGTTTGAAAATGGAATTCATAAACCCTTGAAATGTAGAAGGTGCATTGGCAAGGCCAAAAGGCATGACCAAAAATTCATAATGACCCTCATGAGTTCAAAATGCGTTTTTGGAATATCTTGATCTTCATTCTAATTTGATGATATCCGAACAGAAGATCCAACTTGGTAAAATAAATTGCTCCATGTAATTCATCCAATAATTCATCAATCACGAGAATGGGAAATTTGTCTTTAATGGTGAGCTTATTGAGCTCCCTATAATCTGGACACATTCACCATGATCCATCCTTCTTGTGTACCAATACCACAAGAGCAAAGAAAGAACTTTGACTAGGTTGAATTATACCCGCCTCTAACATTTACGCAATCATACATTCAATTTCTCTCTTTTGGAAGTAAGGATATCTATAAGGCTGAGTGTTTGGAGGAACACTTCACTGGAATCAAATGAATAGCATGATCATGATCACGAATAGGTGGGGAGTCCTTTGGGAGTTTCAAGCACCTTGGAATGATTGTCCAAGACTTGTTGGAGATACTGCGAGAAATAGATGATTTTGATGTCGGAACTTCTAGTGAGCATAATTGTGCAATTACGCTCGTTTTTCTTTCTTTAGAAGCTTTGGGATGACATTAGAGCTTATTATCCTTCCCGGCTTCCCTTCAATACCCCGTAATTCGACTTCCTTTCCTTGAAAAAAATTTCAAGAAGGGTTTTTGAAAATTAAAAGATCCGATCCCCAAAGATTGTAACCATTGTACTCCTGAGTACAACATCAACACCTCCCATAGGAATGGAAAGCATTGAACTAGTCAATACATATTCCCCCATGGTTAGCTTGATATTATGGAATTTTCCCGAACAATTTATAGTTCCTCCAGTTTGCAACCATCACTTGACATTCGAGTGCTGGGTATAGGAAACAATTCAATTCCTTGCGCTACCTTACAATGAATAAAATTATGGGTGCTACTGAATCAATCAACACTATTACCTTTTTCTTCTTGATTTGTCCTTGTATCTTGAGAGGTTGAGGAGTGGTAATTCTCTGCCAGTCGCATTACACGATATGGTCTGGTTCATTTCTTCCTCTTCTGAGGTGGTTCCCGGTGTATATCCTCTTCTTGTTCATTTTCTTCTTCCTCTTCACATCCATGTAAAATAATTTCTTCTCAGACACACTTATGACCTTTAGTGTATTTGCTATCACAACTATAGAAAAGCCCTTTTGCTCTTTTTTCTTCCAATTGTTGTGGTGTCAACCTTCGATAGGTTGTGGAAATCTAGGCGTAACACTTCCTTCTTTATAGAATTGAGTGGTAGGCTTCCTTGTACGCCATAATTTTGCATTCAACTTTTCTTGCCAACTTGAATGCCTTCTCCAATGAATCAGGTTCTAGAACGCGAACTTCATGTTGTATGTTATCCTTTCAAAGTGCCTATGAAGAGATCAATCGCGTGTTCCCTCGGAATACTCGGTTACCCTTATATTCAATTTTTGGAAGTCCTCGATGTCTTTGCCCCTCACTAAACCCTTTTGTTTGAGATTTATCAATTGGCTAAAGAAGGTGTTGCTCTTTGTATCCTCATAATGTGCTATCATTTCCTCCGTAAAAATTGACCAAGTCACAACTTTTTTATGGGAGCAAAGCCATCGATACCATACAAATGTATTTTGTTCTAAATGTAAAGTTGCAATGCGTACCTTTTGTGTGTATTTCATGTTATGGAGATCAAAATATTGCTCCATCTGTAGTATCCATGTTACGAGGATCCTTTCCATCAAACTTCCTCATATCCATCTTTGGAATATGGTGGTTCTTCCCTTCAACATTAGAGTTTATGAGATCACGATTAACATTTATTTTGTTCTCATCATGAGGTTCTTCTACTATATTTTCACCATTAGGAAATGTTTCTTGTATCAACTTTGTCAAACCTTCCATGTCTGCTTTTTAGAACATTCTTCATGTTTTCCATTTTCTCATCGATCTTAGCTTCCATGTCATCCATCTTAGATTCCATGCAAGCCTCCATGACCATCTATCTTAGATTCCATTCCATCTATCTTAGATTCACGCCTTTTTTCAAACCATCCATCTTAGTTTCCACGCCTTTCTTCAAAACTTCCATGTCATTTTTTTGTTGCTCTTTGTGAGTGAAATTTGTTGCACTTGCTCTTGTAATTTTGATATGTCATGTTGCCATTCTTCGTCTTCATGAGTCATAGTAGAGCTTTCCAAAGAGCTTAATGGGTGTTGAATTATTTTTAGGGAGGCCATTTTATAATCCAATACTGATATCTATTCTACAATATGCCCTTGCAATCAGTTCAACTTGATTCTTCAAACAAGACTTATGCAATTCGGAAAAAAATTACACACCTTTTACTTGCTTTTGATGAGCTTGATATTGAAATTGGATTATCTATGTGATTGCGGTTCTTCAATATCTGAAATTCAGCACTGAAGTCACCCTCTAAATTATATTTTGAATGCCACAGGTCTGACTTGATTTGGATTCTCCAAGACAAAGTTATGTCCAATCTCCCACAATGACCTAATTATGGGACTCGGGTTCAATGTATAAGCGAACTTGTACGGCTTTCCACGTGTCACTTTTTCGTCCTCCGCCTTTGAAATTGATAGCCAAGAAACTACATTATGTGTGATTATGACCAATCTTTACGGCACTCCAATTCGATGCTCGAGAGAGAGTTATTGAAATTTTCCCACGATCACCTCTTTGAGATGAAATTCTGGGAGCTTGAAAAAGCACTACTTCACGGATCATATCTCGAAAATGTTGCGAACCAAAGCTCCGAAAGTTTTTGAAAAGTTTCCTTAGGATTTCAGCTTCGCACCATAAAAATTTCAGATTACGAACCTCGAGTAGAAAAAAATTTATAGCGCAAATGCCACAATGACTCTGTTTAGGAGCTTCGAAAAATGACCTAACTTCCACGGATCATATCTCCAAAAATATTGCGAACCAAGCTCTGAAATTTTTAGAAAATCTTCCTTAGGATTTCGCTTTCGCACCTAAAAATTTCAGCTTCTGAAACTTCGTAGAGAAAAAAAGTTATAGCGAAAATTCCACGATGACTCGTTTGGAGCAGCAAAACCTAGAATCCAAACCTACGATACCAAATGTTGTGTAACCAGCTCCAAAAAATAGAAGAAAAGAGATGTCAACGCCTTAGAAATAAGCCACTTCGAGGGAAACCTCCAATACATTACATAAATGAAAAATTCTTGGATGATACAATTTACAAACCTCCTTTTCTATATATAGGAGTCCATGGGGCCATCATGTAATCCTCAGTGGGCCACAATGTAATCCTAGCCGACCTAACAATAATAATTTAAGGGCACAATAATAAAAAAATGGGGGTTTCAAAGGGGTACAATAATAACAATAAAGGTGGTCACACTAACAACAATAAGGGACTATACTAGTAATATAGGGACCTAACATCGGCTCATCGACGATCTCGATTTCTTGTGCCCGAAACTTTACCCTGCCGATGGGCGATCAGTACGATATGATCGCAACTATCCATTCCCTCAAATATCCAATGGTCATCGCATCCATCACATCATCGCTCCATCACATATCACAACTTCCTATTTCTTCCTCCCCGGACCCTCTTCTCCGTCGATTTCCGATCTGCGATGCATTCTCTGTTGTCCATCTTGCGGATCCGACGACCCACATTGATTCCCCTTCTTTTCACCCGCGGGCACTTTTCAACACAAAGGTCAACCACATGAGTACCCTGCAGTTGACTCCTTGGGATATGTGAAATATTCATCCAACGGCTAGGATTGACTACGGAGGCACCGATCCACAAATACGTCCGTACCTCAAGTGCCCTCACTATACATATTTTCTTCCATTTTTCCCATGTAATCCTATAGGTCCCACCCGACCACTCGGAACCTTTCATTTGTGTTTCTGTAATCTCCACCCCAGTTGATCCGTTTCCCCCTCCCCGGATCCAACGGCCCGCGAGAACTTTTGTCACCCATTCCTCCATAACACTCCAAAACTCGTTTTCAACGCAAAAAAAAGCAGTTTTTTCTCCAAAGCACGCATTAGCTCGGCCCCACCACTTCCTCCCACCATGCTTTGCTCTTATCCCTCCACATTCATTTTCAACCGTAGATCTACACCCCTAAGATCTAACGGCCCATATCTCATTTCACATCCGTTTTTTCTCCCCATTCCCCTCAGGTGCGAGTTTGAACGTGAAATGAGGTAGTTTTCAAAGGGACATGCCTCACCCCGACCACTCGTGTTGCACTCGTTTGACATAATACGCTACTACCCAGACCTACGCAAAGACCACTCTGAGTTTTCTCGCCAAAGCGCAATCTCGTTCTTCGCGCCTAACTCGGTTTTGAACCACTGTTTTTCGTGTTTTTCGCCATGGAAACCTCCTCTGTCTTCACGAAAAGCCCTCTCGAGCGGTTAAGCCCCCACGCGGGTTTTATATAACATGTTTGTGTCGTGTGCGGGTTTAATGGCGGTGCTATAACAAAAAGCCATCCCACGGTCCGAGTGAGGGACATAGCTGAAGGTGACAATCCTGCGTGGCCGAATTTAGTGCAGAAGGCGCATAAGGGCCGAATCATCAAGTTCTAAACTAGTGCGTCATGGGCATTGATTACATAGTGAGCCCTACGGCATGCACCACGCGTACACAAAGGAAAACAAATAAGGTCGATGAAAGTTAAAGGTTAAAGCATAAATCCGAAGATTAAAGGCTTAACCAACAAGTTAAGGATAAAGAACAAAAACACAATTTAAAGCTAAATATCGGTGTTTAAAGAGATAAAGTCAAAGAAAAAAGTAAATGAAATGACTTGAACGCTAGATCATCGAAGTATTTATTTCTCCAAAGGACCAAAGGACACCTATAGTCTACCTTTCCTCTCAAGGACACCATGAAAACCATCTGAGATTGCAAAAAACTCTTTAAAACCGTCATAACGGTTATTAAGAAGACATGAGGGCTACAAAGCAGAAATAGATAGCCACTTGTTTTAGAAGTCAAACAAAGTACTTCGACCACATCTATTCGAAGTTATTACCATGCCTACCTGATATGCATCAAAATAGGAAAAAACTACCAAAAAGGGTACAAACTAGATTAATGCTATGACTATTACTGCGGAATGGGCATTCGAATACCTATCCCCTATCTATCTTAATTGATATTTACTCATTTCTCGCAACACTCTTCCTCTTTGCACCTATAAGTATTCACAGAAAAAATTGATTGTAATGGTTGAGAAATTGTTAATAGTTGGAACTATTAGTGAGTAAAGGTTGTTGAGTAGTTGTAATATAGTAGGTAGGGAAGAAAAGCATTGGGACAGAGTAAAAGTTATTGGACTCAAATTATGTAAATCGGTTTTGCACATCAATGGACAATGCAGATTCTCTGGATCTTGATCTAAATCATTGGTGATGTTTTTCTTCATTGTAATTGTTATTTTCCTTATGTTTCCATACTGTCCATTTTCTCGATAAAGAACAACAAATATAGAGTAGGATTTATTGCAAGTACCCTAGCTCTCACTCTGATAATCTTTATCTTTATGTTTTCTTCTAAATGTGTGTTTTGGGAATGATTTCAATAGAGTATAACCATTCAATGAATGTTGGTGAGCCCATATCTCCGTGAGTAGAACTTGAGATGTTGTTCGTGAATGATCTTTTCACTGCATGCTATGGTAGAGTCTTAATCGAGGAAGTTTATGGTTAGCCCTGTCTCTTCGTTTAGTCTTAAACAAGCTCGTTTCAAAGATTTCCCTTAAGATCTGTGCCAAAAGCGAGGCTAGGTTAAAATTCCTTACGATCTTAGGTTACCTTTATTTTTATCTTAAATGTTTTCCCCTTGAGTGCATGCCAAAGCGAGGCTAGGGTTAAAACTCCTTACCCGATCTTAGGTTGCCCATTTGTTTCTTACATGTTTTCTCCCTTTATCACACTCATAATGTTCCATACAACAAACTCAGCTAAGAGATCTTACGATATAGATGACTTGCCCTTTGAAAACCCTTGAATAGTCTTTTTTGTGCAAGTTAACCCTTTTATGACTCCATAGCCCAATGGTTTATGCATTGTTTTTTGACCTATCTTCCCATGCTGAAATACCCTTCCACTCATTTCCTCCTTCACTTCACATGAACTTCTTAGTTAATGATCCCCAACCAGAACGTGACAAAACATTTCTCTTGTACTTCACAACTAGCCTAATATCATATCACAAGCCTTAAAGACATATTATTTGAAAACACATATAGAGAGATCCCTCTATAAATCTAGGAGGGCTAGATCCTAGGATTCCAAAGTGGTTCGATGTTGCCTTGTCATTTGGTATGCCAATCGCCAAATCACAGGACTCCAGCAGTATCCATGCATTGGTTTAAAACTTGGTTGTGGCCACTTCTCTATCTTTTTCTGTATCCCAGAATAAAAATTAACAAGAAACATGCTCTTTTCTACTGGATCACCCAGTCGAATCTGTCGAATCTACCGAATTATAATGGAAATAGCTACAAAAATCATGTTTTTTTGCCTGAGATAAAGGAAATGGTGAGGTGTCATGAGCCTTTAGAGGTTAAAGGTCAATCTAAGGTCACATGATCAGTTAGAAGAGACATGCAACATGTGTAATCATAAGTGGTCACTCATCATTTCACTTAACCTCCTTCATTTGTCCTTATCCCTCTCATATTCAAAATTCACCTTCAATGCTGTTGTTTGTTATCTTTCCTTCTACCCTATGTGTATAGCGTTGTTGGCGCCCTTGAGAAGTCCAACTTTCTTTGCAAGATGCGTGCTATGAAATTCTTTTCTTTGCGGTGTTTCATAGCATCAAGAGGCCCAATGCGGTGTTATAGAGAGATGGCCATGTAGAAGAAGACTAATAAAGGGGGATCGTGTGTAAGTGTGAGCCCATGGATCTAAAATTGCTCAATGAGGACCATATATTTGCAAAAGCCTTCAAAAGTTTTGGATGCATGAGGTTACGCCATAAATTACAAGGTTTTCATGCTCAGGGTTTCAAAATAATTTGCGTGAATTTGGTAGGTACTTGCATCAAAGGTGGGTGTGCTGATTTTTGTGGTGTCACCTGAAACAATTGCCCAAGCCACAAATATTCTGAGGATGGGAGAAGAGTGGTTCAAAGCCACTATGTTCAAATTACAGAACTGTGATGAATTCATGAAACCTGAACACATTGGAGTAGATATGACATCTGGAATCCCAAGGAGATGCCTTAAAGAAAACTACTCCAAATTTCTGCTTGTAATTCAAAAATACTTCACATGTGAAGGGAGGTTCTATATTGTTTATCAGTATCATTTTAGGCTCTTGCTACATTTCACTGGTAATCAATCTCTAGAACTTCCATTTTTCTTATTTAGGAGCTTAGGAAAGATGTTAGATAAAGTTCAAGCTAGGCCAGAAGGCAGTGAGACTTAAATTTTCCATCATGGGTTGTTTAAGGTACCAATGTTGGAAGAGTTGAAAAAGTTGAACAGAGACTGGGTCACATTCTTGTTTCTTAGTGGTTATGAGGTAGATACTTTAACACCCAATAAGACACCTAAATCAAAGGCTACTCCTTCAAGAAAGAGTGACAAACCTATAGATGAAACAAAGGGTGTAAATGAGGAGGAAATAGAGCCCATTGTAGATCCCATGGATGTTGAAATGGAGCATGCACATGAAACAAAAGTTCCACAACCTACACCTACAAGTAGCAAGCCAAATATTAGCAAGAATAGTCATGGAAGGATAACAAGAAGCCAAACACTAGGGAAAGGAAACCCTGAGGATATTCTTCAAGCCATGGACATAGAAGAGAAGGGTCTCACTGCTAAAAAACTTGACTGCTAAAGGTGTAATTGCCAATAAACAGAAAAAAATTACAGACAAAGGCAAGCAACCTATGGCAGAGGATATCATTGTTTTGTCTCCAACAAAAGAAGAGATCATTGTGGAGAGGAAAGGAAAAGAGAAGGTAGTTGAAAAAAATGAAGTGTAGCTTCTAAAGGAGTAGTTAAGAGAAACCAGAGAAGAAGTGATTGAAACCAAGTTGGAATTAGAGGAAGCCAAGCAAGACAGGAAAATGATGGAGGAATTCAAAGAGAAGGTAAATGCGCAAATCAATCACTATGATGAGTCATTGACCAATGCCAATAAACTATTGAAAAGAACCCTTCCTCTACGTAGGGTAATGAAACATACAAGGAAGAGAAATATTTGGTTGCAGTTAGAGAGAAAGAAAATTAAAAATCAAGTGAAAGAGATAAAAGAGCAGATGGATATGATACAGTCAGAGCTCAAGAAGAAATGTTTAAAAATTACAGTCCTAGATGAACATGTGGAGACTGAAGCCCCTGCTGCCAAAGGTGAAGCTTCTAAATCTTGAAAAGTGGATTAATTACCTTTTTGATATTTTTTGCATCATTTTGAATCATTAATTGTAGAGCCATAGACAAATTTTGAAGAAGGAAAGCACAATTTTCAAGTCTGCTGCCAATTAGGCAAGTTCGTAGCGTATCTCAGGCTTGAAGCCCATAAATCGCTACGAACTCGTTGTAGGTGTCTTTTTTTTATAAATTACAGATGCTTTCATGAAGGAGGCAGGTAAAGGTTGCTATTTATTTATTTTGACTTAATAAACAGTCTCGGATCAGTAAAGGGAGCAAATAGGTGGCATAAATATTCAAAGTCAAAGTGCTATTGAATTTCGCTACGAACTTGCCTTAAGTCCTTTGTTTCTGCAACGAAGAAATTTTTGGAGATTTTTCAAATTTTGATGGTCTATTTGGGATAAGACAGCCATGTGGAAAGGTTAGGGGATATCAGAGAAATTTTTTGGTGGAGGCATGGTCTTCGACAAAGCTTTTCAGTTTACCAGCTCACCATGAAGACACTCATCAACCATCATGGGACCACCTCCTAAAAAGTAGGAAGACGAGTCTATTAACTTTGTGGGAGCAATTATGTTTTGGTCATGGTCAGTGCCACCCAGGCACATGACTTTTCGCAATGTAAATATGTAGTCTTAAATTTTTTTAAAGTAATAAATAGGTTATAGAGTCCTATTAGGTTTCCAAGTCCTAAAATTAGTAGCTGTCAGTTTTATCTCCATGTAATTTTCTTATTGTTAGATTATGTGTCATCAAAGATACTCGAAGGTCCAGCCTTGTTGAGAGACCCAATGTAAAGATGCCTAAGCCTATTAATAGGCAGATTATCGAAGAATAGAGGGTTGATGGATGATGAATACAAAACTACTATTGTAAAAACTTCTCCTTAGTAATATACAATGGTTATTGGCTTTTATTCGCCTGAGATTCATTAATGTTTTCATGAGCATTTGTCTTATGTATTTTTCTATTTTATCTTCAGTACTCTGATGTTTGATTACTTAGAATTCATGTATATCACACTCTAACTTCCTTTAAACATTAGACTGTTGTGTATCTGTGTATGTTATCTTTTCATCAAAACATCTATATGCCTCAACTTCCTCAAGAAGAGTTCCCATGTCATTGATTTTCTTTACACTGACTCCATATGCCCAATGGTAGTGATTTCTCTACATCTATCACCTGCATACAAATACACTTAAAACACTATTTCAGAGTTATCCATCTATTGAACCTCATTTGAATAAAATCAACTTTATCTTTGAGAGAGTCGTCTCAGCTGAAAAGGCTAATTTTAAGCTAGAAGTAGGTTTGAAAGAGTTACTCTAGGTTGACAAGTGGAGCAACCCATTTGTACCAACTTAGTGATAAAAAACATAATGCATGTGGATGCCCATTCATCAACAATGCAATGATGAATGGTGATGTTTTGGATTGAGACCGAGATTTGGAAGGCAACTAGAGATGGAGGACACAAGCCAAATTTATCCAAATAAAAAAACATCAGGAAAGAATCAAAAGGGTCAACTGCACCTAATGTGGAAAGTAAGGCTTTCCATTGGGATGGGAATGATTGCAGGACTTCCAATGATGACATAGGTGAGGGATATTGAGATAAGTCATTGACTATGTTATAGCTATGAACAACCTTCGAGTTATGTCATGTTCGTCGTACAAGCCCTTTGACCATTATCGAAATGGGTTCTATAGGAATCAGAGGAATGGTTAACGGTGCTATAGGAGCTGGCGTGGTCAAGGTGGATGGATTGGTTTATGGGGGAGCTTCATAATTTCTATTTTGCATCTGTAGGACAACGTCTTCCCTTGCCATGTAACTGTCGCGATTAAATTTATTATGGGGGTTCCCTCCAGGAGGATTGGGATGGGATGGTTGTTGTTGTTGAGTATTAAAAAATCCTTAATGGGGGGAGGGATCATGCATTATTGTAGTTTGTTGGTTTTTTCCTCTTGTCCCCTAGTATCCTGAATACTTTTCAACTCAGAGAGTTGAGGACAATGATGGGTACAATGACCATATTCCCCACAAATAACACAAGAATGTTTTTTCCTTAGACCTATGTTCTTGTTTTTCCTTTGTGGGTTGTTGTCGGTTTGTTCCTGGTTTTGATTCTGATGGATTTTCCCCCAACCATTGTTTGTGGGGGGTGTTGTTGGTTGTTTCCCTGTTAGGCGGATAAATCTTTCTTGCGGACAAGAAAGATCTCCCTAGTATCCTAAGGATATCTAGAAACAAACGGAAAAATGTAAACTACTTCCTCTAGATTATGTATGATTTAGAATTGTCTATGATGAAGGAAAAGGACCTACTTGTGGTCCAATGCTCGTTGTTGTCTTCTTTCCTGTCGCTCCAAAGAAGCCACCTCTTAAGACCTGCAATCAAAGACATGAAAGAGAGTCAAAAGCACTTGCAAAATATACTAATTCATAAATCATAAATCTATCTTAATGATCAATGAATTTAAGAAATAAGTCATTCAAGTAAATACATAAACAACTTAGTGAGAAAATAGGATCCATTTGTATTATCTTTTCATGAAAGAAGAAACCTTACAACCATGTCCGCCTTGATGTTGCACAAGTCCTTTCGGGGTCCAGAACAAGCGTTTTCCTTTGGTCTGACAAGCCCTTCCACTCTCTAGACTAGCATAAATATGAGTATATGATCGTTCTCATATAGATGATGATAAGTTAAGAGAGTTTAAAGTTCTTCAACAATTCTCCTCAGAATACCAAGTTCTAAGTACCCTTGAGACTGAACCATGACTTCAATTTATAGCAGAAGGGAAGTGGTTACAGCTCCAAAATGGAAGGGATAAAGTCCTCTCATAAAGGGATTAAGCTCCAAATACCCAGGAATAGGCTCTTTTAATGAAGGGATGAATGTTCATGAATGGAGGGAGTGAAGCTTCGAACAGATAACGCCTTCTAGAAGCTTCTAGCTGGGAGAATATTTGACCAGCTAGGCTTCTAGAACTTAATTTTGCTTTCAATTTACCTTTTACAGGGGTCCACAATTTTAATGAACATAACATGCGGTAGGCTCCGCTGTTTATAGAGAAAAAAGGTGCGGTGCCGTAGGTAAGGGCTAGGAAAAGTGCGGTATCAGTGTTTTTATGATTTTTATGAGTTTTTTTTCCAAATCTAAGACTTGGTTTAGGAACTTTGGGGTTATAGACCTCTAAGGGAGCATTATATAGGTAGTGATGAACCCATATAGACAGTAAAATGTCATGGTGACAAAATAATGTGTAACAGATTGCCCCCTAAAGTGCGAAGTCTGAGATAATTCGAAGAGTGAAGTGCTTTGTGTGGAAGAAGTTGTGGACATAGGACGAGACACTGTCCAGAATTCAGAGCGTATATATGTATATATGTATGTGTATATATATATATATATATATGTATGTATATGTATATATATATATATATATATATATATGTATATATATATATATATATGTATATATATATATGTGTATATATATGTATATATATATATATCTATATCTATATCTATATCTATATCTATATCTATATCTATATCTATATATATATATATATATATATATGTATATATATATATGTATATCATCGCTGAGGTAGGCATTCCCATACTCAGATCAAAAACTAACTAAAATGTTCTGATATAGAAATGATCTTAATATTACATCAATAGTAGACACAGTATGGACGCAGCCATCTGTCATGAATAGTTTACTCCATAATGAATAATAAAACTCCTCGCTGCCTGGATGGTGGAAACTAGATCCAGGGTCTTTATTTCTGCTTCTCGAACTAGTACGATTCTATCCATGCGATTGATTGTGTTGAAGTCAAACATGGTAGAAACCACTTGATTACCACTCAATGATGTGAACTGTTAACAAGTGTGAGAGAAAACACCAATAATGACAATCACTCTCAAAGTACTCAGTACAATCCATGAAGTGTGAATAAATTATTTGAAGTCGAACACTTCACGGAATCATTTGATTGAAGATCAATGATGTAATCTGTTGTCGAAAGCGAGAAACCTGCCATTAAGGCATGCAGATTCCAAGGTACTAAAGGATTCTAGATCAACTTCCTAGATGATATGATGTCGTCAATAGAAAGTGATCCGTCGTAGGAAATCCCACGACACGAAACCATTAGATCAAGTTTTGAAGAAATAGTTTTTGCCAGGACTAATTCAGGGATGGTCAACGTGAATGGAGACAAATGATTGCAAATGAATGGTTTATTTGAACTGTTCTCTTGAACACATAATGACACTGCAGATGGTTTTGTAACAATTGACCTAAGCTAATACCCAGAAACTGGCTGAAGACTTTCAATGTGGTTTGATTAACTGATAGGCAAAGGATTTTCCCAACCCAAGTAGAAGTGTGACAAAAAGTGTCGTGTTCAAGAGTGGTATACTGCTTTTAAACAAATTTTTAACAACTAGATTCATTTTCTCTCTTTTTCCCCCACCATTTCTGGCAAGTACCTCTTTATTTTTTACAAGCTTGAGGAGGATAACATTTGCTTGTTATATAAGCTCATCCTTCGGATGAGTCCAACTTAGTTTAAAATTGAACCCTAAGAAGGAGTGGTTCATTCCTGTTTGTAATGGACAGGTCCTTTACTGTTAAATTTTAACGAGTCCAGTATAGGAGAAACTCGGTGTTTTTGAATTTTAAGGAGTCAGAAGAAAAAAATTAAGAAAACTTCGTCAGTGCAATTTTTCGTAAATTTAGTCCCTCAAGCTCGAAAAAGGATAAAATAATACAGGAGATAACTCTATTGACCATGATTAGTCAACGTATACCTTTTTCGTAAATAGTCCATTTCAGTTCGGAAAAGGGGTAAACTTATACTGAAGGGACGACTGTTCATTTCCTTTAACGAGTTCGAATAGTCAAGTACTCGGCAATCTTTTCATGTTTAGAGAGTCTGAAAAGGGCTTAAAAGAGAACTCCAAGATTTCACTTTTTTGTAATTTTAAAGATTCCGAAAAAGTGATAAAAGTATACTCATCATTTTCGCTTTTTTCGTAAGTTTTAACGAGCTTGAAAAAGGGATAAAAAATGTACTCATAGCTTTCACTTTTTCATAAGTTTTAACGAGTTAGAAAAAGGGATAAAAATGTACTCATGGTTTTTTCTTTTTCCATAATTTTTACCAAGTTCGAAAAAGTGATAAAAAGTATACTCCTTGTCAAAATGATCATTTTATCCGAAAAATCCTGTATTCTGCACAAAAAATTCAAAATTACACATACCTGTTTGTGATAAATAAAAATAATTCGGAAAACAACTTTTCAAAGTGGAAAATAAACAAAATTATATTTTATTTATTCAAAAATATTATAAAAAGGAGTTTTTCAAAATCATTTTTACCATTTGATTCCAAAGTGAAAGTTGAGAGCTTTTTGATGAAAAATGTTCTAGAAGAGATTACGGAAGAACCGACCTTCCGAATCGAAAACCGTCGAAACCAGGTAATCAACAACATCCTCCTATTCATTTTTGTCCATTTATATTCTTCAATTAGGTTTTAAAATTGTCTTTTGGGAGAAAACTAGATTTTAAAAACCGCCCTCGGGGGTCCGCAGGTAAGACACATAACACCTGCGGACCCCGATAATTTTCCAAAAGGAGAATTATCGGGCTTTCACACTTTTTGTGGAGAGCGCCTGCAGAGGTCCACACTATCTCTGTACAAAATATGTGGAGGCACCGTGAACCAAATAAAAATATGGATTCTCCCGAAATAAACCAAATTTTTTCACTAAAATTGTTTCTAACCTTTCAATTTGTCCATTGCAGAATATCTACAATGCTTGAGTGGAGAGAACACGAACATGAAGAGGTTGATGAGGCATCAATGATTCATCTGCCCATATTGCGTATGTTAATCAACTGCAAACTATATAAATTTTGGGCCATTCAGGGCATAAGGGCCCAGGTAGATCTACTCACATGGTTAGTGAACAAATGGGATGTTCAGGAATAGTGTTTCATCATTGGAGATAACCGGCTCGAAATTGAGCTGGAAGACATATACTTCCTCACCGGTTTATCAAAGAGAGGTGAACCAATTTCCTTGTTTGGAGCTAGGGTAGGTGGCCAATCTGTTACTAGCCATCAACAAGAGTTTTGCAATGAGGAGGTTGATCCCAAAGATAAACTCATTGACATAAAAACCATTATCTTTCCTGAACTCAAAGTGGTTGCATTCACCGTAACCAGATTGTGTGGGAGCGCAGTTACACACGTAGCTACCAGGTCTCAAATGCACATAGCTGTCAATTTTTAAGGAGGCACCATCTTCAATTGGTGTGAGGCAGTATTGGCTAATGTAAAAGGCCAATTGACTAGAGAAAAGAACTCAAAGTTAAAAAAACTTTGGGTATGGAGCTATTGTAGTCACTTTTTCTCTGGAGAGAATTCCCTCTCTTACCCCCCAGCTCATTTCTGTTGATGCTGGTATGATCAGAGAGCCTCGGATTGTCCAATAGGTAGCATTGATGGCCCGTCATAGTGAGGGTTGTGAAATTGTCCGATTCACTCCAGCTTATTTTCATTGGTTACAAAACCAGATCTTCGCTATCGAAGATTTTCCATATGCCGGGATAGATTTCCGTGGCGATTGTGATATGTCCCTTCCTCCGGGAGCATAGTGGGATGAGTCAGGTATAAATCATTTTTACATGCTTTAATCCTAATTTTTATTTTGTTTTTAAATCGTCCAATACTGATGACCAAAATTTTAAAATGCAGATGTTGGTCCACAAAGGCCAGCCACTCTCCGTCGCTTTGACAGGAAGCGAACAGAGCACGTTACACCACCACAAGATCAGGCAGTGGAGATTCTCACTGACCTAGAGCACAACCTAGAACGGTTGACCATAGACATCCTGGAGACTTCGATAGATGATATCCCTTTTCGTCTACAGAGACATGTCATTGGAGTTCTTGGTCAGTTTAGGAGATTCCTGAATAGAGTGGCGCGAGCTGTAGTGTACTATCATGATCATCACCACAGATAGTGGATGATTATGTAGACCATTGTATTTTTATTTTTTGTATCAGTATTTTCCGATCATAAGGTGTTTTAAACCTATTATCGAGGAAGATGTAATATTTTTTGAAAACACTACTCTTATTCTATGATATTACTACTATTTCCGACTATCTGTCCAACATGTTATCGAATGTTGATTTGATTTACTATTTTAATGTTGCAAATGTCTATTTATAACACTACTAGCTAATGCATCAGCCAATGTGTTTAAATTTATTTCAATGTGTTGATATTCAATATAATCAAACTCTTGTTCCAAGAGATGAACCTTCAAAAATAATCTCAATAACACTGGATTTTTAACTGCGTATACTCGATTTAAATGTAATACAATGAGTTCAGAATCTAACCTAACGATCAAACTTCAAATTCCAAATGAAATGGATTCAGACAATAACTCAATCACTGCGCTATATTCTACAATATTATTCGTTGTTTGACCGAGGCTTACCCCATGCATAGATACTAACTCATCAGTGGGTGAATAAATAACCCAAGTTGTGGAAGAAATGTTCTGTGTACTACAAAAAGCACCATCAACAAAACCAATGTACGTTTGAAGGGATGTAGACATCTGCAATATTAAGAGTAATCTAGATAAGCAGGGATAGTAGTAAAAACAAAATTATACTAGGCACACTCTTCTAATCTAAGGCACACTAGCTACGAAAAGAACTAATATACAAGTAAGATCTCCACACAAGATTCAAGCATAATATCTCTTTAGATAAAGCCCATTTCTGGGTTTGTCTAAAGAGACCCCGTCATAATTAATCAATTTATAAGCCCCTTTTGCAAGCACTCACTTGACAATATAACTACCATGCCACATGGGTTCGAATTTCCCAACTCCTATTTTATCGTTAGCTTGATCATATACTAAGACTAGGTCACCTTCTGAAAAAACACGAGGTGTAACACTTCTATCATACTGATCTTTCATCCGTTTTTTATGAGCTTTGGTAGCTAATGCAGTGGCGCGCCGAGTCTCATCTAATTGAGCTAAGTACAAAAAGCATTTTTCCTCTTCAGAGGTAGCTAGTAGTAACTCTATGGCTAATTGGAGTGACGATATCTCGCATTCAATCGGTAACAAAACTTCTAAACCATAAACCAATTGAAAAGGAGTGAAACCTGTTGCAGTTTTTGTTGATGTTCGATATGCCCAAAGTGTTGAAAAAAGCATGGTATGCCAATTCGATTTATGAATTCCAATAATCCATTTGATCATGGTGGTTAAAAATTTATTAACGGCTTCAACCTGACCATTAGCCTGCGGGTAATATGGAGTAGAACTATCATGGCGCAGGCCAAGTTGATCAGTCAATTCGGTCATCATTATGTTTCGAAAATGACTCCCATGGTCAGTAATAATGGCTTGGGGTACACTGAAACGAGCAATCACATGATTGAATATGAATGTAGCTACAGTTTTTCCATCCGCTGCAAATGTATGCATCGCCTCGGCCAATTTGGTAAAATAATCTACTATGAGAATAATATACCCATGCCCCCCGACCGAGTGAGGGTTACATGTAATGATGTCAATGCCTCATTTTTCAAAAGTACCGACAACAATTATGGGGTGAAGAGGAGCGGGTGGTGCAAGCATCTTTTGATAAAAAAATATGACAGTTATGGAATTTTCGGACCGCGAAAATATAGTCTTTAAATAATGACAACCAAAAATAACCAGCGCACAATATCTTTTAGGCTGTGGCATACCCAGACATATGACCGCCACATGCTCCAGAGTGGCAGTCATTTAAAACTCTTCCAGCCTCTCCATGAGTAAGACATCGTCGAAAAAAAAAGTCCGCACCTCGATGGTAAAGAGTGTCGCCAACAATATTGTATTGCTGGGATTGGAAACAGATTTTTCATCTATGTGAACATGAGAGTTCAAGCCGAAAAGTTTGGGTTTGGAGATAAATGATGATATCTCTATACCATGGATCAATGGTACTGATAAGAAACAAAGATTCATCTGGGATCGGATGTTCTACCACAGTTTCTGTCTCAGTATTTGGGAAGTCACACATAAGTTCTGCGAACACCAGTGATTTCTTTGACTTAGAATTTTCAAATTCTAAATCAAACTCTTGTAGGATGACAATCCATTTAGATTATTCCCCCCCTAGTAGTTGTTTGGTCAAAATATACATCATAGGGTTACAATCAAAGATCATTGTTGTTTTTCATAACAGTATGTAATGACGAAATATTTGGACAACTTTAACGGCCGCCAAGGCCAATTTCTCCACATGTGAGTATTTGATTTCAGTCGGATTCAAATTTCAACTGAGATAGTAAATCACATGTTCGTTTTGAAATTCATCTTCCTGAACTAATACCATTCCGATCGTGGAATGAGAGGTTGCTAGGTATAAAAAGTAATCCTGGTTGTAATTGGGTGGATGCAATAACGGTGCATGGGTCAACACGTGTTTTAGAGCATCAAAAGATCGATCAGCAATCTTGTCCCAAATGAAAAGAATATTCTGTTTCAACAACCTAGTAAAACCTTTGGTTAACTCAACATAGTTAGGGATGAATCTACGCAGAAAGTTCGCTTTCCCTTGCAAACTTTGGAGTTGGCAGAGTGTAGAAGGAGGAGGTAAACTGATTATGGCCTCAACCTTCGATGGGTCGACACAAATGCCTATCTTTGAAACAACAAATCCCAACAATCGTCCAGATTTTACACATAAAACACATTTGTGAGGATTCAAACGAATCTTATAATGCCTACATCTCATAAATATTGCTTGTAAATGAGTAGGATGATCTTCCCTATGCAATGAGTGAGCAGGTAAATCATCGAGATAAGGTTGCACAATGTGTTTAATGTCATGAAATGCATAAGACATTGCCCTTTGAAAAGTCGTGCCAGCATTCTTTAGTCCAAAAGGTAATTTGCAGTAAGCGAAAGTTCCCCAAGGACAAATGAATGTTGTTTTTGGTTGATCAACAGGGAGTATGTTGATTTGATTATATCCGGAAAATCCATCCGTAAATGAAAACATTTCGCTTCTGGCACAATCGTTAATGATTTGATCGATATAGGGGGTTGGATAATTGTCTTTTGGAGAAGCTTTGTTTATATCTCTATAATCGATATATACTCTGATTATTCCTTGTTTTTTATTAATAGGAACAATATTAGATACCTAATCTGTTAGAGGGATTGGATAAATAAAACCTGCTCGAAGTAATTTTTCAACTTCAACTTTAATTGCAGCAACTTTTCATGGATATATCTGACATAATATTTGTCTGATAGGTTTAGCATCCGAGTGTGTTTTAATTTCATGAACGACAATCAATGGATCAATTCCTGGCATTTCTTCATATGACCAGGAAAAAATGTCACGAAATTCTTGAAATAGGGGTTTATATGTATTGATTTGATCTTTTGTACAAGAAGCGCCTATATGAATGTTTTCAACAACTCCTGGTTTTACTGATATGTCAATGGAAACTGTCGTAGAAATATTTTCTAAATTAATTTCAGAATCTGAATTTGTGATCAATATAGGACTTTGTTGTTCTTTGACATAGTCAGTGGTAAAAATTGATGAAAAATATTTTTCAAATCGATCAAGGTCAGGTAAAAATGAGGATCTATGATGTAGATCTCCCCATGGTAATTCATCCGTAGACAAAAATTCACGAATATGTTCATCAGTATTGAATACTTGTTGAAAAGGATCAGGAATTGATGTTAAGGCTAAGCTTGATGTCGAAAATGATTCTTTATTGATCACATTCACTGGACCAGATGCAGTTTAAGGGGTATTATAAAATGACTGTACCTCTTGATATGCTATCTCAAAAGGACTCAAAGGTATCTCGCCATCGAAATAATCTAGTTATGATTCTGAAGGCACTATCCAAGGGTCATAAAATGGAATAGTGCTTGATGTAATCATATTGATATTAGAAATAGTATGCGGTATGTTGGGTGCAGGCATAGAAAAATTCCCCATTAAAGCAGAGTCTTTAATTAAACCTACTCCAACATCTTCGTAAGGGATAGTCGATTTTCCAATATGTTGGATACTATCAGTAGAAGCTGGGTCAGATGAATAATATGAAAGCTGGTCAATTTTAATGATATTTCCTTTGTGAGGAAACATGATTAACAAAAAGACCGATGATGCGACAACAGTCATAGCATAAGACCAACTTCAACCTAGAAGAAGGTTGTAACCTAGAGGGGCATCAACTATTTCCACATCTAGATTAACAATTTTTCCTTCGACCTCTATAGGTAGATCCTGTAAAATTCCATACGGATGGAATCCTCTTCCATCAAAAGCTTTGAGGATGGTCGGAGATTGGTTAAGTGTCAAAGAACCAAGTGATTTCCAACAGTTCAACGACATGAAACACGTAGATGCCCCTTCATCAATCACAGTATGAAAGCAACGTCTGTTTTCGACTAACACTGGAATCTGGAAATCCATTTGATGGGGAAGGCGAGGTGTAAAATTTTATAAATCGAAGACCATAAGGTTCGAATCCTGAAGATATACGACTCCTAAAACTGACAATAGTAATTTCCTTTTTGTTGGCCATGATTGCAGCACTTCCAAGGCCGACATTGCTGAAGGGGAAATTTCCAAGTCTTCAACAATGTTGTAGTTCTGAGCAGCTCTCGCATGTGGATTGAAAGCTGATTTCCGAAGCACACCTTTAGCAGGTAGTTTGATTACTAAGTCAGGATTTAGTTTCTTGATATGGAGCAGATCAAAAGCCGAGAGAGAGGTAGTTGGTGTTGAGTTATAATTTTCTACTTCTTTACCAGTAACGGGATTTTTACTACCATAGTCTTGCGATTGCGTCGCAACCATTACTTGTGACATCATCAAAATATCTGTTGATGTATTGGAAGAAGATCAAATCATTTTTCTATCTTGAACAGGAAAAGGATCCTTCAAGACAACATGTGTTGGTGAACCCTTAACGAATTTAGATACCTCAGACCTATGCGGGCACTCTTTAGTAAAGTGATCCTCATCACAAATAAGACAAGGATAACAAGGTTTTTGTTTATCGTCAGTCGGTTTAGTTTTATCATTTTTATCCTTCAGAGATGATTTCTTGTTCTTATTCTTACCTTTCTTCTTACCACCAGTTTTAGGTTTGGCTGTACATAATTCTACAACATGGATATCGACAGAAGTTTCAAGGGAAGAATCTCCTTTTGGTGAATCAGCCAAAGTTATAATGGCAGAAGTAACCTTGGAAGATTTTTTCTTACTCTTATTAGTACTAACAGAACAAATTACACCATCAATAGCATGAGACCCTGAAGGAGTTGTAGTTAACTGACCAGGTCATGGTAAATCGGGGATTTTCTCGTACAGAGTACCTGACTATGTATATACAAGGTCAAGATACTGAGCTTGAGCAATGACTTGCTCTTCTGTAACAACGCCTCCTTTGGCCACATCTTCAGTAATTTTGGGCAGTAATGACTTGATAAACCATTCAGCCAAAATTTGATCTGGAATAAAGACTTACACTAAACATCTTCAATGTATCCATTCATGGATGTGATCGGATATGTACATAGACGTAGATTGTTTTAATGAAGTCAATAATTCCGTGTCGTTGTCGTATCTGACTTAAAACTGAAAATGGGTTAAAAAAGTAGTTGCTAATGCATTGAAATTATTAAATGAGCCTCATGGTAGTTCAATGTACCATTTGGCAGCTAGACCTATAAGAGTTCTTTGAAAAAGACATAACCGAATCGAATCATCGATTAGTGAATTGGATGCACACCAGAGGTGGTAAGTCATAACGTGATTAGATGGATCCTCTCCTGACTTACCTTCAAACTTTGGAATTTCACTAGGCAACTTATGGGGCATCGGTGGCCAATATGGAAGATAAAAAATGGGATCATTCGTAAGGCGCGATAGATCCGATAAATCCAAAGTTGCTATGAACGAAAACCAATGATTAGGATCCTGATAACCTTGTGTGATCAATCCATATCCAGGAGGAGGATATCCAGGATAGGTTGGAATTCCCTGTGCATTGGGAATTGGAATGCCTCCTGGATAACCAGGATTAACCGGACCATACTGGGGTTGTTGAGGTGTTTGATAAGTGTACCCAGGATACAGTTGAGACTGATATGCTAGATTTTGTAGCACAGGTCCAAATTGATACTGCCCTTGGTACGGTTGATAAGTAAATTGAGGTTTACTTGTTATAATGATACTCGTACCAGGTTGTCCTGTAGGTATCTGAACAATAGTCTGAATTGTAGGTCCATGCTGTGGTATAGAGACTTGAGGAATTTGTATTGATACTTGAGGGGCAGTAGAAATAGGAGTTGCAGATACTCCAGGAATAGGTGTGATAGCTTGAACAGAATTTGCAACAGCAGATTGAGTCAGAGTTTTAGGGGTATTCGGACTAGGCTGCTGGACAGGTTGCTGGGTTGGACCATAACCTATGGGTTGTCTAGGTTGATAATAAGGTAACTGCACATTAGGTTGCAAATTCTGTTAAACTTGGGATGAATCCCACATCGTATTTACTCTGGGATATTGACCCATTGAAGGTTGTGCATATGAAGGACCATAACCAGGTTGAGCATAGGGTAGATAATTAACTGGATAACCTCCACCTCCTTGTAACAATTGTTGTTCAGGACAGAACTGTTGTCCTACAGGAGGTTGGAAACCCTGAGTTGGGTACTGACCCTGAGGTTGATACCGACCTTGAGGTATGTACTGACCTTGAGGTATATATTGACCCTGGGGTTGATATTGACCCTGAGGTATGTATTGTCCTTGAGGTATGTACTATCCTTGAGGTTGAGATTGACCCTGAGGTATGTACTTTCCTTGAGGTATGTACTGTATTTGAGGTTGAGATTGACCCTGAGGCATGTACTATCCTTGAGGTTGACCTCCAGGCGGTAAATTACTACCTTGAGGTTTCCCCCCAGGCAGTAATTGACTACCTTGAGGTTGAGGGTTCGAAATATTTCCAGACATCATAAAAATCTATTCTGCATTCAATGTTTCAATGTTTGTTTCATGTGGACCAAATGACGATGATCATTTGTTGGGTTAAGGAGCTACCCTTGAGAAAGTACCAGAGAGTGACTGGTATCCCATAGGAACATACGAAACACCATAAAAATATGTTTTTGGAGATTCATAAAACATGGATGACTCACTCGACATGATTAACGGAGGTCTATAACCTCTTGTTGTAGGGTAAAAAGGAATTCGGGGTGGTGAATAATTAAGACCTAAGTTTTGTAAAAAATATATCAATGATGAATACCAAGCGCCAGTTCTAAAAGGACTATAAAATATTGATTCACGCTCTCTAAGATTTAAATTTTCTTGGTTTTCAGGAAGAATTACTTCTTCGTCTGGGCCAATAATCTCTTCAATACTTATGAGACCAGAAGGAAGATTTTCAGTAATGCGATGTCTTACTTCGGGTGAATCAGGATGACTAGAAGTTGGAGTAACAAACCCTGAAGATGGTTTAGACGTAGCAGGTTCAGTTTCTGGCTCTTTAGCTAACTCACTTGCTGCGGAAGCAACTTCAGTTAATTCAGAAATTGAAATTTGCTGTGGAGTATGTTCTGCTACTTGCGATTGATTTACTTCAAAATCAAGATGAATTATTGTGGATGATTCTCCTTGTTCTGTTGATCCAGTTCTACTGATAGTACATGGTATTAGAGCTTTAAGTCTTTCTAGTTGTCTTGGTGTATACTCAGGGGGTTTCCCCTGAGTCCTACGTGATTGTCTTGGTAATTCAACCACGATTAAAAATTGTTAACACATGCAATCAAGAAAATTTCAATCAAAAAATCCTAAGGTCACTAAAGAAATAATCAAATGATCACACGCCTATAAAATATAAGAGATAAAACCACACAAAAAAAGTAGATTCCCTCACTAAAAACTATAGTTGGTGATGAAATCCAACATCGTTGTATTTTAATGCAGAAATAGCGGTTGGAATAGTTACCCTGACAACCTGCTTAATGAAACACACCGGTGCAAATTTCTCCACTTAAACCATCTCGAGTGAAGATAACCCTCCGGAGAGTCCAAGTGAGTCTAGTCGACATCTGCTCTAGGTACAGTGGGACCTTCCCTCCACTGTCACCTTAGGAAAGAATCCTAGAGTTTATAGCCACTAAGGTTACCAACAGGAACACATATGATTAGGGGAACAGTTTACAATCTGATATACACGCAAGGGCAGAGTATCAAAGCTCAATCCCGTTGAAGGCTCCTTGACATAATCCAAGGTTTACCGACAAGTGACCCAAGGCTCCTCGACAATGGTCTATCTGAGGTTTACCGTTGTTAATACATGCAGATCTTCTATCGTTCCCAATGAGATAGGTATGATTACCTCACTGGTTCGGATATGATCTCATGCTTAACTCCTTTAGGAGGAGTTTCCCAGAGCATACATGCTATGATTGGAATTTTCCTACTGCAAGATTGACTACTTGTTTGTTTTAACTGTCTTGGAGAGTTAATTACAACCTACTCAAAGACACTAGCCTAAGCTATGTTGGTGGAAAAGAGCCCTAGAAAATATAAAATCGCTAGATTTATTTTGATTAAGCGTTACTTTTAGTTGGTTGTTTCTTAGGATAATAGGCATGAAAGTGAAACTTCGATGATATATAATGACCCGACTCAAAAATACACTAAAATGCATCTAGATGAGAAACAATTCATTCCATTTCAATTAAACCTATCTAAAAGAAAGAGTTTAGAGATTCAAATGCTTTAAAAAAAAAACAATCCTTTCTTTTTCAACAAGAATACTTGAAAAGAAAACTATTTCATGAGAACTCAATTTCGTAGAAAAATGATCAATTTTCTCAAAAAGAAATCCCTTTTAACATTCAATTCCTAAACTACAATGAAACATTCTCCAAAAGAAAACTATAATTACTAGAGATATACAATTCAAAACTAAAAAACTAATTTTGAACTCTAAAGGTTTATAAAATTTGAAACTAAAAACTCTAAAAGTTTTGAGGATGTTTTGCTCAGTTTGTAATCTAACTAAGAAATTCATTGCTTATCCCAGCAAAAAATCAAAATCATCCAATAATGGTTTTAAAGTGAAATTCAAAACTTATTAAACGAAAAGTTTTTCTAGATTTGCAAATGAAAAATGGAATATGATTTTCATAAAAGCAAGTTCTGCTATAAAGTCTAAGGCTCAACAAGAAAACAATGACATACCAATGATCTAAGGTATACAAAGGTTTCTAATTTTATAGCAGCAAAAAGACTAAGCAAAACTCACTTATAAAATGCAAATCGACAAAAAATCACTACAAATTAGAAATGCTGAAAGAAACTTTTTACACAAGGCTTTGATAGTCAAGACAAGTCTGGGAAAATACAGAGAATCATGTAAGCTGGTTCCAGAAAAGAGAATCTTAATTTTTTCAAAACATTTCTCAGGTCCGCAGGTTTCAGTATAAAAAGGTGCGGTACCGCACTATTTACATAGAGAAACTGTGGAGGTTACCGCACTGTTTTCAAAGAAAAAGTGTGGAGACCAGAAAACATAAAGAATTCTAAAAAATTCTAAAGTAATTTTAAGGGATTCTACAGAAATAATTGCCCAACCCAGTGTAGACTAATCAAAATCAGAAAAATACTTTCATAAGTCAAACTCAAAGATAAAAGAAAACTAAGTTGAAGAAATTTTTCCCTAGCAGAGTCACCATTTTGTTAGACGGATAATTCTTTCTTGTGGACAAGAAAGATCTCGCTAGTATCCTAAGGTTATCTAGAAACAAACGGAAAAATGTAAACTACTTCCTCTAGATTATGTATGATTTAAAATTGTCTATGATGAAGGAAAAGGACCTACCTGTGGTCCAATGCTCGTTGTTGTCTTCTTTCCTGTCGCTCCAAAGAAGTCACCTCTTAAGACCTGCAATCAAAGACATGAAAGAGAGTCAAAAGCACCTGCAAAATATACTAATTCATAAATCATAAATCTATCTTAATGATCAAGGAATTTAATAAATAAGTCATTCAAGTAAATACATAAACAACTTAGTGAGAAAATAGAATCCATTTGTATTATTATTTCATAAAAGAAGAAACCTTACAACCATGTTCGCCTTGACGATATACAGGTCCTTCCGGGGTCCGGAACAAGCGTTTTCCTTTAGTCTGACAAGCCCTTCCACTCTCTAGCATAAATATGAGTATGTGATCGTTCTCATATAGATGATGATAAGTTAAGAGAGTTTCAAGTTCTTCAACAATTCTCCTCAAAATACCAAGTTCTAAGTACCCTTGAGACTAAACCATGACTTCAATTTATAGCAGAAGGGAAGTGGTCACAACTCCAAAATGGAAGGGATAAAGTCCTCTCATAAAGGGATTAAGCTCCAAATACCAAGGAATAGGCTCCTTTAATGAAGGGATGAATGTTCATGAATGGAGGGAGTGAAGCTTCGAACAGATAACGCCTTCTAGAAGCTTCTAGCTGGGAGAATATTCGACCAGTTGGGCTTCTATAACTTACTTTTGCTTTCAATTTACCTTTTATATGGGTCCACAATTTTAATGAACATAACGTGCGGTAGGCTCCGCAGTTTATAGAGAAAAAAGGTGCGGTGTTGCAGGTAAGGGCTAGGAAAAGTGTGGTATCAATGTTTTTATGATTTTTATGAGCTTTTTTCCAAATCTAAGACTTGGTTTAGGAACTTTGGGGTTGTAGACCTCTAAGGGAGCATTATATAGGTAGTGATGAACCCATATAGACAGTAAAATGTCACGATGACAAAATAATGTAGGACAACGTCTTCCCTTGCCATGTAAATGTCGCGATTAGATTTATTATGGGGGTTCCCTCCAGGAGGATTGGGTTGGGATGGTTGTTGTTGTTGAGTATTAAAAAATCCTTAATGGGGGAAGGGATCATGCATTATTGTAGTTTGTTGGTTTTTCCCTCCTATCCCCTAGTATCCTGAATACTTTTCAACTCAAAGAGTTGAGGACAATGATGGGTACAATGACCATATTCCCCACAAATAACACAAGAATGTTTTTTCCTTAGACCTATGTTCTTGCTTTTCCTTTGTGTGTTGTTGTTGGTTTGTTCCTGGTTTGATTCTGATGGGTGTTCCCCCAAGAAATGTTTGTGGGGGGTGTTGTTGGTTGTTTCCCCCCTAGACAGACTCTCCATTTGGTTTTCTCTTTGGTTTCTTCTTAGCAGCATTAGGTGGATTTCTTGTATTCATCTAGTCAAATGACGGTTGTTGGTTAACACAGGAGGGTTGCACTAGATTCAACCCTACCTTATTCTTAGCTGGTGGGTTATTCTATTGTTGTGCGGGTAAAGGAGAATATTGATTTCCTTAACCCTAATTGGCATATGGATTCTGGGAAGAGGACATTGCGTCCACATTCCTAGAGGGGTATTGGGTTCCCTACAGGGGAAGATGTGTTCCTTGATGCAAGGGTTGATATTGGTTAACCCTATTAACCATATTGTGCATCGGTATGGGTTGACCGGAATAATATCCTAGCGGTGCAATTTGCATAGCGTAAAATATTGGGCCACTGAACAAGTATCCAGGATACTGGTAGGTGTTGCTAGGCTGGTTTTGGGATATGGACCCTATAAATCTATCTGTAGCATTGGATGCGCTTGGTGTCTCTTGCTTAAAGTTTGTCAGCAGGGAGTATCTTGAAGGATATGATAGATGTATAAAAATTGAGTGTAGATAAGCTTTAATTGATGAGATTTACTGATGGCCTCTTGCTCATTTTGTGGGTTTGAAATTGCCACATCTTTAGACATTTATGATGTAATAGATCTCAGAAAAAATATCGAGGATAAGTCTTGCTTCCATATTAGCTTTACACAATCTTCGACGCTTTCACAATTCATGGACATGGTATGATATGTGTATAAAAGGTGTTTGTTTAAAATAAGTAAGGAGTTCCAGGCCCGACTCATGTTGGATCAAGAGCTGGAAAAATGTGAGAAAAGCAGTGGCTATAGAACCAAAGTTTTCGTGTGTCCCATAGGGTTTACTGATGTACCACTTTTTCGCGTCCCCCGTAAGGGTGCGTTGAAACAAAAGTAGATGAATAATATCTTATGTGATGTTATTAGAGTAACACCACAAATTAAAGGTCATGAAATGGTTTCCAGGATCTTCTCCTTGTTTACATTCTAATTTTGGAACATCCGAAGGTAATTTAGTAGGCATGGGTGGAAAATTGGGGCCATGTTTAATAGGGTCATCAATTAATTGGCTTAAATTGGGTGGATTTAAGGAAGCTAACAATGGGACCTAAAAGTTGTTCGCCATCGAGAAACGATTTTGAAAAACTATATGTAAATGGGTCCCCTGTGGGGAAGTGTGATGAGAACTACCTTGATGGGTGCTTAGTGGAATTTCTGGAGGAGTGGTATGTGGGATCCCCAAAGGGGTAGCATCTGGGCACCCTTGTAGGGTCATGAAAGGTGTGCTTTGATGGGGAGGGGTCCCGAGAAAAATTGCACTGATAAAGGAAGATCCTATAATGGTGGTTGTGTGACATACTCTACACCTAAATGGCAGGAGGCTTGGCACACCTCCCGATAATGGGGTGTAATATCCCAAAATGGGAACAACTACACTATTGGGAATATTTTAAGATATTACCAATGTGGAGCTTCAGAAAATCATGAGAATAAAAATGTATATCAATTCATAAGATGTAAAAGAAACATGTAACCAGAAAATGAATGATCAGCAACAGAGATTTTCTTTACTATCCTCTCCCGACATGAGGAAATACAGCCTTCTGGACCATAAAAACATCATTTTTAGAAAATAATGCAATAACTATGGGAAATGGCACTTTTATCTCGTGGTTTATACATTATACAACTTCCATACCGAATTTGAGCCCAAAATAATCATTCTAGCTAAGTTAAACAGATCTCCTCAGCTAAAGACAACTCAAAAACACCCTATTCCCATGACTTTCAACTGTAGCATTTCTGAAGACTATGAGAGCGTAATTCCCATGAGGGTTTCTATAGAAAATGATGGAATAATACTGATCAGAATTTTATATTAATCAGATAGCAAAGAAATGGAGGTTTAACCTCTTATACAGCAGAAACAAGACACCCAGCAAAGGTTTCCGGCAATATACATGTACAAAAAGCAGGACTGCAGAAAATAACACAGTATACTGTAAATCTGCATTAAGAATGGCTGAATATGACATATAAAATCTGAATAATACATAAAATTGACAAGGCCCTTCTTATTAGATCTCTTGGAGGGAAATAAGCACCTCCTCCTCAAAGACTAGCACAAAATAGCAGGGTTTAACCCTGCAACTACTGCAACTGCAGAGAGGACGCAGTTTCTGAAGGGAACTATGCTATAGCTGAATATGGATGAATGGCCCCAATATGAATGCTGAATTGAGGCTCAAATCCTTCCCTCTTGATCCCTTAAGCAAGCTGATCCAAAGAGAGGATGGAATTCCCGCACGAGAATTCTTTGCACTAAGCAGTGCAGCAACTCCGGGTAAATAGATGAAGCATGCAAGTAGTCACAAGACCAAAATACCTGAATACATGAATAATTCCCTTTGATTATGTGCCTTCCTTTTTATCTTTGGTGAGCCTCCTCACCCCGGACCCCACACAATGTTGAGGTGACTTCCTAGTGAAGCTTCCTCTTTCAAAACTACGCTGCCCTAGCTAGTTTCCCTCCTCTTTCTAACAACGTTGTTGACTTGGTCAACTAGAACTAATTCACCTGCAATGCCTCTTTTCACACTAAGGTATCTTCAATCCGATTCTCATATGTGTGTCTAGGCTGATCCTTGTTCACATTGAGCTAGTTTACTTGAGTGTTTTTTCATCCTCATGAATGGATGTTGACTTAGTCAAACTTGACTATGTCTCCATCTAATTTTCCCTTGTTCACACTTGGAAGTGTAAAACCAGCTCCTAAGGTGATCTCCTTCCTTACTAAGGTGGAATTTATTCATATTTTATTATTCATGGGCCTCCTTTCCCATTTATTCCTCTCCTAGATGAAAGCATCAAAACCTAATATTCCAATTTTCTTGTTTGCAAATTTTGGAATATTACAGTCCTCCCCTCCCAAATTTTTCTTGTCCTCAAGCAACTGCAAGGATAGGAATGAAGAGAATCCTTTTCTCCCTTGTATCACCCTCATAAGATGAAGTCTCCCAAGGATCAAGGTGCATCATCAATATATCTCCAAGTTTCTCCTCCCAAGTGTGTAAGCCATCTAAATAGCTGACATTATGTGATAGTGAAACATCTATGGAAGCAACAATGGGTTGTTTGAAGGTACTCTTGAAGAATGAGGGCTGATATAAATTGGGATTCATCTTCCCCCTTTGAATCTCTTCCCCCCAAGCTATCAACCAAACAAAATGAATCACCCTCTAGGATGGCAACTCATGCAGGATCTCTTCCACCTTGAGCTCATGCAGAATAGGTGAGTTGAAAATATAAACATGGTAGAAAAGAGAGCCTACCCCACACTGTCTTCCTCTCCACTTAAGATGAGTGTAGAGGATTTTCTGTTCTTGGGCTGCAATTCTATTGCCCTCTAATGACAAGAAGGAAGCTAGACCTCCAAAGGTCCCTCTCCCAGCACTATGAATCAAGCTGGCCCAAACCATCTCATACATGATGGATGAGAAATCATCACCATAAAGCATCCCATCCATCTCATGGCCCTCATCATACATAAACATATACTTTGCTGTAGAGGCCATGTCCCTTCCCATGCTCCCCTTAGAACATGTATTGCAGAAAGTGTGGAGATCCTCCTCCCCATAGAACACATCCACTCCATGTGTTCCTTCTCCAATCATGCTCCTCATATAGATAAAAATGATATCGGCAAGTGGGATCATGATCAACATCATAATGAAAGAAATACTAAAGGTTTCATGTGGTGCTGGAAGGTACCAACAGTCTCCCAAGTCGTCACCGCGCATTTTTCCCCACTGCAGCTTCAGATAATAGCATGGCAAGTTGTTTCTTGACAGATGGCTAGTTGTGTAAGTCACCACATATACTAGCAAATAGTGGATGGCTGAATGTATCAACTGAGCATACAAGGAGTAAACAAACACTTGCCCCAGATAATATAGTAGATGGCTGTCTCCATCATAATAGCTAGCCAAAAATGGTCCATGGAGCCTAACGAGAAACTTTCCCCTTTGAAGAGCAATGCACTGCAAAGAAATGGTAAGAGCATGCAAATATTGTGTGGTACAATCAATAAACAAAAAAATAGAATTCTTACCATGTAATGGAAACAAGATGGTGACAAGATCCATAGATGAATCCTCCATAGTGGCATGACATACCCATATGAAGAGGAATTAACCACATGCTACATAAAAGTCCTCCTTCTCATGTCTAGAAATCCAAGTCAAAGAGAACACACCACAATAACCCATGAGTCCATCCACCACTCTACCACTCTCACCTCCTCTATGCCCACCAAGTGCATCAAGTATGAAGTGATCCTGGGAACACTCCATCAAAAATCTCATGCCCCAAAGTGACAACCCTATTGGCCTATACAAATAGGCTCCTTCCAACTCATAAATCCATTCTCTGACATGTCCAATGTCAAAGACTCCTCCCATGATGTTTCCATCTCTTCCCATTGCAACATCATGCAAAATGTGAGAGCAACTTTGCCCTTGCTCTCTCTCAATCCTCCAAATAAAAAAATGTCTTTTCTGCCCCGACATACCTCCATCATCTAACTCATGTGGGGAAAACATAATGATTATATCATCATAATGCATCCACACTCCTTGCTGCCTCATGATGCAAGTACCCTGCCAAACATTCTCCTCCCACACACCCTTGGAAAAAGGATATGTCTCATGATGGCCAAAATCTCTCAAGAGTAGCCAACACAGTTTTGCCTCTTGCTTCCCAGTATCATAGATTTGCAAGTAGCTCTCCAGCTTCTTTCTCTCTATCCACATCCACTTATCCACCGATGGATGCCCCCTATCATTCTCCATCTTGGTACTCCTCCAAAAGAGACTACCATCCTCCCATATCAGATTTTTCTCCTTGCATTTCATGGGATGCTGAAATGCAACTCCTTGGAGATCTCCTAGAAAATATCTCTCACCAATGATTATCTTTAACCCATAAGGATCCAAGTGGGCTGAAGGAAAAGCCTCCTTGCTGCTACTTCTTGACAGTGCTGTAACCCTCCTCCAAGGTGTTTTGGATATCTCATGTATCAACTCCCAGATGATCATTTGATTTTGTATGAATTTGTTTGGAGCAAAGTTCACTCCATCCTCCAAGAATTCACACTCCACCCTCAAGGATTGAGTGCAACTCAACAAGGGTCCAAGAGAATGATGGTTCCTTTTTTTCTTGAACCATTCAAGTTTGCACAACACAATGCAATATTGTTGCTCTACCTCAGCAACGATGTTTGATCATGGGCCATATGAAAACAAACTTCCAAAGTCTTCCATAAAATTTTCTGAAGTGTTAGGACATGGAAATTTATGCATACCTTTGTGAGCCTTTGGAATATCTTGTATGGCTGCAAGAGTCCCTCCCCTCAAAGTGTTGGCTGATCCAACTGCTGCTATGGATGGCTGCCCCCTCATGAATATGGCAGTGCTGGTAAAGGTCTCCTCAAATGGAGAAGAGAACTCCTCCTTCTCTAATCTTCCACTGCCAAATATTCTGATTATCTGATGAGTGAAATCAGCAAAAGAAAATACTCTTCCATGGCTGAACCACCAAGAGCTTTCCTTGCCCTCTAAGTGCAGCGCTGAGATTTCCATAGCCTCTTTTTCCACTACCGGATGCAATAGGAAAAATGCCTCCAGTTTCATCACCCAAGTCTTTACTGCAAACTTGAGTATCCCATAAAATGTAGACAACATGAATCTATTGCCTCTCATCATTGTTTTACTGCATGGTCTTCTCTCTTCTCTCAGTTGAATAAACTGAGGGAAATCTAGGGTCTCTTTGAAAGCCCTAGGTTGGCACTTGTACTCTGCCAAATACCCACTCAGGATTTCATGCTCTAAGTGGTATCCTTGCTTTCCATTTCCTCTATGAGAACAGGAAGTGCATGCATCTTCTTCTGCTTCTTGAAACCTTCTAGAGGTCTCACTGCAATTCTCTCCTCCTTGAAACCCTCTTGGAGTTTCAATGCATTTCTCTTCTTCTTTCTTCTTAGATCTAAAAATGGATGAGAGTAAGCTCATCCTCTCCATCATTTTTTTCTCCTCTCCTTCTTATCTTATGATTGGATCTGAAATCCACAGGTTGAGCCAAGATGGCAGCTTTGATACCACTGTAATATCCCAAAATGGGAACAACTACACTATTGGGAATATTTTAAGATATTACCAATGTGGAGCTTCAGAAAATCATGAGAATAAAAATGTATATCAGTTCATAAGATGTCCAAGAAACATTTAACCAACAAATGAATGATCAACATCAGAGATTTGCTTTACTATCCTCTCCCGGCATGAGGAAATGCAGCTTTCTGGACCATAAAAACATAATTTTCAATAAATAACGCAATAAATATGGGAAATGGCACTTGGATCCCATGTTTTATACATTATACAACTTCCATACCAAATTTGAGCCCAAAATAATCATTCTAGCTAAGTTAAACAAATCTCCTCAGCTAAAGACAACTCAAAAACACCCTATTCCCATGACTTTCAACTACAACATTTCTGAAGACTATGAGAGCGTAATTACCATGAGGGTTTCTACATAAAATGATGGAATAAGAATGATCATAATTTTATATTAATCATATAGCAAAGAAATGGAGGTTTAAACTCTTATACAACAGAAAAAAGACACCCGGCAAAGGTTTCCGACAATATACATGTACAAAATGCAGGACTGCAGAAAATAACGCAGTCTACTGCAACTCTGTATTAAGCATGGATGAATATGACATATAAAATCTGAATAATATAGAAAATGGCCAAGGCCCTTCTTATTAGATCTCTCGGAGGGAAATAAGCACCTCCTCCTCAATGACTAGCACAAAATAGTAGGGTTTAACACTGCAACTGCAGAGAGGACGCAATTTCTGAAGGGAACTACGCTGTATATGAATATGGATGAATGTCCCCAAGCCAAATTCTGAATTGAAGCTCAAATCCTTCCCTCTTGATCCCTTAAGCAAGCTGATCCAAAGAGAGGATGGAATTCCCGCACATGAATTCTTTGCACTAAGCAATGCAGCAACTCCGACTAAACAACTGAAGCATGCAAGTAGTCACAAGACCAAAATAGCTAAATACATGAATAATTCCCTTTGATGCTATGCATTCCTTTTTATCTTTGGTGAGCCTCCTCACCCCGGACCCCACAAAATGTTGAGGTGACTTCCTAGTGAAGCTTCCTCTTTCAAAACTGCGCTGCCCTAGCTAGTTTCCCTCCTCTTTGTAACAACAATGTTGACTTGGTCAACTGGAACTAATCCACCTGCAATGCCTCTTTTCAAACTAAGGGATCTTCAATCCGGTTCTCATATGTGTGTCTAGGCTGATCCTTGTTCACATTGAGCTAGTTTACTTGAGTGTTTCTTCCTCCTCAAAAATGGATGTTGACTTAGTCAAACTTGACTATGTCTAAATCTAATTTTCCCTTGTTCACACTTGGAAGTGTAAACCCAGCTCCTAAGGTGATCTCCTTCCTTACTAAGGTGGAATTTATTCATATTTATTATTCATGGGCCTCCTTTCCCATTAAGTCCTCTCCTAGGTGAAAGCATCAAAACCTAATATTCCAATTTGCTTGTTTGCAAATTTTGGAATATTACATGGGGGGAGGTTTAAAAAACATCTAGATAGATGGGGAGCCGTGGGTTCCCCTATGGTGTTGAGTAGCGCGTTTTTTAATTTGTGTGTATGAGGGAAGGAAATAAATATCAATGCAATAAAATCACATACATAAAACAAACTAAAGATAATCTATGGGATCAATAAAACAAATCAAAATTAAGATATGTGATCAATCAAACAAATAATGGTTTTCGTTTGTTGCATGGGATAAAAATTCTTATGCACACCTAATCATCCTTGCCACTCTCAAAGTAACTGGGCCTTGCGAAGATATATTCTGATGGGTACTCGGGAACCATCCCGAAAGAGTTGGCGACACTTTCCAACAGCCGAATAATCGACCAAGGTAGTGGATGAGGCTTTGGTGCTTCTCACGCTTCCACCTATAGGGAAAGGATGCCCTAGATTTTTGCCACTAAATTACCTTCATCCCACATGAGCATTAGAGTCCTTAGATTCTTGGTAGTCAGTTACCACTACTGAGCACTAGATGGGTCAGGTAGCTCCAAATAGTACCGCACGCATTAGACCTAACTCAAACCCCCTTTGAATCGGGTCTTTGATATGCTAGGGTATTCTTTTATGTGGGATGATTGAAGGATTTTAAGCACCCTAAAATGTAAAATTCTATGTTTCAGAGATGTAACATGACCATGGTGGCTTATGGGATGCCTACCCCCAATGGTCCTAACTTTAACTATAAATTCTTTTGTGGCCCTTGTGGGGAGAGTAAGTTGGTTCAAGTTATGGTTTCTTTTAGGAGTCTTAATTTTATTAGGGTGTGAGACGGTAAGAAAAAGTAATATAAATACAAAAATCTCTACAAAATGGATGTATTCTTATACAAGGCTTACAAATGCTTAATGTATGACAAAGTAAACATACAAAGTGTGATAAGATATGGATATACGATGATCCTTTAATATATCCCCCTAATTACACTAAGTTTTAATTGTTCCTTGCACGAAAAATAAATGATGTGCAGATAATGGGTCGCTTACTCTTTTTCATATTACACTATGTGGGTATAAAGGGAGATGAGAAATTCAAGTGTTTTAAGAAAGAATTCATATGCAAGCCCAGGTTCTCCTAAAAGACATAAGGGAAGAAAATATTACTTACTTTCTGTATTGACACTTGGCCCTAATCCCAAAAATAATGAAATCGAAAAAATGCTTTGTTTTAGTAATAATAATAGCAAATGATCGACCACTTACTCCTTTAATAATTAATTTATATGATTCGGAAAGACTTAGAAAAATAGTTTTAAAAACATATATGGAATTTTCCCGCTTACTTTTCTCCCTAATTAAGCTAAATGTGTATTGCAAATAAAAATAAAATATAATCCAATTGCTTCACTAGTAGTGGTTAGTAAAGAAACCAGACAATCTAAATAGGCTTTAAAAAAAATTCAGAGGTGAAGAAAATTCACTAAAGTCTTCCAATCACTTGACAAAAGAGAAATCACAAGTTTTTTTTTGCTTTGTGGAAACCACGCAGATTTAGCTATGCATAGACGCAAACGCGCGTATGTCTGAGAAAAATTTGCGCGGTCGAGAATAAACTGGGAATTACTGAGGTTCTCAGCTCAGAATTGGTCCAAAAGGTCCTGCAAAAAGTCTAGAGATATGTTGGGTGCCTTGCAAGATGGCTATGTAGAGAGAAGATCCTGCAAATACAACCGTTAGAATAAAGAAAAGAAACCAGTGGAGTACCCAATTACGTGGAAATGGAGTACCAAATAACACCTCCTTAGTAGTTGGTTGTTCCTTGCAAAAGAATAACATATAGGGTTGGTGATGTTAGTGGACAAACTTACATAAACAAAACATTGAAAACGGTGAAAATAATGCATCTACAAACATAAACTAAACAAAGAGATAAATACACAAATAATTCTTAATGAAGCAAATAAGTCAACAAAATAATGGAAAAAGGCTCCCTTTATTGACTATTGGTGGTAGAAGATGAATACAATAGATGAATACTAAACACTTAAAGAGAATTATTTGAGCTATGGTGCTCAAAAATCCTTAGCAAGGAGGTCCCTTTCCTCAATATCTTTTCAAGCTTCTCATATCTCTCAAAAGGAGTGGGAAGACTCTCTCAATGGTGGACTCTTCTTCTCTCACTAGGATGTTGGATTGCTTAGAAGCAATATGGCCAACATGCTAATGTTCTTACTTATTCTATTTCAACAATGAAATGTGGTGTTCTATGATAAAAATTTGGACAACATCACATTGTCTCATGTTTTGGTTCTCCCATAGCTTGTTTATATAAATTTTTTTGAATCCATCTTCCCTCTCTTGGTTCATGAATGACAGTGACTCAAGAGTAAGACAATATGATTCCATTGAGGGATGCATATCTTCAGGGAAGCTAAAATTTAGTTGTCCTTGCCTAACACATGTCAGGAAGTCATCCTCCAAGTGTGGGAAGTGGTCCCAAATTTTCCGAGTCACACTTTTCTTCGACCGCATGAATTTCGAAGAAAAAGTCACGCGGTCGTGATTTTTGCCTTCATATATGGTGCACGATCCAAATTATACATATGAAACCTTAGGAGAAATTATTTTTTTTGAACTTACATAATGTCTTCAGCTGGAAAATATTTATCTGTACATTCTATGACCTTAGGTGTCTTTTAGAGTGTATGATTTTTTGGTGTTAACACAATTTATGATAAGGTTTTGCATTATTGAATCTATCTAAACAATCAAGTTACCACTCAACAATGTTGTAATTGTGGAATATTAAAGAAAAATCATATCTCTAGACAAGGAAAACTTCTTATTTACCTCATTGTAAAGATGATATGATTTGGTGGTATCTCAATACCCAAAGAAGATGCATTTATGACTCCTTTCGTCAAGCTTTCTTCTCTGTTCCTTAAGAATTAAGGTATAATAGGTGGAACCAAATACCTTGAGATACCTTACCAAAAGAATGTGTCCATACCACATTTCATAAGGAGTCTCATTTCTGAGAGCATGAGATGTATATCTATTATTGACATATACTACAATAATTGCATCATCCTAAAACATTAAATTTACATTTTCAAAAACATCAGGGAGCAAACCGTATTCAAAATACTCAGATTCATTCTTTCGACTACAACATTTTGATAAGGATTGTATGGAAAAATAGTTTGATGTTGAATCCCATTTTGGTGAAAATAGTTTTCAAATTCATTATAAGTATATTATTTTCAATTATTAGTTTGAAGGGAGCCAATATGTGAATGTGCATCATTTTCAATCCATGCATGGAAATTTCTAAAAGTTTTAAAACCTTCCAATTTACTTTTCAACAAGTATTCCCAACTGATCCTATTGTAATGATCAATGAAATTCATCATATATTTATTTTCATTGAAAAATGAATAGGTATAGGTATACACAAATTATAATTTATTAGTGCAAGTTTTTTGTGTTCTGGAAGTAGAATCATGAAATAGTTGTTTGTTATGTTTTTCTATGATACAAGCATCACATTGCTTAGGTTTCTTTGGAATAGTTGGAAATATAAAAAAAAAATTATTTAAAAAAAAAACGAAGACTTTCATAATTAATATTCCTAAATATTTCATGCCATAGATGACTGGAAGGTATTGTACCTTAATTTCACTTAGAAAGGCATGCAAAGTTTTGTGCACAAGAAGATGTTCCTTGCAACTTCAACAATATTTCCTCGTCTACTCTAGTGATGACAACTATGTTTTCAAATGCTTTCCTTATCTCTAGTTTCCCATCAAACATGTGAATAGAGCGGCATTATTAGCGAATGTAAATGAGAGACAATAGGTTTCTTCATAGCTTTGCAAAGTAGAGTACATCATGAAAAACAAAATCAGGAAGTTCGAGCAGTTTAAGCCTGATAGTGCCAAATCTAGATGGCTTTAGACTTGACTTGTTTGCAAAGTACAATACACCATCCACATTGTCACTGAGGTCTTCAAAGGTGTATTTTCGAAAAGTCTTATGGTAGGTTACACCTATATCAAGGAGCCATACATCTCTGCAAGAAGAAAATGAAGTATGAAACATATCTTCAGTTACTCCAATATTGTAATAGGGAATAATATAATTTGTAGATTCATGTACTTTAACTTTAGGTGGTTATAGGGTTTTACTTTTATCTTATTTCCAGTTTTGACTATCTCTGATTTTCTCCTGGGGGTTTTTTCATGTCGTCACATCATGTCCATATTTGTTGCAATCAATGCAATGAAGATCATATATTTTACATTTATGGTGTTTACCCCCCCGCCTCTGAATTTCCTTCTTCCATTTCCTCTTCTAATACCACTTCTTTTAGGAGAATCATGTGGTTGATTCTTCTCTTTCTAAGTAAGGAATACTATTTTTTAATGTTTGAAACCAGGTTTATACTGAGAGGGGGGAGGGTGAATCAATATCAAGGCTTATTAATGAATTTTTACTAGTTTCAACCACTACACCATTGACATCATAAAATCATGAAATCAACGACATAAAGAAATGCAAAAGCACCATGAAAATCATACACATGTGACATAGATATTATAGGTGGAAACCCTTCCGGGAGAAAAACCACCAAACATTTGTCTTCTTTTTCTTAGATATAATATTTCATTACATCAATCATTGGCACCCACCAGTGTGCAAGCACCGATTTATGAGGCACCAACCTCAATATCATGTGAGAACCCACTTGATTGAAGCTATGACCTAATGGAAGTACTGAATCCCGTAACAACTTTCAAACACCATTCTGCTGGAGGCACTGACTGCCAAATGAGTTTGCAAGCACCCACTTGCATGTAAGCACTCACTTTCTAAGAATCACCAACTTCCTAATTATGTTTTTATACATTGATCCATTGGAGGCACCGACCCCCAAATTTTTCTCAGACACTCACTTGAAGGAAGAAACCACTCCCTAATTTTGCAAACCTCTACTTATTATAAGTAATAACCCCCTAAGCACCATGGACCTCAATTTACAAAATTTTCACATTGGATTCATTTTCATCATTAGCAAACATAAAACGAATTGTACCATAAACCATCTCTACATCAAACCTTCTTTATTTAGCAACACACACACACACACACACTATCAACAATATAAAAACTTTTCCATAAACAACTATGCTCTGGAAAATATAGAGCTTCTACAATTTGAACAATACTTGAGTACATCATTAGCAATATAATCACTACAACATAAACTATGAGTTCCAAACTATGATCGACAACAACTAATCCAAGGTAGAATGAAAACAACAACCCTATTATTTCATTACTAATTCAACATACTTTTACAAAAAATCTCTAATTTCTATAATAGCTTCGTTTCTACAAGACAAACCCTCTCACCAATGCTCAACAAAAAACTTTGATTCTGGTCATCCTAAAAAAAAATGCAAACACTTCAATAATGAACATTGACTCAACACATCAATGGATAGATTAATCATACTGGAAGCAAACATTAAAATTAACTCAAACCCTTAATCATCAACAACAACGTACTCAATCACAACAATATTCCACTGGGGAAAGTAACCACATAGGCAACCTCAGACATCTTGTAAGAAACAATCCATCCTGATTGGTCATCCTCAATATAAATGCAAACACTTCAATGATTAACATTGACTCAACACATCAATAGATGGATTGATGATTCTAGAAGCAAACATTAATGGACAATTAATTCAAACCCTTAGTCATACAACAACAATTTATGAAATCACAACAATCGTCCACTAGGGAAATTAATCACATAGGAAACCTGAGTCATCCTCTAAGAAAAAATCTATCCTAACTTTAATGTTGACAAAATACCAAATATTAAGCAAAAAATAACATTAGCTTTGCCACAAAATGATCAAAATTAATGTACAATGTTGGTTTGTACAAAATACAAGATCTGGAAACAAACTGAGACTTGCCCCTATAACAAATACACTTAACAACATTGTTCCCATCAAGTCATCATACAACATTACATTATCAGTTGTAGGAAAACTCAACAAATTTCTTCAAAACACAGTATTACAATGGTAATACATTTATTAGGACAACAACAATCTTTGAACTATTCAACCAATCTTCTCAATGTTTTTTTAACAACAAACATACAAGTAAATGTCATGCCATTATAATACTCAAATGCTACAAAATACTTCATTACTTGTTTCCTATCAACATGTATTCTAGGCTTTAGACTTCAACACATAAGAAAAAATCATGACAACATGTCATATCATCAACGAACTAAAAAATACTCTAACATGCCATCAGAAAATCAGGCCTTTAAGTGCAGTGATTAGTCCTTGTCATTTAGGAATCATCATATTCAAGCTTAGCAACATATCTGAACAATGGAGTGCTTAAAAATATATCAATAAAAATACCCTTGCAACATTAACTATAGAAAAATACATATCTCAACAAGATATATATCAGTAGATTGCAACAATTTCTGTATTATAACAATCCTAATTAATATTACAACATCAAGCTCACCTCAAAAACCAATAACTCTCTCACTCGATAACGAAATATAAATTCAAAGTATATCATCATCACAACAATTCTCATCAACCCAAATTCAAACCTCTGCATACTATTTAATTTCACTATATATTTGATGGATTCACTAAGTTTTCCATGTTAATACCCATCCAAATCTTGTTCAAATTTTTCTATTCACATTCCAAAAAACACATTTTTTTTTTTTAAACATGTCTCCCATTAATGATTGCTTCAAACCAAAACTAAACCCCCCACTATGTCATGTTGTATATCATCCATGAAATCATTCATTAAATCAACACATTATTTATATAAAATTACGTGCTTGAAGCAGTGTACAATAAAGAAACTAGCAATTGCACCAAATGTTGCAAAGGAAACGCCGTAAAGCCATAACATAACACTAATTTATGCTTCTTTGACAACGGTTGGAAGACAGAAAAATCTCAACAACAGGCAAGAACGATGCTACAATGAAATTTTATTGCAATACATGCTTCCTTAAGCCTTACAAATTATGATACCTATGTTCAAGTTAAAGACCTTGTCTGTTTATGCAATCAATTTTGCTAAAGTTACTACTTAATAACGATTGTGGCTGTGCTATACTTAAACCTAGGATGCCTGAAACATTTTTGGCCTCTTCAATGTCGCAATCCATTGAATCAAGCTCACAATCATGCTGGCTGGCCCTTTCCACATGTTGGACTAGCATTGGACACACCTCAAGTGAATGTTGGCTAGCCCTTTCGACATGTTGGACTAGAATTGGACACACCTCATGTGCAAGACATGTCCAATGCAAATTTGACTCACAAAAGGATGGTTGCCAATGTGTTGGATTCATGGGCTAGAAAAAACATGTTCATTTGAGAAATTAAAGGGCATTTCACCCCATTTTATACACAAATTTTCCCAAAAACCCTAACAGAAAGGAGAACAGAGAATGGTGAGCAAGATTTCTTGTGTTTGGTGCATACTACTGGTTTTTTGCATTTTATTATTTCTTGAACAACAATGTTCTTCAAAATTATCTTACGGAAAATACCATCCAATCATCTAAGTAAAACTATAAATACTGCCTACACAAAGTATATGTGACAACTAAATGTATAATAAACGTTTTTATTATTATGGAAACTCTATCAAATTTCATTCCACGTAAAAATCTTGAGATAACATATGAATTGTTTAACTCACTTCTACAAAATTGTTCAAATTTAAAAACAAAATGAAAAATTTATTAGATAACAATTAATATAATCCAACTAGAATTCCATACCTAATAATGAGCAATAATCCTCTATAGATATCTAAATAAAGTTGATAGTTGAATTTCTTCATGTATAATTCACTACCCTAGATACTTTAAATGATAAATTTCCTTTAACAACTTTTATTTTTTATGTTGAAATATCTCTATCTTTATAAAATATTTTGGGTTGTACAACCCATCAAATCCCTATATCAAAATCACTTTATTTTTATAAATATAAACTTTATTTTATCTTATAAATATTTTTGTACACCCAAATAAATCATTATTTCATTCTTGCCATGCATCTTAATTTACACCATTTTTTGTTTATAAATTTCTTACAGAATAAACATAAATTTTTTTCATATAATAAAAACAAATCAAGATTATTAATAAACTCTAAACTCTTCAAATAAATTATATATACACATATCTACCAAAATTTCTTTAACCAATAAAATAAGTTTTTACTTACCTTTTGAATATATTAGCTCCCTGCCTTGTCTTTAATTTTTAGTTTGCTCTAATTAAGAACACACTCAACAGTTTAGCAGCAAACGAATCCTTGCTCATGATCTCTCTTCAATTTCATTGTAATATCATTAATAATGTATGTGTAAACCGGTAATTCTCACAAGTCCTTATTCATAAATTTAAAAAATATTTCAACGCCGATCATTTTAAATATTTAAATTTACTTAAATGATTATGCTTCTCAGAACATATAATTTATAAACCATCAAATCAATAACAATTTTAATTTTTCACACAATAACCAATAAATAATAAATACCCAATCTAATTATTGCCATGATGTTCGATAACATTCTCATATATTTTGAAACTATTTAAGATAAACACGACAGACAGACAGACCGCTGGCTGATCTGGCGGCTAGCGAGGAGTCCAAATCCGCCAAGCCCAAATGATCAACCATCTTCTCGTCCGACAATTTCTCACAGCGGAGCGCTGGCCCGTACCTTATGTTAACCGCAACACGCAACACTTCATGTGAATCAAAGAAATTAGCCCAAAGCAAGTCATGAATGTGAATAAGAAGTGTGCATCAAATTGATTATCGAAAATAAAATATGAGTGCATTCTTACCAACAACATACCATCATTAAAAACATGTGCTTCTTCAACCAAACCATGGTTTATATAAACTACATCAAACACCAAAACTGACCATCAACCACTAATATTAACCATAGACAATAAAAGATAGCTGCATGAATTTAATTCATCTTTGAATAACATAAGTTATTAACAATGTGCAAATTTAATGTGTTATTACCCACACACCAGTAATATACCAAAGGATAACATTCTTCAGTTGTAGGATTTACTCATAGTGAAATTAGTGAACAAAGGATTAAAAATAAAAGAACAAATCATATGTTGCTTAATTGATTTCATACATTCGAAGTAGATCTTAAGATCACACCCACTACAAAAGAAAATTGATGCTTCAAATTCCTTTCGATGTTTATTTACATAGCCATTGATTTGCTTAGATAAAGTCAAGTCGATGTGAGATACCGTGGGCATTTATTATGGTGAGTTACGACGATATTTGAGCCAATATGAAACTTATGATCCAACTACAAAAACGATGGGAGAGAAAATCGAACAACTTTTAAGCAATGGATGTAGTAATTTTTTCATTACACAATGATCCAATCCCGTAACATATCTAACCATATTAATTAACCACAAATATTTAGAAAATTGAATGGTAGACCCATGCACTTCCATCCCAGATTTAATTTCATATTTAATCATTTGCACTTAAAATCAATTCCCCTTGCACCCCATACCATTGTTCTAATTGCATAATGGTACATAATACATCAAATAATTACTAATATAACTTTGCATGGGTCAACCAATTAACTTCAAATAACTTCATGGTCTTCCATCCATTAAGACACATGCCACATTATGTTATGTAACCAATTCACAAAACAGAAGAAACGATAGATCAACGACTTGAGAAATAACGTCTTCGAGGGGGAAACCCCCTTTACATCACATAAATGAACATTTCTTGGATGATTCATATTACAATACCTCCTTGTTATATGTATGAGTATAAGGGATCACAATATAATTAGAGCCTACATTACAATAATAATGTAAAGACACAACAATAACAATAGTCGACTTCTATAGGGCACAATAATAACAATACGGGGGCTACATGGGCACAACAATAAAAATAGGGGGTTACACTAACAATAACAATAAAGGGGCTACACTAGTATTAGAGGGACCTAACATGCCCCTCTCCAAACAGAAACAGAACAAGTACAGGTCCAAAACGGGGAGAGACGGAGGTCAGACAAACCTGAACAGAGGCTCAGCAAAACCGACAAAACTTTCAGAAATATTCCTGCAGAAAGTGCAGGTTGTAGTTTTTGGCCTGTTTTCAGCAGAGGTCGTACTTTTTGGGCTGTAAAGTGCGCCTTGGAGGTCCAGGTCGCAGGTTTTGGGCATAAAAATTCGACCTGCACTTCCGGCACTCTCGGCCGCAAGTTTCAGAAAAAATTGTCGTCTCAGCTGCGACTGATGTCGTTTACCTGTGCAATGGGTCCGAAAACACGCGGAAGTTAGAATTTTATCGTTTTAGGGTTTTATGGATTAAAAACAACATCAAGAATAGGAAAACAAGGGGATGAAGAGAAATCCTAGGGTTTGAAGCAGCTGGATATGCAAGGATCAACAAAAAGACAATGGTCGTAAAGGTAAACCCATGTGGAGTCGTCAGTTGTTAGCATGAATCTTGATTCGAGGTGTATGAAAAAATACCACTTTAGCTGCGCAGAACAAACAACCCTAACAACAGAAATGACTGCTAATATCTTCAGAACTGCAGTTAGATGATCAAGACAAACGCTGCAAAAATCTAGATCTATGCATTAGAAGACATTAAACAGTAGAAAAATAAGATTTATTCCATAGATCCAATAGACAAGACAAGAATATATCCAATGATATTTTTATTAATGGCACCTGGGAGGAAAACACAAGAGGGTGTTCCCTATTCTCCTCAATGGAATGGGTTCTTGTAAATCCTTAGCACTTCAGATTTAGAATTCCTCTCTCTTGATGGTGTAGAAAACCCAAACAAAAAAGGAAAAATATAGCTATGATAATGGATCAATAGCCAGACCAAGAGTTGAAATCCAAAGTGATCTTTAGGCAACAAAAAGTGACAAATGAATGAGAAAACCCTTCTATTTATAACAAAATATTGAGTTAGTCTAGAGGTTGGTGCATAATTAAAATATTATTAACCAAATCTAGATCCAACTTTTATGGAATGTTTTATTATATTTGTTGGAGGGAAAAGGAATTGGACTTGAGTCAAATCCCCTTATTTGTAAATAATAAATAAATAAATAAATGATTTATTTATCATTTTAAGAATGTGATTAAGTAATAATAAATAAATAAATGATTTATTTATCATTTTAAGGATATGGTTGACTAATAATCAAATAAATAATGATTTATTTAATTATTTAAGGGTGAATTAGTCATATTTAACAAAGAATATTATTTAAATAAGATTTAAACAATTATTCTTTAAAGAAATAATAAGATAAATAATGATTTATCTAATTAATTTCTTTGTTTTGGAGTTAAATATTGTTGGGGCCCTTGTTTTTGTTTAAGTTTTGAACTTTTGGCCAAGACATTTTGAACTTTGACTCTTTTGAGTTGAAATAAATGCACATAACCCAACGCGACCGCCTTGCATGGCGGCCGAAGTTGCGGAGCTACCAAGGTGGCGCGGAAGCACGTGATAGCTGGAGATCGAACAGAGATAAGTGCAGATGAAAGAAATACAGCAGAAAACAGAAGGTAGAACACGCAGACATCAGAAGAGACGCTGGGAAAAGCCAGAGTGAAGACACAGAGAAGCTGCCAGTCGCGACGAGCGGGTGAATAAAAGGCGATCACCCGGCTGAAGAAGAAGGTTGGTTGTTGTTGTTGAAGGTTGAATGGATGCGAGAGAAGTCGCGAGGATCAAGACCTGAGGAAGGATGCGCAGAGCAGCTGCGGAAGAATCATGCTTGTTCTTCCTATGGGTTCTTACTTTCTATGTTCTTCCTTTCTGTTCTCAAACCCATCTGTATCTGACTTGTGAGTTATCAGAGAAGAAAGCTATGTAATCATGTATTCGGCTAGAAGAATAATATAAGGAAGGATTGCTGTCTCAATATGTTGTTCATGCGTTGTAATGAGTCTACCCTGATTTAAAAATTTTAAGTTGCGACTGTCTGAATACTTAGTGATCTTGCATGTGTAATTTGGTATATGTAATGGATGCACTTTCTTTCTTTGGTTGCGGGTTTATTCCTTACCAGTGATCTCATCCCCTTATGCATGTGGTCGCGGCACGCCTCGGGTGAGACGCACTGCTCTCCAAGAGCAGGGTGAAAATGCCGGCGTGTTCCTAGACTACACCAGACCCCTTGTTGGCCACAACCCTTGAACCTGGGTCTTGCCCGCGAGACCTGACTTTTCGCCAACAAATGGTTCCGTTGTCGGGACCTGCATGTTCTGAGGGGATCTAGATCATGGTCTCGAGGATTTTTGAAGGAGCAATACGGCGATGGTGGGATGATCACCTTGACCACTTCATTACTCAGCAAGCGGAGCTGACCAAGAAAAAGGAGGCCGCGATCAAGGAGATCGTTCTTTTCTCTGATTCAGCCAGTGATACGTACGAAATTTTCTAGGGAAGGTTCCCTACCGACCTTTACAATTGGTTGCGAAGGTTACGAGCGACGGTGCCCCAAGAAGGCTCGCGGAAGATAAACCGCAGGTGGGCGCACGAAGACCTGGTAGCACTGCATCGGGTAGATACTGAACTAACCCGCGCAGTGGATTTTTGGGTAAGGACCACGTTGGAAGGATACGCTGTGGAGTTTTCCGCTGAGTGTTACCAATCCTTCTCGAAGGCTGAGGCTGTTTTTCACTCAGGGCTGAGGGGGAAGCTATTGAAGGAGATTCCGCTGTGGATCAAAGCCCTGATGGTGGACGAAGGGTTGATTGAATTCCACAAAACGAGTATGGAAGCGTAAACCACCCGTACTGGGGGAAGGATTGAGGGGACCGATGCTGTGTAGACTGTGAGAGTGGGGAGCGGGGGATGGACGTTGAAGCCGCATGCAAGTTGCGGGAGTCACGTGCACATCGGCGGGCACAGATCGCCGATAGGTGGCGAAGAAGGGTAATGAGAGATTTGAAGAGAAGGGAAATCGAGAGGAGAAATCAGAAGGAGGCGCCTCAGAAGACAAGAACCATGGGTTTGGATACCTGGACAGGGGACGGGACAGCAACGGACGTACAATGGGTGCATGGGAGCCCAGCGACGCGAGAACGAGAAGTAACGACTAGCGAAGATAATGGAAAGATGCAGCCCGAAGAAAGCTCCGATGACGAATGGCATAGCGTGATGCAGCAGATGTTCCAGGATCAGACGGCACCCACCCCTCCAGGCAGCCCTACGTCCCACTTTCCGCATGGCCAGGATCCCGACCTTCCCCTGGTACTTTATCACCCTTTAAGAAATATTTTTATTCAGTTACAAGCATTAAGTCAGTCATATAGTAGTTCAGCGGCGTCGGTAACGCCCAGTAGCAGCAGCGTCACTAGTAGTGGTATTTTCCCTAGCGGGACCGTTACGCAACCAGGACTCGGAGGTTTTATCCTGGTTAATTCTCCACAAGTATACATGGCTGGATCTTTCACCCGGTACCCAGAGTTCTCTGGCCGGGGAAACGACGACGTAGAACAACACTGGTATCTGTGCGAAGCCATCTGGAGGGCTCGACAGACGCCGGATGCAGGGAAGTTAATAGAGTTCCAAACCACGCTCAGAGAGAGAGCTCTGCGTTGGTTCATCAAGTGGTCCGAGGCACACCCTAACCCTGTAATCGCGGACGTGAAGCGGGATTTTGTCCGTGAATTCAAGCTCCCCCAGACAGACCAGCAAGGCCTGTCAGAGCTGTGGGAAATTAAGCAGAAGGAAGGAGAGACAGCGTGGGAGTTGATGCGGCGATTCAAGGATGCGATCGGGAAACTCAGCTACCCGATCGATCCAAACCGCCAGAGGGACTGGTTCATCAAGGCTCTGCTCCCCTTGACACAAACCCCTCTCACACAGCAGAAGATTGATAATCTACAGGACGCTTTGGAGCAGGCCATGAAGATTGAAGCCATGGCGGGATACCCCCAGGAATACAGGGGGGGCTGGCCCCGCAAGACCCTTCTCTGATAGGGTTGCAACACCAGATCGCCAGTTTGACGGAGAAGCTCAAGGAAATTCAGCCAGCAAGACCAGCGCGACCGAATGTTTGGTGTACTCATTGCCTGGTCGAGGGGCACGTCGCAACCGAATGTCCTCGGTTGCGCGGCGCAGGAGTTGGACCCTCAGTTGCGGCAATCCAGGGGGGTCCCCCACCAGGGGGTGGCGCGGCGATGAACCCGCAGGGAGTCTACCAGCCGCAACAGACCTTTGTGGGGTTCCCACCGCAACTGGCTTCCTCCACCACAGAGTACTGCGAGATCTGTCGAACGCTGGGGCATCCACCTCGGATGTGCCCGATCCTACAGAAGTACTCGACGGTACCGAATAACGTGTATTGCGAATTCTGTGTGTCTACGACTCACACCACTAAGCAGTGCAGGGCGCTTGACGCTCTTGCGGATCGATTGGATCGACCCTCGTACAGGGTGAACGAGGCTACCAGGGGAAGAGGTGGCGGCATGCGGGGAGGCTGAACTGGAGGACGCGGTCCGGTAAAGTGCTACAACTGTGACCAGGAGGGTCATGTGGCTCGAGAATGTCCCCTTCCGCGACGACCCTGGTGTTCCCAGTGCCGGGTCAACGCCCATGCTACAGAAGACTGTCCAGAGCTCATCAAGAAGTGGGAAGAACGGGTGAGGCAGAGGGGAGCGAATCTGATAAACTCAGAACCGCGCAGCACCGCAACCCCTGACATGCAGAACGTTGCGATAGTAACACGGGGCGGAAAGAAGACTGGAGATGATGCCCACGAGAAGGAGCCAGCACGAGTGGTTCGGCCGGCATCCCCAAAGAAGTTGATCAGGCCCGAAGTCCAGAAGAAGTATTTTCAGGAGGCGGTTGAGGCATTCGCCCAGTTGTGGAACGAGGGAGGGCTGGAGGAGCCCTGGCGGCCGGAATCCGGTGCGCAGAACGCCGCAGATGCTGTGGTCGAGGATTGGCTCCGGCTATTCCTCAGGATTGTTGATAACGCTGGGCTGCGGCAGCAGCTCAAGCATGCTTTAGACGGAGCGCTGCATGGGCACACAGAACCCAGAGATCCGGTGGACGCTAGGCCTCAATACGTGCAACGTGTCAAGCGGAACAAGCAACGAACAGGAAAAGAATTCCGGCTTAACACGCAGGTCGCAGGATTCCAAATCAGCGACACCATGTTGGACTTGGGGTCCGACGTCAATATATTGCCACGAAAGACATGGGAGGCTGTTGGAAAGCCACGGCTCGCCTATTCCCCAATCCAACTCAGGATGGCGAACCAGTACTGTATTTTGCCAATCGGCCGACTCGAGGGTGTCGAGGTCGACGTTGCGGGGGTGAAGACATACACCGACTTTGAGGTTATTGATATCATGGGCGATAAGGACCCCTATCCTACTTTACTTGGCATTGATTGGGCTTTTGAGAATTACGCGATCATCGACCTCAAGAAGGAGCTGATGATTTTTGAGGATGGGGAGGTACGGGTCACTCAGCCTCTCGACCCGTATCAGGGTCCGCAATATACAGAACCAGTGGATAGTCGAGAGGATGCTCAGATGATGGACCATCTGTATCAGATGACTACAGGGAAGCGGGACGATTATATTAACCCAACCGCAACTGGCTCTATCAGTTGGCGGAGTGTGCAGAGCTCGGAGCTCGGATCCGAGCTCGCGTGGGAAGACTGGCAGCAAGGGGGGTATGAGACCACTACACGGAGATGTGCCTCCATCGCTCAGGTCCGGTGGGTAGGGACTGAGATCCGCGGATACCCCACATTATCAAACATGCAAGCAGTGAATACTTTTATTGCCAAGGTGGAAGACCAGGTCCTAGAGGAAAGCCGGATACCACTTTTGGATGTGGCCTTGAAGTCAACATCGGGACGATGGTGGAACAATCACCGCAACACTCTGTTGCGATGGGAGCGTGTGGCGGATGCTCTACGGGCACGCTTCAAAGAGGATGAAGGGCCCTGCATTACATTTAAACATCATGGAGCTTCCGACCCGCGACAGCATTTGCAAGCGTGCGAGGAACAGTGGCGTAGCGCAAGGTATCCTGAGGAGTTGTGGGTCCACAGGTTTGTCCACTCCCTGGGTACAATTCCCCAGGCCTGGTACCTGGAGGAAGAGCGGAAACGGGGAACCCGCTCCTGGCAAGCAGTCGCGGAAAAGTTCGTCCAGAGCTTCTCGTTCGAAGGGGAGATGGCGCAGGAATCTCAGGCCCTAAAAGCCGTCAAGGAGGTTCTGTTTTTCCGCCATCCTGAGCCTGATGAGGGCCCGGTGGCGTCACGCTCCGGGGTCAAGCGCGAATTGGTTTGCCAACGCATTGACGGCGATCCGGAGGATGATAGTTTGGAGGACCTTAGGCATCTCTATTTTGACGAGAAGGAAGGCGAGCGCAGCATCCGCGATGAGCCGACGACAGAAGGAGTCCATTTGCAGCCCCTAAAGACAAAGAAGCTGAACATTGGAACGAAGGAGAAACCTAAGCTGGCAACGGTGGGAGATTACTGGGACGAGGAGACGACAAGAGAAATTTTCAGCCTCCTCCGGGAGTATGAGGATTTATTTCCGTCATCAGTTGCGGACCTGAAGGGGATCAAGGGGGATCTGGGCGAGATACGCATCACACTGAAACCAGGAGCTAGGCCGGTGAAGCACCGACCCTACCGGTTGAATCCACGTATCAAAGAGAAGGTCAAGATGGAGATCGACAAGATGCTGGCTGCGGGTCTCATCTTTCCAGTAGAAGAAGCCGAGTGGGTAAGTCCCATTGTCATCCAGAACAAGAAGGACAAAGCGGAAATCCGTGTCTGCGTAGATTATCGGAGTTTGAATAATGCTTGTATTCACGATCCGTTTCCCACTCCCTTCAGCGACGAAGTTCTAGATCATGTCGCGGGAAACGAAGCTTATTCCTTCACCGATGGGTTTTCGGGCTACCATCAGGTGCGCATCGCCGAGGAAGACAAAGCAAAGACGACATTCACAACTGAGTGGGGATCATTCGCATACCACGTTATGCCGTTTGGTCTGAAGAACGCACCAGCTGTGTTTTCCCGGATTGTCATTGCTGCTTTCCGAGAGTACATTCACAAGTTCCTGGAAGTCTATATGGATGATTGGACTGTTTACAGCCTGCTGAAGAAACACGCCTCCCTGTTGCGTGTTATGTTCGACCGGTGTCGCCAGCTGCAGATTTCCTTGAACTTGAAGAAATGTATTTTTGCAGTACCATTCAGCACACTCTTGGGTCACGTGGTGTGTAAGCAAGGGGTCTGCGTTGATCCTGCCAAGGTCGCGGTCATCGTCCACATGGAGGCCCCCGAGACTGTGAAGCAGTTGCGGGCACTGCTCGGGCACACCGGATACTACAGGCGGTTTATCCGCAATTATGCCAAAATCACTGCCCCTTTGGAGAGACTGTTGCGGAAGTCAGAAGCATTTGAGTGGACGGCGGAGTGCAGGAAGGCACTCGACACATTGAAGGAGAAGTTGGCGACGACACCCATACTTGTTCATCCCGACTGGGATAAGCAGTTCCATGTGCACATTGATGCGTCCGGGATTGTACTTGGCGCTGTATTGGCGCAACCCGGGGAAACAACAGTTGACCACCCCGTATACTTTGCCAGCCGACGGTTATCGAATGCGGAGAAGAATTACACCACGACCGAGCGAGAGGCGTTGGCGATGGTGTACTCTCTTCAGAAGTTCCGCCACTACCTTCTGGGCGGCAAATTTACATTTTTCACGGACCATTCGGCATTGAAATATCTGGTCAATAAGCCGGTGTTGGAAGGAAGAATCTGTCGATGGCTTCTACTTTTTCAGGAGTTCACGTTTGAGGTGATTGTCAAGCCTGGCAGGTTGAACGTTGGTCCCGATCACTTATCCAGGCTGGAGACTGGAGAGAATGAAGGTCCGTTGGACGATCAGCTCCCGGATGCTGACCTATTCCGAGTTGAAGCAGTCCCAGACTACCTGGCTGACATTGCCACGTATCTGACCACAGGATAGTGCCCTGAGGACTACACCCCTCTTCAGAAACGCCACTTGGTTGTCCGGGCGGCCGATTATCAATCGATCGCAGGGCAGCTGTACAAACTGGGCCTGGATGAGGTGTTGCGCAGGTGTGTTCTTGACCACGAGCGGGAAGCAGTGATGTGGGAATGTCACAGCGGTGTTGCGGGAGGACACGTGGGCGCTAAACCCACCGCAAGGAAGGTGCTTCAAGCTGGCCTATGGTGGCCGACGGTACATGCAGACTGTAAGGCCTATGTGAAACGTTGCGATATTTGTCAGAGGACGGGAAGGCCTTCGCACAGGGACGAGCTTCCGCTACATCCGGTGCATGTGTTGCGGCCATTTGAGAAGTGGGTTGTTGATTTCGTAGGGCCCATCGCACCAATCGCTCGCCATTCCAAAGCTCGTTACATCATCACCGCAACGGATTACCTCACCCGGTGGGCTGAGGCGGCAGCGGTGCGCGACTGCTCGGCAGAGACCGCTGCCCGGTTCATCTTTGAACACATCATCAACCGCTTTGGCTGCCCAAGGAGCTTAACCAGCGATCAGGGTACGCATTTCATTAACGCCACGGTCAAGTCGCTACTGGACACATTTATGATTCAGCATCATAAAAGCAGCCCATACCACCCGCAGGCCAATGGTACGGTGGAAGCCTTCAATAAGATTCTTGAAAAGGGCTTGACAAAAATTTGCAACGCTCAGCGGGATGATTGGGATGAGCGGCTACCAGCGACATTATGGGCTTACCGGACCATGGTAAAACATTTGACCAACCAGACGCCATTCCAGCTGGTGTATGGCCGCGAAGCTGTGATTCCCGCCGAGTTCACCGTACCCAGCCTTTTGATCGCAACGTCCCTTCACTTCTCAGAAGAGGCGTCACTGAGGGAACGACTCCAGGAGCTGCAGGAGCTGGATGAGGCTCGATTTCTCGCGAAATTCCACCAGAAGGTTCAGAAGGCCAGACAGAAAGCATGGCACGACCGCCACATCAAAACTAAAGCTTTCCAAGTTGGCGGCAAAGTTCTCTTATACGACATCCGGTTCCAGAAGTTTCCAGGCAAGCTCCAGATGCATTGGCTGGGACCGTACTTTGTCATCGAGATCCGCGACTCAGGAGCCGTTCGGTTGGCACAACTGGACGGCACAGTTCTTCCGGGATGGGTGAATGGTGCACGCCTGAAGCCCTACCAGGAGTAGGTACTTCTCACTTTTCATTAATAACTCTCGCAACCGAGAGAACCCGTAGAGTAGCGTAGTTGAATAACTCTCCCGCAACCGGGATGAATGTAGGTAGTCTTTTCCAATTGTCGGTACTCAGTCAAATAACCAGTCAGTTGCGGGAACATTACCGCAACCGACTGTGGTCGGGGCGGGCCAGTCCAGCGTGTCGCAGCGCCAGTCCAGCGTGTCGCAGCGCCAGTCCAGCATGTCTCCGCTCCAGTCCAGCGTGTCATGCACGAAGGATCCATCCTCGTGCCAGTGTCAGTCCAGGTCATATCCGTCAGTCCTTTTGTCAGTCCGTAGGATAGCTCAGATTTGGTCATAAATTCCCTTAATGGACAGTAATCATACCGTAATCATTTACCATCAGCCGCAGTTCCCTCCGCCGTCGGGTCCGCCCATCTCCCCATGACGCCGTCAGCAACTGTCAGATTACACACAGGCCTGCGATTGATCGCACGATTATCGCAGGCAAGAAAGATAGCAAGAATTAATTGCCGTTATGGAGTCTCATCAACCCCGCGCGTGCCAGCAGATGGCCCAATTTGCATGAAGGCTACCAGCACAGGGATGACGGACCAATTCAATTTGGAAGTTGCAGCGACTCCGGAGCATTCGCAGTATCAGAGCACTCAGCACCTCGCAGGAAGTTACAGACGAATCGTCCAAGTCTATCAGAGACGCGCCAAGATGCTGAGAGCTCTTCTCTCAGTCCCTGAACCAGCGCTAGATCGCATAATTCACCGAGTAGAGTCACTGGTCGGCAAGTATGACAATGCACCCTGTATGGACGCCAATTTGTCCGACCCGGCTGAGTTTCCTCACCTCCATTGGCAGACGTTCATGGAGCACCATTATACGCCAGGTAGCAGCTCTAACAGTCGAATGCGGGAAGAATTCCGGGGCCTACAGCAGTCGACTTTGATGAATTTGAGGAGTCTTCCCGTCTTCGGAACCACCGGACCAGTTCTGCAATGTACCCGGTTCCTCCTCAGTCGGGTGCAGAACGGGTCCCTGTGGCTTAACGAAGAAATTCCAATACATGCAGCAGATATTAATCGGCTTACAGGGCTATCTCAAACTGGTTCAGATGTCTCCTCTGCGGGCCAGACATCCTCCAAGCGCGCCCGGAAGTCGGCTGATGCGGACCTCTACACCAAGTATGGCACTCGCCGGGGTGGTAAAGGTGCCAAGATAGATTTGATAAATGTACCCGCAATCCGGTTCTCTTGCTACCTGATCGCTAGCAAGACCATGCGCCACTACACTAAGGGAGAGTGCACTCTGGACACAATTTCCATTGCAGAGCATTGCGTCCAGGGAGCCAGGTTGAATTGGAGCTCGTTTGTGTTGAAGGAACTCTTCGCGGCTTGCGAAGACAATTACAGGCGGACTACCAGTTTCATCTATGGGTACTTGCTCTTAGCGTTCGCCATGTGGAAATGGCATCTTCCCCCGATACGGACACCGGCGGAGCTCACCGTGAGCCAACCGCTCGCGATGAGATATTCCCCCTGGCAGGTGTCCACGGCCCCCAGCAGCAGGCAGGTGAACGCAGAGGCGTTCTGAGAATGGTATGGGATGATGACCGATGTGGTCGCTTCCCAGCAACGGGTGCCCCGGAACCTGTTGGATGAATACAGTGAACAGGTGTGGTTTGGCGTCAGCCACAACCACACTTTCATCCGACCGACTTGTGTACCGCACCATACTTTTCATATGGCGCCCCTTCGCTTCCAGCTGAATGATAATGTTTTCCACAGGGAGGTCTCTACGTGGCCGGGGGTTGTCCAGCACGTTAGCGACGGAGTCCTCCGCTACAATTTTGAGGGGATGAGGGCCGCACAGCAGCCTGCCGCGACCAGCGCCGGGGGATCTTCCCAAGTTGCGGCGGAGACAACCCCAGATGCAGCAGGGACTGCAGCGGACCTGCCTGAATCACTGGTCCCCATCGTCGAGCATTTCAACGACCAGGCCCGGAGACTCAACGTGGTAACCCAGGTTGTTTCCAGTGGCGCCCCTATATTTCCTTCTTTTAATGAATTTCGTATTAATCGGTCCCTTGGTCTCTCCAACACCGCCCCCCTCACTTCCCCCATTCCCACTAACCTGTTCACTTCTGCCACCCCCCTCATCACGACAATGGGTGAACCGGGCCCCGAACCCGATTCCGCCGGCCCACCTCCATCCAAGAGGGCTCGCACTACGGCCACAGATCTCGTGGTGGATCTTACGGAGGATGATCCACGAGCCACGCCGCCCACAACAACTTTGATTCCGGAGGAACCGCTGATTGATCCAGCAGATTTCCTCAACATTCGTCTCCCTCACACCTCGTTCACTCCATCCACCGCCCCCTCCACCAGCCGACCACATGCCACCTCCCCCAATATGTCCAATTCATCAGCCACTGTGTCCGATTATTTGATCCGGGAACTCTTCGGCGGTGACCACGGGGCGGAGGTCACCTCCAGTACTGCAGCCGTGGTACCACCTGTTGACCCCGTGGCCACATCCCGGGATTCTCTTCCAACTATATCTGTCCAGCCAGCCACAGTTGGGGTTGATTCAGCCGCCCCTTCCACAGAGCAAACCACGCAGCAGGACCGGCCAGAGCTTGATATGGCCACTTCGGTGCAGCAGCAGACGCCGGTCCATCCTCCAGAGACTTCAGGCCGAGCAGCGGCCATGGGCCAATCTTCGCAGGAACAGACGCCAGAGCAGGGTGCACCCAGCACAACAACTGCTGAACAACTGAGTCCAGCACAGCTGTATCTGCTCATTCAGCGGGCGGCCCTCAAGGCCGAGCAGATTCACACCGAGCTACAGTGGCGGTGCACCGAGCAGCGGAATCAGATCGCGGCGCTTACTGAACAGCGCAATCAGTTGCTGCAGGAGAAGACCAACCTCGAGGAGCAAGTCAACATTGCTATCCAAGCGATCTCCAGCGTATGGCCCGCTGCATGGGCTCACCATGCTCCACTTCCCACCAGAATCGAGGAGGACATTATCGCCCTACAGGCTCATCACCTCAGGGAAGTTTTCACTATTGTTTGCAGGGAGAACCAGGAGTTACAAGCGGCGTTAGCCGCACGGCCTACCCTTCCAGATCCACCCGCCGACCATTCAGGACAGGTGAATGCCAAACAAACGCAGGCAGTCAGTATGCAAGCCACTCTTCATTCCACTGCAGCCGTAGCTTCTGCCCTTCTACGCAGTTTGCAAGAGTGCTCACTCGCGTTAACTGTCAAGACGCAGCCCATTGCTGCTCACCTGCATCAGATTGCCCGGGACATTCAGGTGACCACGGACCCTGCAAGGTTGGATCAGCTCTACGCCCAGTCGGACGAGCTGGAACTTCACATGCAGCAGACTGAGGCCGAATCAGCAGCGGCCAAGCACGTCATCCGGGAGATCCGTCTGCCCCTTCGCACCCATGCTGACGCTATGCACCAGCTGGATGCCAAGGCGGAAGCCCAGCTCGCCACCCTGTTCGGGGCTGCCCCAACGCCCATAGACGAAGCCACCGCTAACCGCATCTCTCAAGACGTCGACCTGCTTATGCAGGAATGGCAGAAAGCAGTGGCAACCTTCACAGAGCTTAGAGATTCAACACTCCGCCAGGTCCCAGAGTTGGGGCCCTTGTTTGGCCAACCGGATGGCGGAGTACAGCAGGAAAGGGTGGCGGGAGAAGGAACAGCAGAGCAGGGCACGGAAGCCAGCGGGGGAATGGAAGTAGAAACTGTTATTTGCGATTGACTCGCGGACGAGTCAAAGAATTGTGGTCGGGGCCTGTTGGGGCCCTTGTTTTTGTTTAAGTTTTGAACTTTTGGCCAAGACATTTTGAACTTTGACTCTTTTTGAGTTGCGGAATAAATACACATAGCAACCGCGACCGCGCCGCAGCGACCAGGAGTTGCGGAGCTACCAAGGTGGAGTGGAAGCATTTGATAACTGGAGATCGAACAGAGATAAGTGCAGATGAAAGAAATACAGCAGAAAACAGGAAGTGGAACATGCAGACATCAGAAGAGAAGCTGGGAAAAGCCAAAGTGAAGACACAGAGAAGCTGTCAGTCGCGACGAGCGGGTGAATAAAAGGCGATCACCCAGCTGAAGAAGGTTGGTTGTTGTTGTTGAAGATTGAATGGATGCGAGAGAAGTCGCGAGGATCAAGACCTGAGGAAGGATGCGCAGAGCAGCTGCAGAAGAATCAGACCTGTTCTTCCTATGGGTTCTTACTTTCTATGTTCTTCCTTTCTGTTCTCAAATCCATCTGTATCCGACTTGTGAGTTATCAGAGAAGAAGGCTATGTAATCATGTATTCGGCCAGAAGAATAATATAAGGAAGGATTTCTGTCTCAATACGTCGTTCATGTGTTCTAATGTGTTTACCCTGATTCAAAAATTTTAAGTTGCGACTGTCTGAATACTTAATTAGTGATCATGCATGTGTAATTTGGTATATGTAATGGATGCACTTTCTTTCTTTGGTTGCGGGTTTATTCCTTACCAGTGATCTCATCCCCTTATGCATGTGGTCGCGGCACGCCTCGGGTGAGACGCACTGCTCTTCAAGAGCAGGGTGAAAATGCCGGCGTGTTCCTAGACTACTCCGGACCCCTTGTTGGCCACAACCCTTTGAACCTGGGTCTTGCCCGCGAGACCTGACTTTTCGCCAAATATAACCAGAAATATTAATTAAACTACTGTTTAACTAATTATTTCTTGAGGAAAATGAAACGAATATATATTTATTTGATATTTCCTTATGGGGTTTCCTGTTTAAACCATAAACAACTTAATAAAGGTGATTTACTAAGTTATTTTCATAGTGAAAGCAATTTTACGTGGAGTAAAATTGGTCATACATGATGTACTTGGGTCTATATAATGATAATAGGTTAGATAACCAAAAAATGGTGTAACAGATTGCCCCCCAGCGTGCGAGCATTAGGAGCTAATCGTATGACCGAAGTACATTGTAAGAACTCAATCACTAGACATCGAAGGGGAAGTCAAAGAGAGAGAAGTATGAGGTAAACCAAAGTGCTGAAAAAAATAGACCCTGAGGAGGTGACTTGTAGGTGCGACAAGTCTTTTTGATGAGTGAGTACCTGCTATAGGCGGCGGGGGAGGCATACCTATGCCCGCCGAGGCAATAGTACAAAATAATAAGGCGCCCGTAAAACCATGGAATGCACAATATGCTGGCTCAAACATGAGCCAGATAAATAACACGATAATGAATCCCACATACATATTGTGCCCGGGATAGCAAACAGACTTTGTACAATAATATCTAAGTAAATGAGATATAAATACAACCCGCATGCCCCCGAACACAGGAAAGGGCTTTCTCCTCTAAAAAAAAAAAAATCGATCGATACATGCGAACAAAAAGGCATCGCAAGCGGCCGAGGCCGATATCATCAAATGTATGAGCTGCATCGAAGGTCGTAATGAATATTTCATCCGAGTGTGTGTGGCTACCCGTAGGCCACCCCTCATGAGGACTAAGACATTTCACACACACTCGGGAATCATCGATGTTAGCCGGCCGCATCACCGAACCATCAAGTATACTGACTTCGATCATGCCGAAAGGAGTCGTAGTTGAGAAGCAATCAAGTCAAAGGGCAATGAGGAGTCCCTTCCTCATCCAAGGTATCGAACAAAAGTGGAAGCCGGAACCAAGGTACATCGCCCTCTGGGGACTGCTCTTCGGGAATGAATGAGCTAATGTCGATTAGAAGGAGGTTTGCCATGAGGCAATAAGTGATCCTCAACCAAGGCACGAGGGAAAATAGTAGAGCAATCGATGCATCGACACCAATGATGATGATGAAATGGGGAGAAATGAGTGGCGAATCGATGACTTACCTTGTTAGAGCATAAACAACATGATGACCCGGTAGCAACCGACACAATATCATGGAGGATAGGGGACAATCGCACCGAAGGCCAGTAATGAGCGACACGAGAGAGAAACCAAGCAATGGAGGATTGGAGGACTACAGGGTGCGGAGGACTCGGATACTCCATGAAAGTAATGATGACTCAACCTCGATGCTCTAAACAAGGGTGACTACGAGCGCTAAATAGGAAAAGGGTCCAATGGGGATCATAAAGGCATGAGTACAAGATGGTAACTCATGAAGAAAGTCAAGACGAGCGTGGAAAGCATGGGGCAACATGGTGCCCCCTGTGACGAGTGTTGCAAGTGAAGAAATTCGATTTGAGAAGGGTGAAGTGACGCTTCATGGAACAAATGTGTCCCGTGAAGTATCAAATCATTAAAACTACTGTATACCCATTTGAGGCTCTCATGGAGAGATTTCAACGGGTGGACTATTTGGTAAATGGAGTTATAGCTGGATCGCAATAGGAGAAAGAAAAAATGGGGTTTCTCTTTACCAAGGCATTTCCTCCAAAATCATTCATTTGCATGTGGAGTCAGTGGTGAATGTGGAGAGGAGAGAAGGCTCCCAATCTTTGCGGCAATCGTAGCGACAAACCGACCGTTGGAATCGAGATCCGCTCGCCGTAGGTAAGAGGCCTAACCCTACTCTCTTTTCTTTTTAGTGGATTAAAAGTTCAGCACACAGGGTCCCTAAGGCTCGCAATAGCTCTCTACTCCTCTTTTCACGGCTAGGTCGCACTTTGGGGCAAAAGTGCAACCCCGGGGTAGCAAGCCTTGGCCGTAAGAGTGCGACTTGTCCCAAGTTTAGGCCTAAAAGTGTGACCTCGTCCGAGAGGGGTGTTGCAGGCCGTTTTTGGCCGAGCACTCAGGTTTTTTTGATGAGAAACAATCTTTCCTATCTTTATACCGATAAATATGATGTTTTTGTGCAGTATGGCATCTACGATTAACCGAAGAGAGAGAGAGACCGGGCTCAGCTGGGATGGCTTTCGAAGATCCGGGAGGATCGTGGCAACTGCAGCGTGCTTTGCTTTTCGTGGTTTGGGGGCCCCGAATTTTGTGGAGAACCTTTGATGAGAGCCGGGGAGCACTTATTGGCCCGGATTGTTAGCTATTGGGATCCAAACCATGAGGTCTTTATAGTGCAAAGGCCCGATCGAGCCGATGGTCCAGATATAGGCTTTAATCGCTCTTCCACCACTTGGGATGGTAGGGAATACTCACGTATTACCGCATGGGTGGAACATCATAGAGTTTATAGAGCGCCATTACCGGGGACAAGCCAGGCCCCAAGTCAAGGGGACTTCCGGATACCCATCGGGGGATTTGGAGAGGTTAGAGACCCGTGCCGTGGCCGCACCGTGCCGCATCCGGCAACTGTGCACTCCATCACATCACGTGGGTAAAATGATGCTTGTGGAGAGTGTTTTGAGTGGGACCTACTATGGGGCCCGCATGATGCCGCGTCATCATTGAACGACAATCGCCGTTATGTAAGCGACAAGTGAATCATGACTATGCATATGGTACATTTTTGTGCTCTTCTTCTTCGAGAAGATCCCGAGATTTCGACCTCGCATGCGCCCTCCCGCATGGAGGCCCAAGAGAACCTAGTATGCACCGATGGGGACGTACTACCGTGTAGAGGAGGAGGTGGGAGCAAATAAGCCGGTGTTCCATCCGATTTCTTTGTTCATCGTGGGATCGATGTCGCCGTATATGTGACGATCATCCCTATAGTGGGATGAGTTGTCATGGGGATCTCGCATCTACCACCGTTTCGGTCGTATATGGGGACCCAATGGTGAGTGAAAAATTGCTAATCTTTTATGTGCATGTAAAGTTTCCGGAATATTATATACATACTAATTCTTTTACTTTTGGTATGGGGATACAACACCGATCAAAACTGTCGAAACATGGACGACTCTTGCGTATCGTGGGCTTGTGTGGTTCAGTGGATTCGAGGGCGCAACATAATGAGTGATGCGGCGGCCTCTTCTAGAGGATATCCATCATAGACGTGAGAGGCTTCGATCGTGTTTCTAGTGGTTACAAAGATTTAGATGACCAATACATAGAGCCATGTATTGGTTTACCCTTGGAATGGCGAGGGGTCATGCGTATGGAGATGGCTTTCCGCAGTATGCGTGATCTATGAGTGGCGGGAGCAGAGCCATTGGCTCAGATCCTCCGCATAGTGACTAGTGTGTAGCGTGGTGCCCCCGCTTAGGGTTTGTAGCATGCTATGGGCCTGTCATATGTATCAAAGTTAATGAACTCTAAAACATTTTATACGACACATACTATGGATATGCATCGTTTGATATTTTTATGTTATTGCTCCCGTGTTAAATGTGTGTTAAATGCCAATCCAGAATATGGTTTGCAATATTATCTACATAGTGATTTTGTGATCTAGGTACATGACCGAAAGTAATGATTTCAAATTCACGCATCAAAAGCTTCACCGTAAAAATATTCGAAAAGGATAGGATTATGCACATGATATACACCATTCAATCGCATGACAAGAAGCAAGTGAACACAAACGAACATGAAGGTGGAGTGATGCGAGTGAAAGGGCATCGGCTAATAAACCTCGCACGACATCATATTCGGCTTGAATATTGGTAGCAAGACTATAATGCATACACCGTTTGAAAGAACAAGCGCCCGCAAAGGGGTAAAAATGGCCCAAACTGCCAAGGCTAAATTTCGAGAATAACGACTTGCACCATCGCAAAAAAAATATAAGGTGTGGATGGGGGGTCCCTCCCCGAAAGGTGCCAGACAATAAAGGAGAGGATAAAGGACAAGGTTGGCAACTCCGAGTGCATAGTAGAAACACTCTATGGGAGGGAGTGATCCGGGTAGGATGTCTACTTCCCACATGCCGCCGGGTGAGGGGGAAATGTGGAGCAATGAAGGCGTGGCTTGAGCTCACGCCGCATAAGTCACCAAAGGTATGGATGATGGCATCCCGTTTATGGGCGGGAAAGATGAAGTCGGGTAGACGTAGATTCCAAGATTTCGTCATCGCAATGTGAGGTGGAAGGACAGAGGAAGGGATACCACATGACACGCGAGGCTACCTCGACTCATCATCATGAGGAAGAAAGACTCACATGCGCATCATCGTTAGGATGATGGAAGAATAAGTAGATAAAGGATCTACCGATGTTGAGCCCAGGGTGTTTATCAAAGGAGGTCATTGTTTTCAAACAACAAGAGAAGATTCAGAGGGAGCGGTGTCGAGGGACATCCCAAGGATGATGAAAGGTAGAGGATGGTGGCCGCATGCTCGTCATTTCGACATCCTGGGAGGGAATGTCAATAGAGCGGGTAAATCCTCACCGTCTACAACATACTATGCAAGCACTAGAGAAGGTGATTGATTTTGTTCAATATCGTACTTCGACTACCTCAAAAGAGGCACCCGTAATGTGTGAGGTGGGGACAATGATGGGATTAATGGCCAAGAAGATCACACAAAGCACAAGGGTGCTTCGGTGTGAATAGTCTTGGTGTTCTCGTTAAGCTGCAGCCAATGAAGAAGCAAAGAGGTTTCCTGTGTTCGTAGACTCGTGAACGCGACATTAAGCATGGGCTTGATGCGGTGGGCAACTTCAGACAAGTATGGCAGGCCGACGACATCACACAAAGCGCAAGGCTTTGGAGGTGGAGGAGGTGGCCGCCGTGGGTGGATTTTTCCCTTTGAGGCCTTTTGCGTAGCTCGCCTCCTTACTCGAAGTGGTCGCAACAAGAGGCTGATCCTATTGGAGGTGGCTGAGGCACCGTGACAATGGGAGAAGTCGTGGGACCTGGGCGAACCCGGTGGTCGAGCAAGATAAGGTTAGGCCGGGATTCGAAGTGGCGACGGCTAGAGGATCAAGGTACCAAACCGGGAGCCCAATGATCTAGTTAAAGAGAGAGGGTGGCCATGACAAAAAGCCGATAGACGCCCGGGTGGAGGGACTAGGAATGGTATCCTCGATCGAAGGGGTAATGGCCGTGGGGATGGCTCCTAAATGGTTAAGGCCCTGGAGGAATTGACCGAGGAGGATAAATAGGCTCAGAGTACCACCTCATGGCGAAGGAGAAGGTCGAAGAGGCCACATCGAAGGGCTAGAAACGGCCGGCGAGGGCGAGGAGTTCGCGTGGCCTCTCGAGAGAAGCGAGACGATTGCATCATGCAAAAATTCGATGAGCGGACTTCGTAGATGGTAAAGGAAGACTAGGGAATGTAACAAAGGACGGAGAGTCCTTGTAGACCTGGTGTGAGACACATCGGTCAAAGGGTCAATGGTTTTCTTGTTGGCTACCGAAGATATAGTGGACCTTGGGGAGGTTTGAGACTCTAGGCTCGAATACGTCAAATCGGTCAATGGTGACTATCTTTCCGTTATGGGGGAAGGACATCTTGCGGTGAACCATGAAGGATAGTAGACATGGCATAAGTGTAGATATGACCCAATAAAATGTTGTAGTTCAAGGGGGCTGCCCATGCACCTCTACGTCAACGCAAACCGGCCTTGCCCACAAGATGTAGACAATTGCGAATGCCGTCGAAGCCTTCGGAGGCGTGGCCATCCCACGCTCGCAGAGTGATTGTGGACGGGGCCAACTTAGATATCCGAGTTGTTTCCAAACCGAAGAGGACATCACATAGGTGGATTCCCCCTCATCAATAATGCACCGAGAAACGTTGGCGTTTTGATCTTGACCGGGATTTGGAAAGCTATGGAAGAAGGAAGAGGAGGATGCTGACCTACCAACATCAAAGACAATCAATCGATCATCGAAAATGGTCTACAACACCCACGACAACAGCGAAGATCCTTTCACAGAAGGCACGACCGAAGGAGTTCTAGCATTGAAATGGCAAATAGGATTGTGCCAAATCATCGACTATGCTATACGAATGGACGGTTTTGCTAGAAGCAACATTTCTACATAGTGGACCCTTAGGGATTCGAGGCTGAACCTCAACTCTAGGTCGAGGGATCTTCGGCGGGGAAATTATGTGTCGAAAGAGTTCTATAGAGATCGAAGGAGGCGTCTCGGGGACAAACTTAGTGGGAGGCTTCCGTTGTACCGATTTTGACCCAGTCCGAAGATTGATGTCTACGCAAGGTCGATCGGATTTCATCATGAGTATCCTTCGGTCATCGGGGGTACCGTATAGAAGAGGTTGGGTAACAATGTGGTATATAGGAGGTTGGGCAAAGAGAGGGAGGCATGTTGTACTTTCGAATACGTACACGAGGGAAGATACAGAGGTGCTTCGGACCCCTTGAGGAAAATCAAAGCCCATGGGAGGTTGAGAAATGATGAAACACACACGACACCAAGGAAAAAGAGACCGACAAGTGCGTAGAGGTGAAAGATCAACCGATTTCAATGTTGAAACAAGGGCAAGAGAGGTGCAAGATCAATTGATTCCACCTTTAGAGTCTTTTCTTAAGGTGTTAACCAAGCCCTTTTTCACTTAGGTGTGTGTGTGCAGTGTAAATTTTAATTTTTAAACCCATACATTTGTAGAGAAAAAGAAAAGTGTTGTTGTATATTATAAATAAGCTTGCAAATGACAAAATATAGGGTCTCTAAAATTAGAAAAATAAAAAATGTACGAATAATGCAATAATCTAAACCCAAGAAGGTGGCCTCTAAAAAATAACAATGGGTGAGTAAAAACTAATTCAAACACACTGTACAATGAGCATCTTAGGTCAAGAGGGACAAGAGATCTAAAAGACAAAATCTGCCGGAAAGGAAAGTATAAAACAACAATAAATCGAGGAAAATTGTCAGAAAAAGAGGTGGCGAAAGGTTATCTTCATGAGGGAAGTAAGTGCCTCAATGGAAAACTCAAACAAAGCTAAATGAAGCATTCGATGATAACAAGCCGATCCGAAGTGGATTTGAAGATGAGGTATCGCATCTGAAAAATGGTCAATACTCAAATTTTGACAACTCCGCAATAACAACACTTTCCATAAAAAAAGTGGAGGGTACCGAAGCCCTCATAGCTAGGTTCCCACTTAGTTGAGAGAAAAAAACAAGTACGTGTCCAACAAAGTGAGATGAAGGTCGAAAAACCGAGAAGAGGCTCAAGAAAAACCCAAAAAAATTTCAGAAATATTCCTACGTAAAGTGTGTCGCAAGCTTTTGGTCTCGTTTCGGCGAGAGGTCGCACTTTTGGGTCAGAAGTGCGCCCGGAGGTCCAAAGCCATGTTTTTGGCAAAAAAGTGCGACTTGCACCTAAAGACTCTCAAGGGCAGTTTCGCAAAAATCTTCGTCTTAGCCGCGGCCGATGTCGTTTACTCGCGCAATGGTCCGAAAACACACAAAAGTTAGAATTTTATCATTTTAGGGTTTTCCCCGGATTAAAAAAAAACATCAAGAATAAGCAAACAAGGGGCTGAAAAGAAATCCTAGGGTTTGAAGTCAGCCGGATATGCAAGGATCACCAAAACGCATGCTGGTCGTAAAGGTAAACCCGTGTGGAGTCCCCGCTGTTAGTATGAATCTTCGATTCGAGGTGTACAAAAAGACCACTTTAGCCGGTGGCATAACAAACGTACCCAACAATAGAAATGACTGCTAATATCTTCGTATCTACAATAGATGATCAAGACAAATGTCGCAAAAATCTAGATCTATGCATTACTAGAAGACATTAAAAACAAAAGAGAAAAACAAGATTTACTCCATGTATCCAATAGACAAGATAGGAATATATCCAATGAAATTTTTATTAATGGCACTCCGGGAGGAAAAAAAAACTCAAGAGGGTGTTCCCCCGTTCTCTTCAATGGGATGGGTTCTGTAAGTCCTCAACACTCGTATTTAGAATTTTCTCGATGGTGTAGAAAACTCATACAAAAATGGAAAAATATGGCTATGATAATGGATCAATAGCCGTACCAAGAGTTGCATCCGCAGTGATTCTTAGGCAAAAAAAGGTGACAAATGAATGGGAAATTCTTTCTATTTATAACAAAATATTGAGTTAGTCTAAAGAGGTTGGTGTACAGTTAAAATATTATTAACCAAATCTAGATCCAACTTTTATGGAATATTTTTATTATATTTGTTTGAGGGAAAAGGAATTTTGACTCCTGAGTCAAATCCTTACTTGTAAATAATAAATAAATAAATGATTTATTTATCATTTTAAGGATGTGATTAAGTAATATAAATAAATAAATGATTTATTTATCATTTTAAGGATGTGATTAAGTAATAATAAATAAATAAATGATGTATTTATCATTTTAAGGATATGGTTGAGTAATAATCAAATAAATAAGATTTATTTAATTATTTAAGGGTGATTTAGTCATACTTAACAAAGAATATTATTTGAATAAGATTTAAACAATTATTCGTTTAAAAATAATAAGATAAATAATGATTTATCTAATTAATTTCTTTGTTTTGTTAAATATAACCAGAAATATTAATTAAACTACTGTTTAACTAATTATTTCTTGAGGAAAATCAAACAAATATATATTTATTTGATATTTCCTCATGGGGTTTCCTGTTTAGACCATAAACAACTTAATAAAGGTGATTTACTAAGTTATTTTCATAGTGAAAGAAATTTTACTTGGAGTAAAATTGGTCCTACATGATGTACTTGGGTCTATATAATGATAATAGGTTAGATAACCAAAAAATGGTGTAACAACTACTAGAGCAGAGAATGAAATTTGACTAGGTTGAATTACACTGGCCTTTAACATTTATGCAACCATGCGTTCAAATTGGCTCTTTTTGGCATGCTGTGTGGATATTTGTAAGGCCTGATGTTTGGAGGAACACTTACTGGAATCAACTAAATAGCATGATCATAGCACAAATAGGTGGGAGTCCTTTTCGAGTATCAAATACCTTGGAATGATTGTCCAAGACTTTTTGAAGTTCTGGAGAAATATAATATTTCGATTTTTGAACCTCTCGTGAGAATAATTGTGAAATTACACCCCATTGTTCTTTCTTCAAAATATTTTTCATGCATTAGAGTTGATTATCTTCCCTGGTTTCCCTGTGATACCCCTTAATTCAATTTCCTTTCCTTCACAACAAAATTTCAAAAAAATTAAAATCTATTGTCCCCAAATATTC